>CM026274.1:5678921-5902060 GCA_014851415.1 Cnaphalocrocis medinalis
GCCTTTTCAGAGCCTGACGTATCTCATAACTGCTGAATTCCGGTATGTTCGTAGTGGGGCCCATTGCTCTCGAGGATCACCAGTCAATGGCTTGGGGAGTTTAGATCGGTATTGATTACCATAATACTCTTCCGTAATCTCTCTCATATCATTGATATTCGAGGTTGCAGGTCGTTGA
This sequence comes from Cnaphalocrocis medinalis, assembly GCA_014851415.1. NCBI lineage: Eukaryota > Metazoa > Arthropoda > Insecta > Lepidoptera > Crambidae > Cnaphalocrocis > Cnaphalocrocis medinalis. The sequence continues at coordinate 5,679,100 of CM026274.1, forward strand.
GTGGTTCGTCTCAGCTTATTAGGCAGGTTAGTCGCGGATGTTCTTAGAAAAACCTTAAATCCTTTGTTGTTTTCTATAATATTTTGGATTTCCTTTAATGACTTCTTGCGCTGGTCCCGCTTTAGCTCTTTACCGATCTTTTTGTTGAGTTCGCGGTGTTTTGTAGTATGAAACTCCTCGTCCTTGATATTTCGGCGCTGGACCATTAAAGATTTTATATGATCTGGTAGATCAGACTATAGTTTTGGGACTTTTGAGAATCCTTTGGCTGCGGTTTCAGTGATGATGTTAACGAACTGGGTGTATGTACTTCGTCTGGACATCGTTTTCGAAGTTTTGACCGCGCGCTTGCTAGGGGGCGCTAGGGCAATGTTTGCACACGGGCGCCACATGAGCTAGAGACGGCCCTGATCAGGTGATCCGTATGCTTGTGAGCCACCTATCACATATTAAAATTTAATTACCAAATGATGCAGTTAGTAATAATTAGAAAAAAACTTTCAAATTTCAACTGTGGGAGAGCCACGCTTCAGCATGAATGGGCCGATTTGACCGGAGTGATACCACTGCCTCACAGAAAACCAGCGTGAAGCAGCCCCTGCGCCGAGTGAGTGAGGGAAACGGATGCCCACACCCGGGGGGGAGGGGATAAAAGGTTGGCAGCACTTGTGACTTCAGTGGTGTTGCAGGTGACCATGGGCGGCAGCATTGCTTATTATATATAATGTGTCACTTGGTTTTGAAGTTCAAACTTGTAATGGAATGGCCGCTCCGGGCTTCGCCCTACGCGGCGCTCCGCATTCATTTTTCAGCGCACCCATATGAAAGTGGCCGCTACGGGCTTCGCCCTACACGGCTCTCCGCTTTGTTATGCTACTGTAAGTAGCGATAAAATTGTCACTACGTTACGATCAATTGGCCGCTCCGAGCTTCGCCATACGCGACGTTCCATATGGTTTTGTGCGTCGTCCTTGCGATAAAATGGCCGCTCCGGGCTTCGCCCTGCGCGGCATTTCGCGTTTGCTCCGCAATGTTACGTTGAACACGATGAAAAAGTCCATATGTACAGTTAGAAGGCCGCTCCGGGCTGCGCCCGACGAGGCGCTCTGCTATATTCTTGCAATATAACGAGTGATAGAAATGGCTGCTCCGGGCTTCGCCCTACGCGGCGCTCCGCTTGGTTCTGCCACTGTATGATATGATGAAATGGCCGTTGCGGGATTCTCCCGGTGCAACAATCGATGTAATTGCCGCTCCAGGCTTCGCCCTACGCGGCGCTTCGCTTGGGTTTGTGAAGACAACTCGTGATGAAATGGCCGCTCCGGGCTTCGCCCTACGCGGCGCTTCGCTCAGTGTTCGGGGCTTGTGTCGAGTATTTAGATTTTTTCTCCATATGAGCCCACACTTGATGCCTACGCTGAGCTGGCTAAGCGATTCAAAGTTCATAATCGTAACGTTGATGTCAGTAGGTAGTGCTAACAAGCACAAGTGATAAAACTACTTTATGAAAATTTCATTCAACTTAATTTAAATTTTTAGTCCACTGAAGTCACAAGTGCTGCCAACCTTTTATCCCCTCCCTCCTCCCCTCACCCCCCATTGGGCCTCCAACAACCTCAAAACTGTATCTACTTACCTTTTGTAAAATTGGTACATTCCAATTCAATGTTCAACTAATAATTTTGTTGCAGGGCGGTTTGTGGATTCCTTTATATTTTTAGGAAAAGTATCGAACAATTAGCTAAAAATCTACAACAAACCGACTTTACACACTTACGTGCGCATTGTAACAATGAAAATGAATTGTTGTTGTTAAGTAGAAAGGGAGTGTACCCCTACGATTACATATCAAACTTGAAGGTATATGAAGAGGAGAACTTACCTTCCATAGACAAGTTTTATAATAATCTCTCTAATGAAGCTATAAGTCAGTCTGATTACGAATATGCAAAAAATGTGTGGAAATGTTTTGATATAAAGAACTTCGGACAGTATACTGATCTATATGTAAAGCACTGAGCAAGTAATCACTACGTTTTAAGAGACGGGACTCTGTACTAAAAAAAGAAAACGATACAATCTATGAAACACATGACCTCGGTCAGTGCCAACCTAACAAACCTAACTAAAACTTTGACAAAACAATGTTGCCAACATGACCCAAAAAATAGAAATGGCTAGCGTTATTGTTAAAATGATATCGATAACCCCTGTAATTTTTTAAAGTAAAAAATAAAGTTAACAAAATATTTTATTTTTTAATTAAAACATACATTATAGATATATAACCCGTTTTTAAATTATCTGCCGCCGTTTCCTAGGTAGGTAAAACGTAGGTGTGTGTTAATGTTAAAGGTTCTTTTTTTTTTTTTTTTTTTTTTTTTTTTATTGCTGAAATAGGCAGACGAGCATGCGGCCCATCTGATAGTAAATGGTAACCGCCGCTCATAGACAACAACAATGCCGAGGCACAGTCATGCCGCACAGTCATGTCTGTAACAAACATAAAAATTAAGTTTTGTAAAATGTCAACATAAAAAAAAATAATAATTACAAACACAAGGTTTACACTCTCAACTTGCATTTTCATTTACAGACTCACTAGTATCATTAACCGGTAATTCAACTAGTTTATTGAGGGAACGTTTAACAATATCATTACGATACTTGACGCTATAAACTCTAGTACAACCATCGACACCAGGATGTTAAGCTACAATTCTTCCTAATGACCACTTTCCTGGCGGTAACTGTTCGTCTTTAAGTAACACTACATCTCCTATATTAAATTCCGATTGCTTTTTGAGCCATTTGGATCTGGTCTGTAATCTAGACAAATATTCAGTTTGTAAGTATTCTTTTAAGATGATATTTAATGGATTTCACTCCCGCCTCCCAAAGTCTACCGAAATTAGGGCTGTAAGGTGGAATGAAATGCCATTGTTGTAACGTTGTAGTTTTTCCGTAAAACGGAACGTGATTTTTTCGCATTTTGAATTTCCCGCCTTGGAATTAAAAAGTCAAGGACGAGATTGTTGTTTATTGCATTCCCATTGGTGGATTTTGTCATGCAAAAATAAGTTTTGTTTTAGCGACTTAAGAGTTACTTTTGTGCTTAAGTGGTTTTTAATTTTTCAGTCTTTGGAAAAGACTCCTTACATAATTGGTCAAGCCGCTGTCAATTTTGGGAAAAATCACCAAAGTTTTCCGCGTGTGGTCGATTGTTTATTTCGACCAATCAGCGACAGGGATTTGTATTGACAAATTAGATTTATCCACGATGTTGTCATTGGTTGGGATAAAACTACCAAATGGTAGTTTTATGCTCAGAACTCGGGACATTTCTTCCAAGGAGAATCTTCAAAAATATCATGATAACTTTCAAAGTCTTTAAGGTTTACAGTTTAGTAATATTATCTTTAATAAATTATAATTTTTAAAAAGTAAAAGAAATACTTTAGTTCAACAAATAATATTTTTTCTCTTTTCAAAATTTGTCTTTGGTAGAAATGTCTTGAGTAAAGGAACGTCTTGGTAGAATTTGTTCTTAGCCTGATGGCCACTCTCAGATGTCATTTTGTGATCTGGGAGAAAACGAGATCGATTTTATCTTGTTTAATTTTTGTTTTAATTTAATTTGGAAAATTTAGTGATTGTTTTGGAGACACTGAAATTAAGTGAGTATTTCGTGCAGTTTGATTCGCAATGTTATTTGACTAGAGATTCCTAGTGCTTACCGTGAATTTTGTTCTAGCTTTGAAAATTTATCTTCGTCGCATAGTTTTGCGAATACACGGGTTTGTGGAGGGTGCAGCGATCTTCAAACGTATCACAAACGTTCGTACTGCAGATCCTGGTAAGTTGAAGTGTCGAAAGAACGCCAGATCGCTATTTACATTTCACATTGACCACGTTGTGTTACGTAATCGTCACCCTTGTCTTGCAGTACCTATTAAGCACATGGAATGTTGTCTAACCTGTCGCATTTTCTATCTTCCAGCTTTGGAAATTTAACATTTGGACAGATTCAATTAAATTGAAACTGAACTTTGCAATTTGTACGCTTGCAAGAAGAGATAACGCACAAGCTTTGAGCATACGAGATTGAAGAGGCCTTTACTGAGCTGCCTGACTGCAAGCCTGCCCCTTGCACAAGCTGCTGCTGTAAGGATTGTGCCCGTAAGGTTTCTTCAGATCCAGGTTGGTGTGTTCCGATATACAGTAGTGTCTCCGTTGTTACTCCATCACAATAATCTTTGAATAATAAAACGTTTGGTGATATTTATAGTATTTAAGAGTATTTTTACTCGTTTAAAGATCACAGTTTACCATGTTAACCAAGAGAAGTGCCATATATTAAGTTAAGAACCAAATTTTGTTATACGGCCCATGCCGTTGAGCTAGTAGTTTTAGTTTCGTTTTTAATCGGAAGGATCACGTTTCTTATTAAGTTATTCTCAAATAAATCCCTATAAAGTAAATAAAAAATTCTTTTATATTTATCTCCCCATAATTTATATTTATTTATTTTGCCACCTTGTCCTCAACGGGCAACTCCTTCCACTGAGGACAACGTGACATTGTGTTCCTTCTTTAGCGAGATGTTCAATTAGATGACCTGGAAGTTCCAAATTTGCATACTCAAACGCTTCTGCTAATTGCTTGTTTGCACCCACAAAATTTCTACCTTGATCACTCCATAAGTGTGAACATCTACCCCGACGAGCGACAAACCGACGAAACGCACCTATGAAAGAATCCGAAGTAAGATCCCCAACTAACTCAAGATGGATGGCTTTGGTAGCCATACAAATGAATATAGCTATGTACGCCTTATTTTGCTTAGCTCCCCGGCCTCTTGACATTAAAACATACAATGGTCCTGCGAAGTCAACTCCGCTGTGCTGAAATGGACGTGCTGGTGTTGTGCGAACTTGAGGTAAGTCTCCCATTAATTGAACTTTAACAAGAGCCTTTTGCCTTGCACAGATTACACATTTATGGATGTGTGCTTTAACCATATTTTTTGCTTGCAGGATCCAGTATTTCGACCGAAGATAAGATAAGACTAGCTGCGTTCCACCGTGAAGGGTCCTTTTGTGCGCATCAGCTACAATCAGGTAAGTCAATTTACTTTTATTTTTCAGGATTATGGGATGTTTGCTGTGTTCCGGTAAGACGGAATTACGCAATCTTCCGCCCACCCTGAGTATACCATCTTCATCAAGGTAAGGATTTAACGTTTTTAATTTGCTGCTACTTTTTACGTTTTTATTTGCTTTCAAATCTTCAATTTCATCTATAAATGCATCTTGTTCTATTTTAATACATTTCTTTAACGCTGTTTCCATTTCTTGTGTAGTAATGGCTTTGCTTATCCCTTCTGGATTGATTTTGCTACGTATAAATCGTAAGCTGTAGACTATTACTGATAAAAGTTCATTCAAGGTATCAAATTCTTCAAATTTGATGATTTTTTCTTCATGTAGTTTCACATTAACTTGTATATTTCTTCTTTCTAAATCAGTACGTGTCACATTTGGTCTTGTAAAATTAATTTAATCCTGTCTTAACCATTCCGGTCCTTCCCACCATAATTTACAGCTTTTCAAGTCTGAAATAAGAGCGCCGCGAGAAGCGATGTCAGCCGAATTCTGGTCAGATACAACATGATGCCACTGTTTATGATGAATATTATCCAGAATCTCTACGACTCGGTTTGCAACGAATTGCTTCCATCGTGATGGTTCTCCGCACAGCCACGATAGGACTATCGAAGAGTCCGTCCAAGCATATACTTGATTTGCAGGTATGCGCATCGCCTTTGCTAACATGTTTTAAAAGTTTCGAAAGTAGGACTGCACCACAAAGTTCCAGCCTTGGCAATGAAACTGACTTGACAGGAGCGACTCTCGTTCTGGCTGCAAGTAGCTTAGTGGTTATCGTGCCATCAAAGTTGATTATTCTGCAATAGACAACTGAGGCGTACGCTTTCTCGGATGCGTCACAGAATCCGTGCAGTTCTATTCTTTCGCTTTCTTTAGTTGAACTTCCTATCCATCTATCAACACGAATATCCTGCACGTTTTCAAAATCTTGTCTAATTTTGATCCACTCTTCTGAAAGTATGCCATCAAGTTCTTCATCCCAATCTAATTTCTTTAACCACAGCTTCTGTATTAGAATCTTTGCAGTTACTATACATGGTGCAATCCATCCGAGCGGGTCAAAGAGCTTTTGAATTTCAGACAAGATGCTTCGTTTAGTAATCTTCATGTCAGGAATCAAAGGTATGTGAATGTTGTAGGTAAATTCATCATTTGCTAAATTCCATAAAATTCCTAAGGCCTTGATAGTTCCGTCGATATTCAAATTCAGTTGTACTCTAGTTGATCGATCTTCAGGTTCAATAGATTTCATAAATTCCACACTATTCGATGACCATTTTTGCAATTCGAAACCACCTCTTTTTAATATATCTTTCAGCTCTTTACTTGCTTCTATGGCTTCAGTAGCGCTGTCAAATCCCGATAGAACATCGTCCATGTAAAAATCTTCTTTCAGAATGCGTGCTGCAACTGGGAATTCAGAACCTTCGTCTTCAGCTAATTGTCTTAGAGTTTTTACAGCAAGGTATGGTGCTGGTGCTGTTCCAAACGTAACGGTAAGTAAACGATATTCCTTTATCTCATCAGTAGGGCTATTTCTCCATAATATACGTTGGAAGTCTGCATGTTCTTTAGCGACTAACACCATTCTGTACATTTTCTTAATGTCAGACACAAAACAAACTGCATGCATCCTCCACCTAATAACAATGCTTCGCAGGTCTTGCTGCAAAACTGGACCGACAAATAATTCATCGTTTAATGAGACTCCATTTGTTCCTTTGCAGGACGCGTCGAATACAACTCGTACTGGCGTGCTTTCGCTCTCACTACGTACGACAGCATGATGACATAGATAAACAGCTTGATTTTCAATCTCTTTGTTTGGAATTTCTTCCGCATGATTAAGTTCCACATATTCATCTATCACCTTAGAATATTGTTTTTTCAGTTCAGGTTTTTTCTGTAGTTGCCTTTCTAATTGTAAAAATCTGTTCTTCGTAATCGCCTTGCTATTTCCTTCTAATGATCGTGGTTTCTCAGTTTTAAATGGTAAATTTACTACGTATCTGCCGTCTTCGTTCCTTTTGTGTATTTTTTCATATAAGAAATATATGAAAAAACACACAAAAGGAACGAAACAAACAAAGTTTTTCTTCTTTTGTAAGTTTCCTTTCGTTTTCACTGTCTAATTCCCACATTGTCTTGAGCATTTCATCTAAGTCTACTTGATGATGCATTACCAGCAGAGATGACGTATTCACTTCTCTTTCTTGAATTTCACCAAATAAAATCCAACCGAGATCTGTTTTTTGAGCACATGGACTTCCTAGCGGTCCCTTAATTATATCTGGTTGAATGATGTGTGCGTATTCGTTCACTCCTAATAACAGATCTATTGGTGCTGATTTGTCAAAAGCTGGATCAGCCAACTGTAAGTTTGCTAAATGAGGCCAAGCCTTCACTTCAATAGACTTAGAAGGTAATTTTGTCGTTAAGTGTTTGGATATAACATAAGCCTCGGTTTGTAGACAAAATTCTGTATTGTATGTGGACTGTATACAAAGGTTCACAATGCTATCAACTTTTGTTTTAGTGGAACCAACTCCAATAATATTCCCTCGTATGGGTTTTTTCTTCAGTTTCAGCATTTGTGCCGCGCGTTCGCTGATGAAAGATGCCTGTGATCCCTGGTCTATTAGCGCTCGTAAATAGGTGGTATGTCCCGTTTCACCCTTTACCTTTACCATTGCTGTGGCTAATAGAGCGTATCCCTGGTTTGTATTACAGTATGACGTCATCATTGTTACCTGAATCTCTTCCTCTTCTACATTTGTAATTGCAGCATTAGCCACCGGTTCACCTTTAATTTTGTTATGCAGAAGGGTATGATGACGCCTGTGGCATATGCGACAGGACATTGATAAACGTGTGTTGCACCGTACATGCTCCGGGAGAGGAAAGATGTGGAAGGGTGGCGTGATAGGATAAGAAAGGATTGATTGATGAAATGGTACAATTTAACTTAAATAATTACATCACCATCATCATCATCATTTCAGCCAATAGACGTCCACTGCTGGACATAGGCCTCCCCCAAAGTTCTCCACACAGATCGGTCCTGTTCCACCCGCATCCAATGGACTCCTGCGACCTTTACCAGATCGTCGGTCCACCTGGTGGGAGGCCTGCCACGACTGCGGCCTCCTGCGCGTGGCCTCCACTCAAGGACCTTTCCACCCCAACGGCCGTCTGTTCTCCTCGCAATGTGCCCTGCCCATTGCCACTTCAGCCACGCAATTCTTTGGGCTATGTCCGTGACCTTAGATCTCCTGCGGATCTCATCATTTCTGACACGATCACGCAAGGAGATTCCGAGCATAGCCCTCTCCATTGCCCTCTGAGTGACTTTGAGCCTTCTTAAGCGGCCCATTGTAAGCGGCCACGTTTCAGTTCCGTATGTCATCACTGGCAATACACACGCATTAAAGACTTTCGTCTTCAGACACTGTGGTAGATGAGCCGAAAATATGCTGCGTAGCTTCCCGAACGCTGCCCAGCTGAGTTGGATTCGCCGGTCGACCTCTTTCTGGAAGTTGGACTTACCAAGTTGCACTTTTTGTCCGAGGTAAATATATTCGTCTACAACTTCCAGTGTAGAGCTTCCAACTTTTACAGGAGTGGGTACGACATGAGAGTTCAACATGAGTTTCGTCTTGTCCATGTTCATTTTGAGACCCACTTGTTGAGAGACTCTACTGAGGTCGTCAAGCATTCTGCTTAGGTCTTCCAAGGTCTCAGCCATGACTACGATATCATCGGCAAATCGAAGGTGCGTCATGTACTCGCCATTTATATTGATGCCAAGTCCATCCCATTCCAGAAGCTTAAAAACGTCCTCCAACAAAGTTGTGAACAGTTTCGGCGATATGACGTCACCCTGTCTCACACCTCGCTGGAGTGGTATAGGCTTAGACTTCTGGTCCTGAAGACGGACTGACATGGAGGCGTTTGCGTACAGGGACTGCAACACTTGTATGTACCGGTAGTCAATTCGGCACCTTTGGAGAGACTGTAGCACGGCCCAAATCTCGACAGAATCAAAAGCTTTCTCATAGTCCACAAACGCTAAGCAAAATGGCAGATTGTACTCCTCGGTCTTCTGTACAACCTGCCGCAGCGTATGAATGTGGTCTATGGTGCTAAAGCCTTTGCGGAATCCGGCTTGTTCGGGAGGCTGAAAGTCGTCCAACCTACGTGCGAGACGGTTCGTCATAACTCTAGAAAACAGCTTGTATATGTGACTCAGCAGTGTGATGGGCCTGTAGTTCTTCAATTGGGATTTATCTCCCTTCTTGAAGAAAAGCCTCACCACGCCAGTATGCCACGCTTTGGGCGTCTTTCCCTCGATGATGACGAAGTTAAATAGCTTCTGAAAGGCTTTCAGGACCGTTCTCGTCTTGCGGGCTTGTTACCGGACGGACGTGTGCCAATTATTTCTTTATTAAATACTAGCGGCCGCCCGCGACTTCGTCCGCGTGGAAAAGTAACTTTTTACCCCCCTTTTAACCCCTTACAACCCCCTTAATATTATTATGTTGATAGCCTATAGCCTTCCTCGATAAATGGACTATCCAACAAAAAAAGAATTATTCAAATCGCACCAGTAGTTTCGGAGATTAGCGCGTTCAAACAAACAAACAAACAAACTCTTCAGCTTTATTATATTAGTATAGATTTAAATTTTGTGAGACTACGCCCCAGAAATTGTTGGACCTGTGCCCCGCTGCGTTGGAGCGCCCTCAGTTCGCGAAGTCCGACTGTTATACCTCAGGGAGAGCAATATTTATATTTCTCGCTCACGCGCCGGATTCGAACCAGCACCCTTTGGGTTTCGACCGCTGAAGCGCGGCTGGTCCCAATTGAGCCACGAGAACGGTGCGCAACTTTGTCTAAATTGGCCTACACTAGCTGTGCTACGGACTACGGACCCGCCCCTTCTGCTACGAGTGCTACGGCATACTACGTACGGCTACGAACACCTACTGCGGCTACGATAAATTCAACCTATCTTCTGCCTTATTACTTAGAAGTATAATGCCTAAAGTGCAGCGTACGCCGCCCGTATCTCCATCAACTTGTGTAGCACATACGCAATCCGAATCTGACTTACTTGCAAAACTAGAAAATGAGGCCCAGATAACAGTGCGCTCTAAACGCCCCCGTGTTGATACGTCTCCCTCCACGAGTAATGATCAATGTCCAGTTAATCTTCAAGACCTTAAAGACTTCAAGTACGACTTAAGGTTACCTATCTTAAATTCGAATTTTTTAAGTACGAATTTCATTATAGCGAAAACGTTTCGCCACATTTTTGTTTTCCACATTTTCATTTGACCGAAAAAACGATTGCCATATAGCTGATATTCCGATTATCAAATGACATATTTTTTTAATCTATACGTTTTAAAATATCACTCAACCTTTGATAGATAAACATATTTTAGACGAATTAGTTTCCAGAAAATCGTTTTCTATATTTATGAAAGACAAATAAGTTTATATAACAATTACATATCATAAGTATTTTTATTATAATCTTCAATAATTATTCTGACAAGTTATGTGGCTCAGGTGAATCATGAATGCAGCATTCAAGCATGCATGCAGAATTCAAACAGGCATGCAGCATGCATGCAACCGGGCATGCATGCAGGCATGCAACCAGGCATGCATGCAGGCATGCAACTGGGCATGCAGGCATGTATGCAGCATGCATTTTTTCTGTTACGGCTCCGGCGCTGCAAGGCTTCGGCGGTCCCACGCGAGCTTATCGTCGCAGATGATTCTCGCTCGTCAGCGCAGCCTCGGCTTATTGGCCGGCTTCGCCGGCCAGCCTCAGCCGCGGTGGCGAGCAAAAACCACCTGCTCCTCAGCTCGCGGGCCGCCTCGCCCTTCCGCGCCTACGCGGGTTTGAATTACACTCTAGGGGTAGGGCAGACAAGACTACGTGGAGTCGGTTTTGCAGCGATTCGCTTCTGTCAATACATTTTGTAGCGCAAAATTAAACACTAAATAAACCAATTTCTCGTTTGAAATAATAGGAGAAAGGTTACTTCGATCTTTAATATGTCTAGAATAAAAAAAATATTGTAAGTAATACATCTGTAAAATGAAAAAAGAGCTTTTGAAAATCGGCTATTAGTTTTTCTGGAAAATGAAACATATGTAAAATAAATTTATTGCATACAATGTTTTGTCAAAAAATATATCTTCGATTTAAAACTTCGATATACCGTTTTCGAAGTTATGAAATTCGAATAATGAAGTTTCGAAAGTAAGATAGGTTACCACGACTTAATGACTATGCTTCGGGCATGGAAATCAGAACAAGATGAAACCATGAATAGACTTGTCTCAGATGTTGCCCTCGTGAAAACCCATTGCACGGAGATACAAAAAACGAATGCTGACATTGAACGGTCAATCTCGACAATCAAGGCACAGTATGATGAAGTTCAAGATAAAATCACGATGCTGGAGATTGACACAAATGAAACTAAGAAATCCATTACTTCAATTGAAAAACAGCTCGAAGATGCGCAACAACTTTCTAGATCATCAACAATTGAAGTTAGAAATGTAATCAGTAAAGAGAGGGAAACGGAGGAAGATCTTAAAGCCATATTAAAAAAAATCGGAACCACCATTAATATACCCATCCAAGATGCAGATATAAGGGATATTTACCGATCACCTGGCAAACCTGGAAAAATTAAAGCTATTGTTGCCGAATTTCACACTGTTCAACAAAAAACCAGCTTTCTTGCATCTGTGCGACGATACAACAAAGAAAAAGAAGGGAGGGAAAAGCTAAACTACGATAATATTGGAATCCCCGGGGAGAGGAAGCCGGTCTACGTGGACGAGCATCTACTCTTCCCTACCCGTAAATTGCTTTTTCAGGCGCGCGAATTTGCCAAAAAACACGATTACAAATTCTGCTGGACAAGTAAAGGCCAGGTTCTTCTCCGCAAAGACTCTAATACAAAGTACATTCGTATTAAATCAGAACATTGCCTCAGCTCCTTACCCCAGAGCTCTTAAAATAGCTGTAAAATACTGTTTGTTTTTATATTTTATATTCTTTTCATTTGTACACACTAGATCAGCACACAATTTCACTTATACTATACATATAACTCACCAAACACTCGCCTTCCCCAAACTCACTCAAAATCAACTAAAACTTACAACTCAAACTCGGCACTATATTGATACTAGTTTCATTCTAATAAAACAGTCGTTGCTTTGCGGTTTACACTTTTTATCTCTTAATACTTTTCGCTTTGGAACTCACCGAGTCGATGTCCGCTGTCTAATTCCTGTCGACATAAATACTAATTTGAGCCGTTGGACTGTGGAAGGGACTGCAATAGTACAAAAACTTGCTAGTGTAGTAGCTATAGTAGCTACCTACATCTCATATGTAAGTATTAGTTCCGAGAAAAGATGACGTGTATTGTAAACTTACTAGGTGACATTGATGACATCAATGTCGCACAATCCCACTATTGCACTCCCCTAAACTGTCATGAATTTATAACTGCGGACAACTCGACATTCAACATAATTCATATGAACATAAGAAGCATACGTAGAAATTTCGATAATTTTATAGCGACTCTGGCGGTGACAAAGTTGCAGTATGATGTAATCGTTTTGACGGAATGCTGGCTCAAAAATAATAGCATCCTTCCGGATCTTGAAGGCTATGACGTTTACTTCACTAATAATAACCAGCTTCAAAATGATGGCGTTGTTATATATATTAAGACCTCTATTAGCTGCCTTGTAGATGAACCCTTTATCCTCGATGCAAATTGTCTTGCATGCCGGATAGGGGACATAATCATCTTTACGATTTACCGGTCTCCGTCCTATGATAAGCTCGAAAGGTTTTATCACAGTATAGAAAACATTATAAGTTCTGCAAATAGTACAAATATATTCGTAGTGGGTGATTTAAATATTGATATTAAGTGCAATAATAATAACCGTCACTCTGATGATTACCTTACTCTAGTGACATCCTTGGGGCTTCTTCCGGCGCATGTCCTCCCTACTAGGACGGGAAATTGTCTGGATCACGTTCTTTTAAAAACAAAGCTTCCCGCCACTGTTCTTCTTATACAAACTGAGATAACAGATCACTACCCCGTAATTCTTTCGCTTGTACGTAACACCAAACCAAATCAGACACACAACAGTCACTACTCCACTCGTTTGAATTATACGGAAATAAAAAATGAACTCGATCGGACCAATTTCATTTCTGTTTTGGAGGAGCGGGATCCGGAAAAGGCAACCGAGGCCTTGATCTCAATTATTCGTGCTATAATAAAAAAACACAAGGTAATTTTGAAGGTATCCCGTAAACATAAAATAATCAAACCTTGGATGACTCCCGGCATGCTCCGTTGTATTCAAAACCGTGACCAAATGCACTTAAAACTCAAAAAGTCACCCAATAATACCGTCTTGAAAACTACTTACCACAGATATCGAAATTTCTGCAACGCTATCTTAAAGAAACTAAAAATCTCCTACGAAAAGTGTGAATTTGAAAAAGCCAAAAACAACCCAAAGAAAATGTGGAGCGTCATTAAAAGCGTCACAAATACGAAGAGTAAAAACAGGTCTCCATACGAGCTCCTACAATTAGACAACGATAAAATAAAGTCAATAAACCAGGTAAATAACTTCTTTGTAAATATTGGTAAAGATCTTGCTTCAAAAATAACCGTCCGTGAACAACCTCGCGTTAAAGCTTATACCGATAAAAATATCTCCCTGGTAAATTCTTTTTCCATCCTACCTCTAGATCCAGGTGAGGTTCAAAAATTGATTATGAATCTTCGTGGCGATTGTGCCACTGGGTGGGACGAGATAGGTCCACGAATCATTAAGCAATCGTGCGATGCGCTACTGCCTCCTTTAACTCATATTTTCAACCTTTGCTTATCAAAAGGAGTCTTCCCCTCAGCTTTTAAAAAGGCAACAGTACAACCAATCCACAAGAGTGGAAGTAGAGATAGCATCACAAATTACAGGCCAATCTCCGTTCTTAGTGCTCTTTCTAAGATTCTAGAGAGATATCTCAACACTTCCTTGATTAGATTCTTAGAGAAATTCCAAATTCTCTCAAAAAACCAATATGGTTTTCGTACTGGCCTCTCGACGGAGGATGCAGTGGCCAATCTAACGGAAGCAGTTGTCAATAAGATAGAAAATAATCTCAAATGCTATGGTGTTTTTCTGGACCTATCAAAAGCATTTGACACTGTTTCCATCCCAAAACTGTTAAGTAAACTTGAAAAGATTGGTGTACGTGGCACAACATTGGATATGTTCACCAGCTATCTTACAAATCGCACACAGTTTGTGAAGATAGGAAATTATGTAAGTAGCGAGGAAAAACTCTGTTATGGCGTCCCACAAGGCAGTATATTGGGACCCACGCTCTTTCTGACCTACATAAACCAGCTCTGCAACATGACTATAGAAGGCTGTAGTATTTTTACATATGCAGATGATACCGCGCTGATTGTTCATGGAAAAAACTGGGAAAACGCCAAACTTAATGCTATGAACGCAATTCAAACTATCACAGAATGGCTATCCGAAAATCTCCTCACCCTAAACCTTAGCAAAACCCAGCTGATTCGTTTTGACATATCCAAAAACAAAATATATTACCCAGATTTAGATACAATCCCCATTCATTTCCTTTGTGACAGTAATCGTACTCCCTGCGACTGCCCTACCCTCAGAGCTGTAAAAAGTTTTAAATACCTAGGAATACATTTGGATGAGCGGCTCGATTGGCATATACAAATTGATAAGCTAACGGCTAGAACAAGGCGCCTTTTATATTTATTCAAAACCCTCCGCAACTCTGCCGACAAGAGTACTCTCCTCACAGCTTACTTTGCGTTGTGCCAGTCGGTTATTTCGTACTGTATCTCAGTATGGGGGGGAGCGCATAAAACCTCTATGATAAAGTTAGAACGTGCTCAACGGGCCATTCTAAAGGTGATGCTGCGTAAAAAACGTACTTACCAAACGGTAAAGCTATTATACTTAGAATGCGAAGTTCTTACCGTTCGACAACTTTCCATTCTTTGGACGACACTTCGCATACATTCCGCTTTGCCATATAATCCCAAACATACGGAAAAAAGAAAAGGCGCTTCTATCTGCCCCCTCATCAAGTGTCGGACTACATGGGCAAAACGCCAGTGGTATGCACTTGGTACAAAATCATATAGTAAAATAAACAAAACCGTACAAATACACGCTATGACCACATTCGAAGCAAAACGTGCCATATACGAACTTCTATCAACCCTTGACTACAATCAGACTGAAAGCCTTGTTGTTTAGTTGGTCACTTACAGAATATAGTTACACAAACTACCTCACGCAATAAACACATTACTTCCACAACCACTCACACACACCTTGCATTACACAACTTACATATACACATAGCAATCACACACTCTTCACACATACTCATAGCAATTTTTCTTTCTTTTATATTTTTCTTTTTTTCATTAAATATATAAATTTTATACTAAGAAATATTATACTTTAGGTTCAAGGCCACCAGCATGTAATTTCTAACAGTTATAGATGATTACTGTCGACTAAGATACAAGATTTGTTCCTAGTTTAGCTTGACAGGGAGTCTAAATTGTTACAGTCTTTTAACATTATATACCTACTTAAGATGTATTGTAACCTATGCTGTAACCTATTTTTGAAATAAACTTATTATTATTATTATTATTATGTTCTTCCACCTGCCTTCAGAATCTCCGCTGTGACTCCGTCATCACCCGGTGCCTTGCCGTTCTTAAGCTGTTTGAGAGCTATGCTAATCTCGTACAGGCTGACGTCCGGGATATCTTCGGTGTAGTGCCGGGTTAATTTGGCTCTTTTATCACCGGATTGGGTGACAGGTGTGCGTGATGTCTTGTAAAGCTGTCCATAAAAGTTTTCGATCTCGGCCAAGAGCTCATGGCGTGACGTGACGATCCTGCCATCTTCTGTTTTCAGCTTAGTCAGCAAGCTCTCTCCAATAGCCAAATCTCTAGCGAACACTTTGGAGCCTTTGTTCCGCTCAATAGCTTCTTTAACACGTTCCGTATTAAATTTGCGTATGTCGCGAGATAGGCATTTAGAGATACGCTTGCTGAGCTGCCGTCGTCGATGAGCTTCTTCAGAAGTTTGCAGAAACATTTTTCGTCTTTCTTCCATGAGTTTCAAAGTTGGTTCCGAAATTTTACCCTTTTTTTTTGTACGGCTGGGTCTGAAGACCTTTGCACCCGCCGTAAGGACAGCTTCCACGAGCCTGTCATTATATTTGTCCACATCTACGCAGCTCTCCAGGCAACCGAAGCGATTTTGTAGTTCGATTTGAAAGCTCTCAGGGTTTTGAATCTGGATGGCTTCAGGGCGGAGCGTAGATTTCATCAGTCGATACCTTTCGGATTTAACATTAAGGTTCAATGTGCCTCTTACCATTCGGTGATCGCTCCTAATATTTACCGAATTGATCACTGAGACATCATTGAATATCCGGGTCTTAGTCGACATGATGAAGTCTATCTCATTTTTTGTAACGCCGTCCGGACTTTCCCAGGTCCATTTACGATGCAGCCATTTTCTGAAGAAGGAGTTCATCATATAGAGTCCTTCCCTCTCCATATACTCGGCTAGCATTTGGCCACAGGAATTCCGGATCCCAGATCCAAATTGCCCCACTTTCGACTCCTCATCGCCCTTTTTGCCTAGCCTTGCGTTGAAGTCTCCCATGACGACATTGTAGTGAGTCTTGGAAGTATGCATTGCCCGAGAGATATCCTCATACATTACTTCCACTTCCTCGTCGGGATGCGTCGAGGTCGGAGCGTACACCTGTATTACCTTCAACGAATACCGTTTGGTAATTCTGAGTATAAGGTACGCCACCCTATTCGACACACTTCCGATTTGAACAATGTTGTTCACGAGAGACTTGTGGACAATAAACCCGACTCCACCTTTGGACAGATCTTCGCCCTCCCGGAAATACAGCAGGTTCCCTGATCTAAGGATCACTGTGTCCTCGCCCTGTCGTCGGACTTTGGATAAAACTACGATACTCCAGCTAATCCTTCTTAATTCCTCCTCCAGTTCCAGCAGCTTCTGTTCGGTGCGGAGTGTGCGTGTGTTGTAGGTTGCCAGGGCCAAGGTTGTTCGACGGTTGGTTTTCGCCACCCGGGGATTCTTAGCACCCCTAGTCCCGGCGCCTTGCCCGCTTCCGTCGTCGCTGGCTCGGCTTCCGGTACCGCCGGGCACTTGGGGCCTTGTGTTGGTCCTACTTATCATAGGGGGGATTTGGGCCTACACCCACCACGCTTGCCCAGTGCGGGTTGGTGGGGAACGCCAGAGCCTCTTCTGTTGTGCAGCAGGGTGCGCCACGTGCAGGTGAGGTTGAATTTGGTCCCGTAAGATGTTGAGCGGGACCCCTTGCACCAAATAATTACATGTCACTTATAAATTTGATAAACTTATAAAATGAATTCATAAATAATATTACACTTATAAATTTGAGAGACTTATAAAATCAATTCACGTATAATATGAATATCACTCTTATAATTTTTATAAAACAACACTTATAAATTTCACGGCACCAATTTATTTTTTAAAATGATTTTTGAATGATGGTGACACTGATTTGTCAGCTAACTTCGCGTATCTTCGGTCGGCCATTTCAATGTCCCCGTCAGATGATGTATCGTGCGCGAAGTCGCGATGCATTGTCCTCCCACAGGCAGATGGGCGCGGTGCCGCCGACGGGCCTTGTACGGGCTGCGGTGGTGGGATCGTGACGACAATGGGTAGAGCTGGGGCAGGCTGTCGTGGGTCCGCAGCGGTTGAGTTTGCAGCGCTCACAGTATGCCTGCTGCACCTACGTATTCGCCGCCAGGTGAGTGCAATGCCTGCACAAATGATAGTGAGAATGATGATGTTAATCAACACGTACTGTGTGATATCATGAAGTGAGAATTCATCTGCCAAGATGTCAGCTGTATTGGCGCTCTTCAATTGATCTATTTGAGATCCTATTCTCTTCAACTCAGTTTGAACTTCAGTGTGATTGATAAGGTCTCCACTAATCGTCTTTGTCATGTTAATATTTGGAAGTTCTAATTCTATTATATGATTTATAGATGGAATCTCAATTTTCAATACATCTGCTTCGGTGTTTATCCTATTTCCTTGTTGTTTATGAGAAAATATCGTGAAAGCCTTATGTTTCATAATACATCCTTCATTAAGGTTGATAATTCCGCTTCCATTCAATTGTTCCGATGTAACCTGACTCCCACATATGATACGTACTGTGCATGACTCGCAACACGAGTATAGATGAGTGTTTGTTACGTGTAGTTGTGACCACGTAGGCTGACACGTCATGATGTTGGTGATGCACTGTTTCGACACGTCATCCTTTACACAGAGACTTTTATCTGACGTAATATGGTATATTGGCCGTTGTAATGGGCACAATATGGTGCTGTCGTCATATTGATTGCATGCTTGTAGATCGGAGTGGTCCATAGTTATGAATGAGTCTTTCTGGATGTTCATGGCCACATACTCCGATACAGGTTGTATACTGATCATGTTGTTCTCACTTTCATGCTGAATCGGTATGAGTCGGTAGATTTCGA
Source organism: Cnaphalocrocis medinalis (assembly GCA_014851415.1). NCBI lineage: Eukaryota > Metazoa > Arthropoda > Insecta > Lepidoptera > Crambidae > Cnaphalocrocis > Cnaphalocrocis medinalis. The sequence continues at coordinate 5,697,998 of CM026274.1, forward strand.
AGTAATCCCTTGCTATCAACGGAATTTTTATTTCAAAAATGAAGAATGATGTTGTCATTTTTGCCTTTATTTTCAAAAGATGATATAATTTCGGTAAATCACTTATAATGCTGTTGATTGGTAGCGACAGATCCTTTGGCAGTTGGCCTGATATAATGTTCAGTTCATGTGTAAGTTGGTCTGGTGTTATAAGATGAATGTTGAATGATCCAAAATGAAGATCTGTTATCGTATCCAGTAGATAATCTTGTATGCTCCTTAAATTTAATAAAACACTGTGGGCGATGAAGGCTGACATAGTAAACTCATTGGTGTTTGCCAAATTCTGGATTTTTTCATTCATTGAATTAGCTACCTTTTGTAATTGTAAGATGTGCTGATTAATAATTTTGTTTTGCTTATCCATAGTTGATTCGATTCTCTGGAGTACGTTATGCTCTGCTTCAATAACGGAAGTCTGGTTTCTCCACAGCGTAGCCAGATGTTTTTGATTTAATCTGATCTGTTGGATGTCCTTTTGATATTGTTCTGCGAATTTATCGTCGAGTACGCCGAATAGTTGGTTTGCGACGTTTCCAATGACATTGATAAGACCGCGTCGTGCGCGCGACCTTGATTCGGTGTTCTGCTGACCGAGCAACATACGGTTGTAGTGATCGAGTTCCATTACTCCGTGACGTAGCTGCATGATTATAGCGTCACATAATGATAGTTTATCTTTGTTGCATATGGTTCTCAAACTGTCGAGGTAATTGTTAATCATTTTTGATCCTTCCCAATATGGGTTCATGTCATAGTAAACTATGAGGTTCCATTCATTCCTTGATAGATGCATATCGGTGATTTTGTCGAAATAAATGGTCTGGTTTGATGTTAGTTGTGCTATGTTGTATGTGCATCTTGCGGGTAATATAAGCATCATGGTTAGAAGAGTGAATGCTAAGGTTTTAATACCTGGTACCATCTTTGGTTTATTAGTTGTAGGTGCTTTAATATCTTTTTGATTATGATGATTATTGCTTTTATGATCCTTTTGTGATATATTAACCGGTAAAGTTGACAGTTTGACAATAGGTCTCTGAATGATGGCATTTTTAGTTTTCACACTGACGACTCTCACCCGGCCGTCTTTCCCAGGGTGTAGTTCTATTACTCTTCCGAGTGACCATTTGCCAGCAGGTAGGTTGGCATCGTGAATGATGACCACATCCCCTATCTGTTGATTTTCTTGCGGCTGTTGCCATTTGCTACGAGCTGATAGTTGGCATAAGTACTCGTTTTGCCATCTCTTCCATATGTCACTGAAGATCTTCTGGGTAAGCTGCCACCGAGTTCTTTCGTCACGTTCTGTTTCGATGATTGTTAATGTCGGTCCACTTGCCAAGAAATGTGCAGGAGTAAGGAAGTCTATATCCTCTGGATCTTCTGATATGGCACATAGCGGCCTGGTGTTAAGGCACGCTTCTATTTGTGATAGCAGGGTGGCGTACTCTTCATAAGTGAGTTTCTGTTCCCCCACCACTCTACGCAAATGATGCTTTAAACTTTTGACTGCTGACTCCCAAAGTCCACCCGCACTGGGCCATGACGGAGCATTAAAATGAAACTCTATTGCCATTTCAGTTACTTGGGAGTAAAAATCTTCATCTAATATTGCTTGGAGATTCAAAAACTCTTGTTGTAGGATACGACTGGCTCCAACGAAATTCGTTCCATTGTCGCAGTATATGTGTCGTGGAGTACCTCGACGGGCAGCCATCCTTCTTAGTGCTGCTAGGAATGCTGATGATGATAAGTCTGATACAAGTTCCAGATGGACTGCTTTCGTCACCATACAGACGAATACTGCTATATATCCCTTAGGACGTCTTTACACCACGGCCTTTGTTGGTTTTCACGTCGACGAATCCCGTAAAATCAACGCCAGTGTTTAAAAGGGACGAGTGGGTTTGCTTCGCGCTGCAGGTAAGTCACCCATAATTTGATGTTGCTTACAGGATTATTCTTTTTGCAGGTTACACAGGCCCGGATGTGCTTCTTGACTGCTCGGTTCCCTCCTATTACCCAGTAATAGTTGCGGAGACGAGATAGTGTCAATCGGGCGCCTCCGTGGTAAGTGTCTCTATGAGCTTGATCTATAAGCAAGGTCGTTAGATGACCAGCATGAGGAATTATGAGAGGATGCTTCTTATCTTTGCTTATCTCTGCATGCTTTAGTCTCCCGCCAACTCTCAGTAGCCCATCTTCATCTATGAAGGGATTCAAGCTGAGGATTTTGCTTTTTGCGCTGATACTCTTCTCTGTTTTTAAGCAGCTTATTTCATCACCAAATTCAAGTAATTGATAATGTCTAATTATAACTTGTCTTGCTCGTAATAATTCGCTGACTGATAAATACGCCAGGTGTTGCGATGCAAGCCGGTTATTTGACACCACGCGTAGTATCCAAGCAAGTACTCGGGTTGCTTTTACAAAGTTGCTACGATTGTTTACTATATTGCTAATGACGTCATCTTGAGTCATTGTGGTGACGTTTGATTGCGATGTTTTCTTTATTTCTAGTGTAGTGACGTAGGTCGGACGATCTTCTTGATTTGTAGGTTGATATGTTGATAGCCAGGATGGTCCAGTCCACCATAACGGGTGTTCCTGAAGACTCTTGACGGTGATTCCTCGGCTAGCGCAGTCGGCGGGATTTTCGGTCGACTTTACGTAACGCCAGCATTCTGGCGGCATGATTGATTTTATTTGTTCGACTCTATTAGCCACAAACGTCTTCCATCTGTTTGAGTCACCTTGAATCCACCCCAGGGCAGCAGTTGAGTCTGTCCATCCAAATACCTTTATATTATGATTATTTAAGCTCTTGATAACCTTTGCCATAAGTTGAGTCAATAGTCGACAAGACATTAATTCAAGTCTTGGGAGTGTAATTTCTTTTTTGATAGGTACTAATCTTGCTTTGGCAGCTGCTATGATTATTGATGATTTTTTGGCTTCTGTCTCTATTTTGCTTTTCACCTTGTAATATATTACGCAAGCGTAAGCTTTTGTTGATGAGTCACAAAAGCCATGTAACTCGATATCTTCCCTTTCATGACTATTAAGCCATCGTTGAACCTTGATATTGTTGATGTTATCTAGGTCCTCTTTGATGCTAACCCATTCTTTGCCGAACTCCTCTGGCAGCTCACTGCTCCATTCCATGTCTTGTAGCCAAACCTTTTGGAATAATAATTTGAGTTTAATGGTAACAGGAGATAACCATCCAAGTGGATCGAATATTTTCGAAATTTCTGATAATAGTACTCGCTTAGTGATTGGCGTAGTTGATGCGAGTTGCAGTTTAATTTTGAATGAGAATAGATCTTCTTGAGGGTTCCAGCTTAGTCCGAGGGTCTTGGTTGATTCTGGGTATTTGAAGGTGAACTCTTGATTTGTTTCTGCTGTCAATCCTTCTGCTACTTGTCTCAATTCAGGTTTGTTGGAAGACCACTTACGTAAGTTGAAGCCACCTGATTTGAGTAATGATATTAAGTCTGCTTGTAGTTGCATTGCCTTGCTGATGCTGTGACTTCCACTCAGTAGGTCATCCATATAGAAGTCTTCTTCCAATACTTGTTTTGCTGGAGATAAGTACTTGTGACCTTCATCACTTGCTAGCTGCTTCAAGGTCATCATGGCCAGGAACGGAGCAGCCTTCGTTCCGTATGTGACACTTGTCAGCTTGTACTCTCGCAACAATTCATTTGAATTATCTCTCCATATGATCTTTTGTAGGTTCTGATCGTCATGATGTACCATTATCTGCCTGAACATCTTCTCGATGTCAGCGGTAAATGCTATTTCGTACTGCCTCCATTTCAGTATAAGTGATAGCAGGTCCTGCTGAAGGTTAGGCCCGCTGTACATTACGTCATTGAGACTGACACCCGATGACGTAGGCGATGATGCATTAAATACGACGCGCAAAGCCGTCGTCGTAGACTCCGATTTAATTACACAATGATGCGGTAGGTAACAGTGTGGTGTCTGGTTACCGTCATTGTTTGTTAAGGTCATGTGTCCTAGGTTGATATATTCATTGATAAATGTTTTGTAACCTTCGGCTATGGTTTCATCCCTTCCCTCCTCGCTACGGTGAAGTGTAGACGTCTCGCACTTTAAATCAATTTTAATTAAATAAATTTTATATTCTGCCGTGTTGGGCCTCCTCTGCTGTGCCGGGTGCTTCGCCCTCGCTCCTCGTCATCAGGGACTTCGGTGCGGTGCGACCTACTACACGGAGCGTGATCAGTTGACGCGTAAGAAACTTCAACATTATATTTAGTTCGCCGGCCGGGTTTGAACCGTCGACCTCCTGCGTATCAACTGGCCGCTGTACCACTCGGCTATGCGAGTGTAGTGCGGCGCGCGCGAAATTTATTACCACAATCCGCTCAGCACTGTTACCTGCTTAGCGGAGGTCAACTTATACTGGGCGATAAGCTCTTTTGTACTGGAACGCCGCGATCGGCCATTTTACTTGGACCTCAACGCGCAAAAACTATTCAACCGCACTAAAATGCCTGTTGACCGCACACCACCACCAAAAGAGTTGTCGGAACCTATGGACCCGATTCAATCATGTCAATCTGACAATGATCTAAGGCTCAGTGAGGAACAGATCACAGAGCAAAGTGAACACCACAATACACTTCGAACAAAGAGAAAACATGGCTCACATATTCTCACCGAGATGAAAGCATTGTTTGCTGATTTGAAGAGGGAACAAAATGGAAGAATAGATAAATTATGTGCTGCCGTAGAGGAAATTAAGAACCAGATCACCGACATACGTGCCTCAGTAGAGTATTTATCGAAATCATATGATTCTCTTAAGGAACAAATAAATACACTAGAAGTCGAACGGCAGAAAAATCTCGAATACATAGAATGTCTTGAAGAAAAAATTTAAAAGATTGAAAATAACCACAGATCTACGTGTATTGAAATAAGGAATGTTCCCACAAAAAAAGATGAAACGAAAGAAGCATTGCTACACACGGTTACAAACATCCTTAAAACAATACATGTCGATATTCAACCCCCTGAAGTTAGAGATGTGTTCCGTATTACAACAAGAGATCCTGAAAACAAAACAATAATTCTTGACCTCACCAGTGTACTTATGAAACAAAAAATAATAGAAAAGATAAAGAAATACAATAAACAGAACTCAAAATTAACAACAGAAACTTTAAAAATCAATGGCCCTGTAAAGCCTATCTTTATTTCCGAAAACCTATCACCAAAAAAGAAAAGGCTATTCTTTCAAGCGAGGGATTACGCCAAAGTAAACAATTTCAAATATTGTTGGGTATCTAATGGAAAAATATTCTTACGGAAACAAGATGGTGCTCCATTACATCTGATCAAATGTGAATCAGACCTAAAACTAATAAAAAAACCCATATGACAGTTAACGGTCTACGTGATATTAATGTGGTCGCTTCATTATGCTAATGCACTGGAAACTATTGTAAAAAAATATTTCTACTATGTTAATAAGATTTATAATGTACCTTTTATATCAGAATCATGTAATAGAATAATGTACTCATCCACATTCAAAACTACACAAAACATATTCACACACATTTACATAACACAACTCGCTACCAATAATTCTAAGCAACACACTCATGCATTATACAATCACTCGAAAATAAATTTCTCCTCTCAAAAAAAAGTAGTAAGCCTAGGTCTTGAAGCTAAAACTTTCCGTCTTTTTTCACCAAGCAATCTTATTGTACACAATGTCTGTTCTGCTTTGGACAATTTAAATTGTATCTCATGTTTTATTGTCTATTATTCATGTGTTAATCGGATTTTTATTTATGGGTGAAAGTCTAAATGTAATTAATGAAATTGAACAAATAAAAGTATCTGATTCTTTTGTTTGCACCCCGGAGAATTGTAATCAGTACCTACCGGTAGCTAATAATGATATCTTGAAAGTATTTCACGTTAACATCAGAAGTATAGGTTGTAATTTCCCGCATCTATTAACAATGTTACACCGTTTAAATACGTCTCTCGATGTTATATTGTTGTCTGAGTGCTGGCTGAGCAAGTGTCCATCGGTACTAACCATTCCAGGCTATTCCCCTAGCTTATCTACCTTTACAAACCAAAATGATGGAGTTGTTGCATATGTGAGGGAGAACATATCTTTTCTTATGAAATCCCAGATTTTAAAGAAGCAAACTGTATATTACTTAAATTCTCTAACAAATTAGCTATACTCTCTATACCGCTCACCTTCTTATAGAGACACAGATAGCTTTGTCCTCTCATTAGACGCCACACTAGAGTCACTTAAAGGTTATAGCCATGTTTCTGTTATCGGTGACATAAATATAAATATTATCTCTGATAATAATAATCCAAATGCTGAATTCTACCTAAATACTCTTGCATCGCATGCTCTGTTACCGGCCCATATCTTTCCAACTAGGAATTCGAATTGCTTGGATCATGTAATGCTCAGGACGACAAATACAGCTGTTACTCTTGTCTTTGATTTTTTTTATCACAGATCATGCACCGATTCTACTCTGTTGTAATCTAAAGCTTCAAACTAGTCATGTAAAGCGTCTCTGCAGGCACACAGATGTAGCCGCCTGTACACAAGAATTACAAATTACTGACTTTACTCCAATCTTAGCCTGTTGTGATTCAGAACTAGCTGCTTCAGCCTTTGTCAAAATGATTATGGATATTGTGAACAGACATACCTGCCTTAAATATATACCGAGTAGAAAGAGAATAATAAAACCCTGGATAACTCCTGGCTTGTTAAGGTGTTTGCGAAACCGTGATAAACTATACCGTGACACTAAAAAAGATCCTAAAAGCCATACGAAATACTTAATTTATAATAGGTACAGTGGCCAGCACATCGACCTACTACACTTTGACCTTGAGCGCATCGAAAGATGAACGGAGAAAATCGCACGAAAGAGACAAATAGCGTTGGGCAGATTCTACTTCACTAGTTTCGTGACGCACAGTGCAGCCCGCAACGCGAATTAAACCTTATTTTGCTACGCTAAAAGACCAAACTTATTATTAGATAGACAATGTTTGAAAAACTTAGCAAGCAAACGGGCTACTTTAAGCGGGGAATTTCAAATTTGACATTTGGCACTTTGAAATACTTGACATCTACTTTAGAGATAACGATTCGATTTTTATTTACAACATTGTAAGAATTTACTTTGAAATCTGTAAATGATGTTGAATACCTATATTGTTTCATTAACCTTCAGCTATGACTGTAAATTTGCTTATTCAGGAAAGCCATGGTGTATTAATTGGATATAAGAAGGGTCTACTTTTATTGCGGATTTTTTTATATCATAATATTGAATTGCATAACATCGAATGGCAGAAACTTCATTTCGCCGAAAATATTTTGGCTCGTATCATTAAGCATAACTCAAAACGCATAATTTTGTAAGGCTGAATCATCTTTAGGTAAGCCTAAGGTAAGTTCAATATCCATAATTATGAAACGACTGAACTTTTATACGCAGAAAGTTTACATTTAGAATCATCCTTAGGCATACTTTTCTTATGGTTACCTATCTTAAATTCGAATTTTTTTAGTACGAATTTCAATATAGCGAAAACGTTTCGCCACATTTTCTATGTTATTAAAAGACAAATAAGTTTATACAACAATTACTTAAAAATGTATTTCTATTATGATTTTCAATCATTAATTTGACAAGTGATGTGTGTGACGTATAATAATAAAGGGCAAGTTGTGACGCGCGGGCGCACGGAGCGGAGGGGGCATTACCCGGCCAGCCGCCGACCCGAACGGACGCGCGTGCACAGCTTGGTGAAACGTGTATCTGTGTTTTATTGAATATCCGACAGGACACCACACGTGGCGACGAGCCTCAAGTAAGTGGTTAAAATATATAGAAACGCAAAAGTGTTCAAAAAAAAAAAAAGGAGGAAAATAACGAACCCATGTCGTGTTAAAATTACCCGTAAATGTTCAAGCATAAACAAACAACTATTGAGTTGCAAATACCAATAACCATTATACTCGTACGTACAAGGTATGCTCGTAGGTACGTAAATATTATTTTCACTATTTGTCCTACCCTACATAATAATATGCAGGTACGTACGTAGATAAATCGTCACTGACCTAACTGCATCAAAAAAAATTTACATGTACCTACTTAAATTTTACAATACCATATTTATGAGCTACTAATGTGTATTTAATATAACCTTGCAACAAAGGATGCTATCATAGGCTATTAGGAATAAACCAATATTCCGTGTCATCAGTTGACACAATAATAATTATGTAAGTACATGTTTCAACTAATGCCAAGCATCCTTCGATTAGCAGACACCTACCTTCATAGCTTATTGCAACAAACGTTAAAAGCTACCGTGATTGTAACTTTTACTGTATACCTTGTTCGAAGTAATACGACGACCTCGATGGCGCAGTGGCTAAGGTGTTTGCCAAAGCGCGGAAGGTCCCGGGTTCGATTCCCGGTCAAGTAAATTTAAGAAACTATATTTTTTATTTAGTTTTCGTGGGTCTGTGTGTTCTGGGTCAGCCCTCAGTTAATAATCGTCATTTGGTACTCATAAGTTTAGTATTAGGTACAGTGGCCAGCACATCGACCTACTACACTTTGACCTTGAGCGCATCGAAAGATGAACGGAGAAAATCGCACGAAAGAGACAAATAGCGTTGGGCAGATTCTACTTCACTAGTTTCGTGACGCACAGTGCAGCCCGCAACGCGAATTAAACCTTATTTTGCTACGCTAAAAGACCAAACTTATTATTAGATAGACAATGTTTGAAAAACTTAGCAAGCAAACGGGCTACTTTAAGCGGGGAATTCAAAATTTGACATTTGGCACTTTGAAATACTTGACATCTACTTTAGAGATAACGATTCGATTTTTATTTACAACATTGTAAGAATTTGCTTCGAAATCTGTAAATGATGTTGAATACCTATATTGTTTCATTAACCTTCAGCTATGACTGTAAATTTGCTTATTCAGGAAAGCTATGGTGTATTAATTGGATATAAGAAGGGTCTACTTTTATTGCGGATTTTTTTAAATCATAATATTGAATTGAGTAACATCGAATGGCAGAAACTTCATTTCGCCGAAAATGTTTTGGCTCGTATCATTAAGCATAACTCAAAACGCATAATTTTGTAAGGCTGAATCATCTTTAGGTAAGCCTAAGGTAAGTTCAATATCCATAATTATGAAACGACTGAACTTTTATACGCAGAAAGTTTACATTTAGAATCATCCTTAGGCATACTTTTCTTATGGTTACCTATCTTAAATTCGATTTTTTTTAGTACGAATTTCATTATAGCGAAAACGTTTCGCCACATTTTCTATGTTATTAAAAGACAAATAAGTTTATACAACAATTACTTAAAAATGTATTTCTATTATGATTTTCAATCATTAATTTGACAAGTGATGTGGCTCAGGTGAAGCATGCATGCAACCGGGCATGCATGCAGGCATTCAAGTATGCAGCATGCATTGTTTCTGTCACGGCTCCGGTGCAGGCTTCGGCGGTCCCACGCGAGCTTGTCGTCGCAGATGATTCGTGCTCGTGACATATCGCTAATTATAAATATGATCACACTAGCGGCCGCCCGCGACTTCGTACGCGTGGAGTTAATTATTGACACTTACCGTCATATTTTGGACAATCCACACAATATATTTTTATAAATTGTAGCCTATGTGTTATTCTGATGTATAAGCTATATTGTGGTAAAGTTTCATTCAAATCCATTCAGTAGTTTTTACGTGAAAGAGTGACAAACATCCATACATCTATACAAACTTTCGCCTTTATAATAGTAGTAGGATTGTGATGATAATAAATTAAAATTCATTAAATTAACATTTATTATATTCATAGAATAATTTCGTATTTCTTACAAAAATCGTAGAACAGAAAATTTTATTGATTACAAATTCGAAGAAAATGCTTATTGATGCTGCAACTTTCTCACAAAGACTCGTGTCTTTTTCTACTTAGGGAATGCCAGCATGATTTCTGTCTCGGCTCCGGCGCTGCGAGGCTCCGGTGATCCCACTCACAGCTCATCTTCGCAGAGGGTTTTCGCTCATCACCGCAGTTTAGACTAACAAACCACCTGCTCCTCAGTTCGCGGGCCGCCTCACCCCTCCGCGCTTACGCGGGGTTGTATTACATCTAGGGGTAGGGCAGACAAGACTTACGTGGTGTCGGTTATGCAGCGATTCGTTTTTGACAAAACAATAATATTCAATTTTATTTAGAACTAGCGGCCGCCCGCGACTCCGTCCGCGTGGAAAAGTAACTTTTTACCCCCCCCTTTCAACCCCTTACAACCCCCTTTTCGCAACAAAAAGTAGCCTATGTCCTTTCTCAGGGTCTAGATTATCTGTATACCAAATTTTATTTAAATCCGTTGAGTAATTTTGGCGTGAAAGAGTAGCAGACAGACAGACAGACAAAGTTACTTTCGCATTTATAATATTAGTATGGATTATAAGGATACTATTGTAAAGAGCGATATGCTATTAAAAATATCCTATATGAAATTTTGCCATTCAAAGTATGCCAAGTGAATTTCTACCAAATAATAGTTCGACTTAATAAAATTATCTTAAATGAAATTCTGCCTTCTTCATAGTATGCCAAGTGAAATTCTACTCAATAAAATTTCGACTAAATAAACGATATGCTAAACGAAAATATGCAAAATTAAAATTTGGATAAGATAATTATGCTAAATAAAATTCTACCTTCTTATAAGTGTGCGATTGAAAATACGGCCTAAAACATTCGACCAAACAACTATTATCCTAAAGATTTTTTTTAGGAATACCTACGACAGATGATTTGTAAACGTTCGTAAAAGTATCTTTTGCACGTTTTACGATTGAGACTAGAGTCACCACATCTCAGCGTGTTATTCCCGGTTGCGTCCAAAGCGGTCGCTTCGGAGCCCGGGGCACGCTCTGACAATGATCCAGGATTTGGGGAGTCTGGCAATTACAATGAAGCGACTGCCTTCCGACCTTTGCAACCCTTCAGCAGGGGAACCAGACCATCCGATTCACGGTTACACGTTTCAGAGACGTGCAGGTTTCTTCATTATGTTTTCCGAAGGACACGAATCCTGCAACCCACCAAAAATCCCGCAACCCAATCGCATAAGCGAGGTTTCAGGGCCGTAACCCGGAAGTTTGGAGAGAAGCGAACAATGCCAAACACGGTTGAAAGCTTTGACGATATCAAGATAAATACCACCATCCGCTCCAAAAAGTACTCACACATTGGCTGCCAACACAGTGATGACTTAGAACACTTCTCCGTCCATTGGCGAACCATTGCTACAAATAGGGTCCAATGGAGATTTTTAGGGGAGGCCTTTGCCCAGCAGTGGGACAAAGGTAGCAGACGAGCAGGCGGATCATAGACATCTGCAACACTAGTGGAGTCGCAAGTGCGCTGCCAACCTTTTATCTCCATCCCCCCCCCCCCCCTCTCCGGGTGCGGCTTCACGCCAGTTTTCTGTGAGGCAGTGGTATCACTCCGGTCGAGACGGCCCATTCATGCCGAAGCGTGGATCTCCAACAATCAACATACTTCGCAATAGCATTTCCCCAGAAGTGTGATACGTACGCTAGGAGATCACATATGGAGCGTTTCGGTCTAAAACCATATTGTCAGTCATGGAGTAGCGAATGATCTTTTAGGTAGCGGATAAGTTGGGTGTTAAACTATCCGCTCAAATACTTTTTACAATGTTCAATAACAACTCAAGAGACATGATTTGTTTCTTAAACCTACTCAACAACGGTTTTCAATTTTACAAAAGTGTTTCAAAGCACTTAACGCATTTAAAAAAAAATCTACCAAGTTCAATTGGTTATTAAGCAAAAACATTCTATGTCTCTTAAAATAATAAAATAAATAAATAAATTCACACAACATCTCATACATTGACCTGACTCCGTACTAAGTAGCTTATGCACTTGTGTTACAGATATCAGACAACAGAGGATCACAAATAATACTTAAATACATATATAACACCCAGACACTGAACAAACACAAGTGCTCATCACACGAATGTTTGTCCAGGGTGGGGATCGAACCCACGACCTATGGCGTATGAGGCAGGGTCACTACCATTGCGCCAACCGGCCAGTCTATATATATAGCCAGTCAAATGTTTTATTAGGTGTAAATAAGCTATAGAAAGTTTTGCTATCAAAAAATCTGTCTTTTCTCGTAATAACGACTATATTTTTCTATTATTTAAAATAAAATGAGTTGAATAAAGTAATTAACTTTAATTTATTATCATCAAACATGTCAAACTTTTCAAAAATCTCCATACAAAGTATTTAAAACTTGTTCTGAATTTTCAAACGCCATTTTCTCGGAATGACAGTCATGTGGGTTAACACACTATTGCTTATTTGCGTCCATTTATGAATGTCAATTTTTATAATCTACCGCTTATTCGGAAGGTTATTATTCCACCGAGAAGAATCAGCAAGAAACTCGTTTTCAGATTTTAATCATAAAATTTTTGAAAAATTTAATAAAGTTAACATTTTATAACACAGTGTAGGTGAACAGTTTATCATTTCCACAAATTCTTGTCATTTAGGTATTCTTCAACTGTGTAATAGGCATTTGCCATCAAATAAGATTTAAATTTATGTATGGGTAAATCAACAAGGGTGGTAATTTGTTAAAAAATTTGCGGGCGGCAACATTTTCTTCCGGCTTCTTTTAATCTCCGCCGCACGGTGTCCATTGAAATCTACAACAAAGGAAATTATCTAAATATGTAACTTTAATAACTAATTTAAACACTTTTTTACGGACAATGTCGTTTAAGTTTTTAATATCTCTCTAATAAAAATGTATCTATTGTGAAGGTAATTGTTCGGTTACATCACTTTTTAAAATCACTGACGTAATCGTAAATGTTTACAATACTTAGGTATTATATATACCTATATGCAGGTGTGCAAAGAAGGTAGCAGCAAAGTTTTTAAAGCAATTAAACAAGTTTGATTATCCATACTAATATTATAAATGCGAAAGTAACTCTGTCTGTCTGTCTGCCTGTCTGTCTGTCTGTTACTCTTTCACGCTAAAACTACTCAACGGATTTAAATGAAATTTGGTATACAGATAATCTAGACCCTGAGAAAGAACAAAGGCTACTTTTTATTGCGAAAAGGGGGTTGTAAGGGGGTTGAAAGGGGGGTAAAAAATTACATTTATATATATATATATATATATATATATATATATATATATATATATATATATATATAATATATATATATAGGTGTGGTGTGTGTATGTATATATATATATATTATACATATATAAATATGTCACGTTGAATAAAGCAGTTACATTTAATAAACAAAATTAACAAAAATGAGTAATAAATAAATTAATTAATCAATGTAGGATGGTGGGGCAAGGAAACCAGGTTTTAGTATATCTTCTTGTATTTAGCAAATAATATTCTAATATTCTTCCCGTCTTTACATCTTCCGTCGTCCGCGGCCATTCGTCTTCTCCCTCACTCTCACACGTCATCCTTATACAAACAATAACGTTCTCTTACACGTTCCAAATCATGCATCTACCGATTGCCCATACCACACTCGGCCATTCTGCATTCAGTATGCCCTCATACTGCTCTCATACATCTTCCATACACCTTAACCCTTTATGAGGCTCTGTCGATATGTTAGACACCATACTCTGAACCTTATGTGTTGGAGATAAGGTCCAAAACCAATGGATTGTATTTATACCTACTGCCCATTGAGGGGTTAAAAACTGTTTACAACTTTATAAAAAACAACATAACATAAAACTCATCTTTATAAAAACATCACTATAAAAATACGCATCAAAAAATTTCTTCCTCTTCTTATAATCTTTTACCGCTAACTCTTTAAATTTAGCTCCACGCCACCTACTAGCGGCTGGTGTCCTCTTTCGCTTCTGCCTACCCCTCCTCCTTGTCCTGCGGAACGTCCTCTTGTTATCCGTCGTAGACTGCAAACTTCTTTCGGCTTTTTCGATCAAAACTTCTTCGTTGTTATTTTTCTTTACTTTGCCGTCATTTCTGTCATCGCCGTTCGTTGGCATTTTCGTTCGCAACGGCATGTCACTAATGTCATCGATCATCACAACGTCTGAATGATTATAACTTCGCTGAATGTTTTTATCTTCCAGCTGCTGTTCAAGTTCCACGCTCATGCTCTCCTTGGATTTTTCGCCTAACTCACTTTCCGACTCAGATAGCTGTTCAGTTGTGCTCACTTCTGGCTCCTCGTGCAAACATCCATCAACATCTACATCCTCGCCGCTCTTACAACATTCACGCACATCATCTTCTGTGTACTCACTTTCATCGTCATAAAATCCGCATCTTTCACTCTCGTAAACACAATCTTCATTCACAAACAACCACAAATACCCAGACCCAACACAAATATCTGTTTCATCAACAAACATTTGTGTCGGTGCGGGAATCGAACCCGCGACCCTTACGTCTCAACCGGCGCTCAAACCATTGCGCTAAACGGGTCGTCAATCACAATAAAAAATTACGAAACGGATCAGTTAATTAATTGAGCAAGAAAATAATTAAATGGGCGGTAAAAAAAGATTAAGTGGACGGTAAAAATATTGAACGAGCGGTTGATGATAAATCGGAATTTTTCGTTAAGAAATCTCATTCTAAACAATTTCATAAAAAATTAGAAAGTAAAAATATGTGGTGGCCGGCCTCAATGGCGCAGTGGTTAAGGTGTTCGCCTGAAGGGATTCCCGAACAAGTCATTTCGGAAATTACATTTACACTTTTATATTTCAACTAGCGGCCGCCCGCGACTTCGTCCGCGTGGAAAAGTAACTTTTTACCCCACTTTTAACCCCTTACAATACCTTTTTCAAAAGTTTGACATAGTAAAAGTGACCTTAATAAAAAGTAGGTAGCCTATGTCCTTTCTCAGGGTCTAGACCATCTGTATACCAAACTTCATTTAAATCCGTTCAGTAGTTTTGGCGTGAAAGAGTAACAGACAGACAGACAGACAGAGTTACTTTCGCATTTATAATATTAGTATGGATGTGCTTAAAAATGAAGTTTCATGGTAGGTATTAATTTTTAAAATTAAGAAATCCTATACAAACTTTCAACCCTTATTTCATCCCCTCAGTGGTCGAAATTTCAAAAATAATAGAACAAATGTTTAATTATATCTTATCATGTGCTTAAATACGAATTTTCATGGTATTACCTTTTAAAATAAAGAAAACCCATACAAACTTCCAGCCCTTATTTCACCCCCTCACTGGTAGAAATTTCAAAAACGCTAGAACAAATGTTTAATTATATCTTGTTAAGTGCCCAAATATAAAGTTTCATGGTTTTATCTTTTAAAATTAAGAAATCCCATACAAACTTTCAACCCTTATTTCACCCCCTCAGTGGTCGAAATTTCAAAATAATAGAACAAATGTTTAATTATATCTTATCATGTGCTTAAATACGAATTTTCATGGTATTACCTTTTAAAATAAAGAAAACCCATACAAACTTTTAAACCCTTATTTCACCCCCTCACTGGTCAAAATTTCAAAAACGCTAGAACAAATGTTTAATTATATCTTGTTAAGTCCCAAATATAAAGTTTCATGGTTTTATCTTTTAAAATTAAGAAATCCCATACAAACTTTCTACCCTTATTTCACCCTCTTCATCCCTATTTTTAACAATTAAAAGTAGCCTATGTCCTTTCCCTGGGTCTAAAGATTGTCTGTGCCAAATTTCATCAAAATCGGTTGTGAAGTGTAAGCGGGAAAGCGTAGCAGACAGACAGACAGACAGACAGAGTTACTTTCGCATTTATAATATTAGTATGGAGTATGGATATTGGTGAATTATGATGCAAAAAAGCCAACTTTTTAGCGCGATCAGCATTTTAATTTTGTCGGGTACCCGGCAAAAATTGTGCAGCGTACCCGCCTCCGCCGCGGGTACTGGCAAAACCACTACTCGCACAATGTCTACTATCTGCCTTCTTCAAAATAGCTAAAGATCAAATTCTCATTTTAAAATTGTTACTACAACTTGTTTGCCATTTCACTATTATTATTCTAAAGATAGCTAGAAGGAGTGACAATCTGCGAAAAGCCGTTGGTATAGATTGGATGCGTCTCGCCGAAGACAGGGTGAAATGGCGAACATTGGGGGAGGCCTATGTCCAGAAGTGGACTGACACAAGCTGATGATGATGATGATGAGTCTAAAGTTATATTTTTTAATAAATAGAACAAAATAAAATAACTCACCGTTACGCCAGTTTGGTCACAAATATCCTTTACTCTGTAACCACTCCTTCTAAGCGCAATTATTCGCTCCCTTTCAACTCTTGAGAGTTGAGGCGCCATTTTCAATAAAACAGATTTATTCAATTTAAGATAGATAAAACTTTGAATTTTGATAACTGCTCTATTTGAAGTGACAATCTTAGCCTAGTGATAGGACTCGAACCACATTCGATTTGAATCGTGACGGTGAAAACTCGACTCGATGACCGCTCGCGCCGCGAGTCGGCATTATAGGGTAGGTATGTTGTGCATTTTTTTTGTGAAGAATGAGGTATAGTCAAAAGTTTATACACTCATTCTGGTGTAGGTAGTCGTTGTATAATTTTTGGGGATTATTTGAAAGTCAAAATTTTTTGGAAAAAGTCAATTAGTAATATTCAAATCGATGCGATGATTCGAATTACGCGTCAACTCGATTCTAGTTTTACCTATCGATTTGAGTCCCATCTCTAACGTACGCGCAGGCGGTGTGGCTTACCATCGATGAAACCATTCTATTGGCGCTTAGCTTACGTCAGATCAACCATTGGCTAATTTAGGCATACTGTAGAAAATCCACCAATAATGTCAAAGCGACTTTCTTTCTAACACAACTGATGCGTCGTAGTTATAGTTATGTATAATGGGTAACCTGATGTGCTGCCGTGTGTACATCGGTTGCCCTGGTTTGAGACCGGGTTGATTGGTGAAATTGTCTGGGCATTTATTTATTTAATATTGATTTATAAGTAACGCCCCGTTGGTCTAGTGGTTTAAGTGCCGGCCGCGGTCTCGGGGTCCCGGGTTCGAATCCCGGGTCGAGCAAAAATATGTTTCGTATTTTTCGAAAATGGCTCGGGGTGGTGATCGCCGATCCGCATTGGGCAAGCGTGGTGATCGAGCCTGGTCCCATCATAGTAGCGATGATTTGATTACTGCGATGGAGGCTTTTGCCCTGCAGTGGGACCGTATATAGGCTGATACTTTACTTTATTTACTTTATGAGTTAAAAGTTACGTTCCTGTACACATATATTTTAAGTTACATATATATTTTAAGTCGTTACGCATAATCAAGATTACGTACCTACCGAGTTGTCATGATAATTATTATATACCTAGTAGAACAACAAGCCGAGGTTCCATCTAGTCTCCATTCCTCGGAAGTCAGATATTGGCTCAGATAAATCAAACAGAACCAATACGTTCAAAAATTAGCTTGAACATTAGGTACTAATGGTACAAACAATACAAGTGGACAGAATGGTGCCAAGGAGCATTAATTGTTAAAGGTACCTACAATTTTTCCAAGGAGCATATAACGAGAGTTAGGTAAACAGCTCTGAACTTAAGTACCTACCTAAAAACAATACAAATGGACAAATTATGCCAAAGAGCATGAATTGTTAAAGGTACAATTTTGCCAAGGAGCATATAACGAGAGTTAAAAAAAAAAACTCTGAACTTAAGTACCTACCAAAAAATAATACAAATGGACAAATTATGCCAAGGAGCATGAATTGTTAATGGTACAATTTTGCCAAGGAGCATATAACGAGAGTTAGGAAAAAAACTCTGAACTTAAGTACCTACAAACAATACAAATCGACAGAATTATGCCAAGGAGCATTAATTGTAAAAGGTTAAGTTTTGCCAAGGTGCAAATAACGAGAATTAGGCAAACAACTCTGAACGTAACTGGTATTAATCTAGTAATAAGTAATAAATTAATGAAGGTACCATAAATATAAGTAATAAATTACTTACCATGGTAATGTATTGTTAATAGCAAAGATTCAAACATAAGTAGTACTATTTGAACATGTACCATCAACCCGATTACAACAATATTCTAGTAGAATCCGTTATATTAACGACGGCTAAGGGGCGGCGACATTACGTCGTACTAACCGAAAGTCGTGCTAATAAATAATAGATAGATAAAATATTGCGAGATAACTTAAATCTAGCACAAACTTATGATCAATAAATAGTCTTACAATCAGTGCTTATATTTACCTGAACTAGGATGCCTGTGTTCCAGGCTAAGCGAGAGTCTTAGAATAATTTTACTATTATAAACAATAATTACCATTATAACAATAACATACATTATTACAATATTATTAATACTCTAATGACTATACATTACTTTATGCTGTAAATTAATTATATTAAGAGTTAGTTATTTTGGAACAATGAGTAAGTTCTCTGTACATCATAGGACAATTTCAGGAGCGCTTCCTGAAGTTGTTTTTTTTAACGCAGGTATAAGTTAGGGGGTAAATAGCCACTATGGCGTTAAGTTGGTTATATAGAAGAGGCCCTAAAAATACATAAAAACGGGAAGAGAACGCATGCTTCATTAAACAGTTATGGGAACAAATTCTATCCTTCTAAACGGACTACACTGTGTACAGTTATCCTTTTATAATTAAGACATTTAAGGATTTAACTAGTTTACATAACCAGTTTACATAAGTGGTAAAAATACCTTAATAACACCAAGGGTGCAATAAACGCAAAGGCGTACTGTCGTTGTTTGAGAATGTCCAACCAAAATGTCCGACCTATAGAGCCCTTACACTGTGACGGCGATCCCATGTCAATAGGATCGCGATGGGACAAGTGGCCGTGAGGCCTAGAAATATATAAGTGCAATAGAAAGAAATAGAAATATTCTTTATGCAATTGGGGTCCTTATGGAACATTTATGGATGTCAAATGTTATGTAAGCTACCGCTACAAAGCTATGAAAATCAAATTTTTGCGAGTAAAGGTGCAAGTTTTTACGTACAAACATAATACAATCAAAAGGGTATTGAGATGCTACCGTTAAAATCCTTGAAGAATACTCTAAATGAGTTACGTGATCTAAGGCCATAGATGGCTCGGATTGCCTTTTCCTGCAATATAAAATAACTTGTAAATCGGCACCGGACCCCCACAGCAATAGACCATAATATGACATCAGACTATAAAAACAACTAAAATAAACCAGTCTGCAGTCTCAAATATCAGACAGAATCCTTATTTTCCTTACTGCGTAGGCAGCTGAGCTAACTCTTCCTACCAAGGCAGAAAAAGGTGGGCTCCACTGCAATTTTGAATCCAGAGTGATGCCTAGAAGTTGATAATTTCAATAGGCTCGTTATTTATGACTAGGTATATTAATATTGACCTGCCTTACATCCATACTAATATTATAAATGCGAAAGTAACTCTGTCTGTCTGTCTGTCTGTCTGTCTGTCTGTCTGTCTGTCTGTCTGTCTGTTTACTCTTTCACGCCAAAACTACTCAACGGATTTAAATGAAATTTGGTATACAGATTATCTAGACCCTGAGAAAGAACATAGGCTACTTTTTATTGCGAAAAGGGGGTTGTAAGGGGTTGAAAGGGGGGTAAAAAGTTACTTTTCCACGCGGACGAAGTCGCGGGCGGCCGCTAGTTGGGTATAATTGTGAATTTCACACATCTAGTTGGTCCGAATTAAAAACTAAGTTATTAAAAATGAACCAGTATAGCACTTAGGAGAGAGTGTTATTTACGTCGTCAACATTTTCTTTTGTCTATCAACCTCAAAAATCAAGGATGTATATTATAAATTTGTCTGAAGTTAGATGGATCACTTTCTATTCCGATTTATAATGGTATAATTTTACTATACTGCATCATATCGGGAAATACACCGTCGTCAACACATATATTGGAATTGAATATCAATGCTACATGGGGTGCGATACATGCTGTATTATATTTTCAGTTTATCTACGGAGAGACCCATAAATCCTCAGTTGGTTTCAAGTTTAAATTGTTTTAAAAATATCAGCACTGATATGAGTAAATTTAAAAGTAGTTTTACATTCATCAACATGTGATTCGAGCAGAGAAGCAGCAAGATGCGCGCTTGAGTTCAGTTGTTGGTGGTGGTGACTGCTATACTAGAAAAGAAAAACTGAAATGTTTCTGTTACTTTAGAGTGCCTTAAGTGGCCCAGTCACTGAATTTAATTTTAGAAGTATATAATTTAATTGTTTCCTTTGTGGAAATCTCATTAAATTTCTATTCATTTCATCATAAAGTGTATTAGCATTTCCATCATTATAGAATAATACAGGCATCTTTCTATCTTTTTAAATTTTCCTTACGGTTTACTGTAACTGGTCGGCAAACAAAAACTACCTACACGAAGAGGATACATATTCCAACTGTGTTATCTGTCCACTATGATCTGAATTTATAAAGTTTATTATGCACTTGTCTAATATGTCATAATTACAGACTATGTTATCCAAACAAGTAGCTTTGGCGGGGGTAATCCGCGTCAGGTCGTTAAAAGATGACGTAAGTTAAACGATTTGATAAGATTCAGAAAACGCATAGAATTCTGCAAATTATCTAAAATATTTCTTCCATAATGTATTCAAATGAAACAAAATTCCCAGGCGGGGGCCTGTCCATACGGACAATGACATGTCGTTCAAGCTCAACACAAGCAAGCTAAATAAGTTATTCGCTTAAGTGGAAGTGAAACAGTCTCTTTGAATCAGTGTCCCACCTCTGATTGCCGATTTTCTCATAAAAAGTACTGACGCTATAGTTATCTATATTAATAACTAGTGGCTCACTTGGTTTCGGGACAGTAGCGACACTGTCTACCGGTGGGTGGAGTTGGGCGCTGATTGCATCGCGCTGGGGCTACGAATTTCCGGTTGTATTGCCGTGTCTCTAAAATGTATCTACATTTTTATAAATAGTATAGATTAATTCATACTGCCTAAACCAATGTTCGGTAATACATAATACGGACATCCATTTTATTTAAAAATAATTTGAGGTCAAGTGTTTTGCCAGACAAATCCTCTATATTCTGATGAATAAGGCTTGGATAATTAGGGTGTATATTGGTTCGCTAGAGGATTCCTCTATGGTCTCAGATTGTAAATTAAATTTATTTTTGGAAGTACCTCCAAAGTCGGAATAAACAGTTTATTAAGATTAGTGTCAAAAAAAAAAAAAAACACACAAATAGTGACAAACTATGTAATGATTATTGTGTCAGGTTGTAAAATGTACATATTCAACAAATGAATACTGTTAATGTGGCTAAGTGGGTAGTACCTACCTAGGAAAAGGGAAGACACACAAAAATATATTTTCTTTGTATATTCAACTCAATATGGTTGGGAATCCATGAACAAATTCTTTTTGACTAATTTCTAATGCACTTCCAATCATACTTAAGTACGATTCCTTACCAAATGTACACCTTGTCATCTTGTCAATAATTTGCTCTAACGACGCATTAGGCATACGATAAAATTGGTGACAGTACATTTACATTGTTTATTTAGAAGAGGCTCATAACCAACTCCTATACTGTTAGGAAATTGTAATTTTGTAACATTATTATTCTTATTTACTAAGTTGATAGTATCCGAGGGCTGAGGCTCATCTTCTACCTGGTCAGCGAGGCCGGGCCCTGTCGCTGGATGACAATTACACTGTGACAAATAAAGCGGTTCGCAGCGAGAGCTTAGCTTATTTGTCCTGGGGCCGAGTTGTATTTATCGGTCATACGCTGTAACGACCGGTGCAGCCGCGAGATGTCACCTGGCAGCTCCTGCCTGTCGGTTTCGTATTTAAACCTACAAACTCTCATCTAACTTTTAATATATAATCCTAGAGTATCATGTAAGTCTATACGTTGTTTTCTTAATAATGAGTTATTGGCATTGTTGTTTCCTAAAAAAGCTTTCTGTTCTTAATACAAGTATATTTATTTATTTTAATTATTTTTAAAAGATGAGGAGGATATTATCCATTCTGATTGAGTAACGTGATAAACAGTTTATAAAATAAATTTTGCTAGAATCATAGATAATACAAAAATTGGGACTATAAAATATTGATTAAGAATCAATAATGATTGTTATGAGTTTCGACTCAGTTTTGTTGAAAAGGAAGAGGTGTGACGTATAATAAAGGGCAAGTTGTGACGCGCGGGCGCACGGAGCGGAGGGGGCATTACCCGGCCAGCCGCCGACCCGAACGGACGCGCGTGCACAGCTTGGTGAAACGTGTATCTGTGTTTTATTGAATATCCGACAGGTCACGGCTCCGGTGCTGCAAGGCTTCGCCGCGGCGGTCCCACGCGAGCTTATCGTCGCAGATGATTCTTGCTCGTGACATATCGCTAATTATAAATATGATCACACTAGCGGCCGACCGCGACTTCGTACGCGTGGAGTTAAAATTATTGACACTTACCGTCATATTTTGGACAATCCACATAATATATTTTTATAAATTGTAGCCTATGTGTTATTCCGATGTATAAGCTATATTGTGGTAAAGTTTCATTCAAATCCATTCAGTAGTTTTTACGTGAAAGAGTAACAAACATCCATACATCCATACAAACTTTCGCCTTTATAATAGTAGTAGGATTGTGATGATAATAAATTAAAATTCATTAAATTAACATTTATTATATTCATAGAATAATTTCGCATTTCTTACAAAAATCGTAGAACAGAAAATTTTATTGATTACAAATTCGAAGAAAATGCTTATTGCTGCTGCAACTTTCTCACAAAGACTCGTGTCTTTTTCTACTTTGGGAATGCAAGCATGATTTCTGTCTCGGCTCCAGCGCTGCGAGGCTCCGGTCATCCTACTCACAGCTCATAGTCGCAGAGGGTTTTCGCTCATCACCGCAGTTTAGACTAACAAACCACCCTCAGTTCGTGGGCCGCCTCACCCCTCCGCGCTTACGCGGGGTTGTATTACATCTAGGGGTAGGGCAGACAAGACTACGTGGTGTCGGTTATGCAGCGATTCGGTTTTGACAAAACAGTAATATTCAATTTTATTTAGAACTAGCGGCCGCCCGCGACTCCGTCCGCGTGGAATAGTAACTTTTTACCCCCCCCCCCCCCCCCCCCCCCCCCTTTCAACCCCTTACAACCCCCTTTTCGCAATAAAAAGTAGCCTATGTCCTTTCTCAGGGTCAAGATTATCTGTATACCAAATTTTATTTAAATCCGTTGAGTAATTTTGGCGTGAAAGAGTAGCAGACAGACAGACAGACAGACAGAGTTACTTTCGCATTTATAATATTAGTATGGAAGTATGGATTATAAGTATACTATTATAAAGAGCGATATGCTATTAAAAATATCCTATATGAAATTTTGCCATTCAAAGTATGCCAAGTGAAATTCTACCAAATAATAGTTCGACTTAATAAAATTATCCTAAATGAAATTCTGCCTTCTTCATAGTATGCCAAGTGAAATTCTACTCAATAAAATTTCGACTAAATAAACGATATGCTAAACGAAAATATGCAAAATTAAAATTTGGATAAGAAAATTATGCTAAATAAAATTCTACCTTCTTATAAGTGTGCGATTGAAAATACGGCCTAAAACATTCGACCAAACAACTATTATCCCAAAGATTTTTTTAGGAATACCTACGACAGATGATTTGTAAACGTTCGTAAAAGTATCTTTTGCACGTTTTACGATTGAGACTAGAGTCACCACATCTCAGCGTGTTATTCCCGGTTGCGTCCAAAGCGGTCGCTTCGGAGCCCGGGGCACGCTCTGACAATGATCCAGGATTTGGGGTCTGGCAATTACAATGAAGCGACTACCTTCCGACCTTTGCAACCCTTCAGCAGGGGAACCAGACCATCCGATTCACGGTTACACGTTTCAGAGATGTGCAGGTTTCTTCATTATGTTTTCCGAAGGACACGAATCCTGCAACCCACCAAAAATCCCGCAACCCAATCGCATTAGCGAGGTTTCAGGGCCGTAACCCGGAAGTTTGGAGAGAAGCGAACAATGCCAAACACGGTTGAAAGCTTTGACGATATCAAGGATGCTTGAGTTTTTTTTATGTGATTGGTAGTAAACAAATACCACCATCCACTCCAAAAGTACTCACACATTGGCTGCCAACACAGTGATGACTTAGAACACTTCTCCGTCCATTGGCGAACCATTGCTACAAATAGGGTCCAATGGAGACTTTTAGGGGAGGCCTTTGCCCAGCAATGGGACAAAGGTAGCAGACGAGCAGGCGGATCATAGACATCTGCAACACTAGTGGAGTCGCCAAAGGATATGCTCACGGCCCCGGGTGGGGGACGGAGAAACTGGTCTGGATGGGTTCCACTTCAGTGACTGCAGTCGCCGTGCATAACGATGCACGGGGCATTGGCGCGGCCTATGGTAGGATTTGGAGTCAGTCCGGTAGTGCCCTGCTGGCGAGTCCGAACCCCATCGGCATAATTCCTCTCCGCGAGGAGTGGAACGTCCGGTGAGCGGTCTCGAGCCAGCTGGGCGGTCTTGGTGTCATTGTCCGTCTTAGTCAGTATCCGTCGGGACTAAGTCTCGCGGATACGGTCGTCTGTCGGGGGGGCGTCGATGGTACGGCGCAATCTCACGCAAGTGGGAAAAGGATGACTGCCCCTCGCGGGCAAACATCCTGGCACTCAAATGGCCAACGAAGTCATCGAGACTCTCCATCCGGGTGTCCCGAGTCATCGTCGAATTCCTCACGAAGGGAGGGGCCTTTACTATAGACCGCAACGCAAGCGATTGCTGAGCGCGCAATCGTTTGCGTTCAGTCTCCGCGACCAGAGCGTACCAGGCCGGGGCGGCGTAGGTAAGCCTAGTGCGAATGTACGCCTTGTAAATTCCCAACTTCGCTCGTAGAGGGATATTGGACGACAAGACGGGACTCAGGAGAGAACGAGCAGCTCGGCATAGCGCCACGGTGTTGCCAACGTGGGCAGACATAGTCAGCCGCCGGTCTATGGTGACCCCAAGGTACTTGACCGTTGGGGACCAGGTGATATTGCTACCGAGCATGGTGAGAGGGGGCAGAATCCCCCTCCCACCGACGGCTATCGCCACGTTGACCGTCAGCCTCCAATCCTTTAACCACTTGGGGAGGGCGTCGAGCACGCGCTGCATCTTAACTACAGCGTGCTCCGTCGTGAGGGACGAGGTGATAAAAGCGGCGTCGTCAGCGTAGAGCGCCAGCACGGCACCACCTGCCACAGGGATGTCGTCCGTGTATCTGCCGTAGCAGATAGGTGAAAGACAGGATCCCTGCGGCACGCCGGCCGCGACCGGACGCACAGTCGATAACGCGCCGTCCACTATCACCTGAAAGCTTTGCTGAGCTAAGAAAGTGGCTATGATCATCACCACTCTCCGTGGTGCAGACGAGGTAGCTAGCTTGTAAACGAGTCCGGGATGCCAGACTCGATCAAAAGCTTTCTCCATATCAAGCATCACGGCTACAGCACGCTCCTTCTTGTTTAGTGCGGCGGTCAGATGGTACAACACTCGCGCGAGTTGTTGCGTGGTCGAGTGTTCAGCGCGAAAACCAAATTGTTCCTCCCGCGGCACTATGTGGGGCAGAAGAAGAGGGAGGATCAGCCTCTCAAATACCTTAGAAATGGTCGAAAGCAGAGTGATGGGTCGGTAGCTATCTGGTTTGAGGATGTTTTTCCCCTGTTTCGGCAGCATGATGACCCGACCGAGCTTCCAAGCGGCGGGGAAGTGGCCGGTACGGAGAATAGCATTGAAGAGCTGCGTCACCGCCGCGATCGCTCGCGGCGGTAGGTGGCGCAGCGCTTCATTGCTAATGCCGTCCGGGCCGGGGGCTTTCCGCAGCTTGGTCCGTCGGATCATCCTCCAAACCTGTGCAGGAGAGAAGAAAATGGCGTCGTCAGTCGGCAGTATGGGGGCTTCAAAGTAGGTCCTAAGGTAGGTCAGTACTTGGTCAGTCATAGTGTCATTGTCGTCTGCTGGGTTCGGTCTGAACTGTCGCTCCAGGTGCGCGGCGAAGATTTCCGCACGGTCTTCTGGGCGGTAGCGCAGCGTGCCGTCCTCGGCTAATAGGGGTCTGATGGGGGGTGGCTTCTTTGTTAATTGCCGGCACAGGCGGTGAATGCCCGGCCAATCATCGCCGGCTCTGTCGACGGCGCGGTGCCAGGACTCGGTCGCGGCTGTCTCCAGCTCGTCCGCGATTCTGGCCGCCAGCGCGTTGAGCTGCGTTTTGAGGCGGGGGCATCTGCAGCGCTGCCATTCGCGTCGCAGCTTTCTCTTCTCTCGGATGAGAGAGGAGATGTGCGGCGGTGTCGGGCGTCGCGAGGGGGCGGACGGGGCGGTGCGCCGGGACACTCGAAGTGCTACAGAGATCGTAGCACTGAGGTCCTCGGCAAGTGCGTCCACGTCTTCGTGCGACTCGGGGGGTTTGGCACGACGGAGGGGTTTGCTGCTGAGCACGGCTGCAAATTTGGCCCAACATTGGACATACCGGGAGGGTGGTGGCGAGGTCCTAGTGACGGGGGCTCGGATGGAGAGGAGCACCGGCTGGTGGTCCGAGTTCATGTGCCGGTCCAGGACGTCGATGGTTGGGGGGGCCGGAAGACCACGGTGGACAGCCAGGTCTATGACGTCTGGTGAAAAGGCGTGCTGGTAGGGGTAGTGCGTGGGCACCTCCGGTCCTAGCACTTGGTAACCGCTGCGGTCTGCATCGTCGAGGAGACGTCTTCCTTCCGGGCAGATCAGGTTCGAGTTCCAAGCCGTGTGTTTGGCGTTGAAGTCGCCGGCAATCACCGTCGGGATGTCGAGACGGGTGCCAGGCGGACGGTAGTACGCAAACACACGGATTGGGCGGCGATCGATGCAGACCTCCACGCCGAGCGCGTAAGAGGACTGAAGGGCACATGTTGGCAGCGGCTGGTGCACAATGCTCCTTTTCACCAGGACTAGCAGTCCCCGGTAGGCGAACCCGTGCGGCGAAGTGTGTTCCTCCCGGTAGATGACATAGCCGGGGAACCTAACTTTTGTACTGCTCCTGAGATGTGTCTCGTTGATGAGGGCGATATCTACCCTCAATTCAACGAGCAAACATCTCAGGAGCGTGGCCTTCATGGGGGACAGCCCGTCGGCATTCCAGTATGCAATGCATAGCGAACTATCCATGACATAGATCGACTATGCATTGCAGGATGACGGCGACTGGGTCCCGTCCCTCCTGAACGGCCAAGAGTACTTGGTTAAGCACCCTTAAGGCCATGGCAACTCCCGGGTCCACACCTGCACGTTGCGCCTGTATCGGCACTGGTTGTGCGGCTTTCGCGGCTGTTGCCTGCTTCGCCTTCGTCCCCTTGGTAGGGGCAGCGACCACAGGCTCCGCGGTGGACATGACTTGAGTGGGGGCTGAGGCAGCGGCTGTCGGCTGCTTCTTGCCCTTCTTCTTTCTGTTCTTTCGTTTCTTCTTCTTTGCCTCACCCGTCTTGGAGGTAGGGGCGGCAGACGAGGGTAGGTTGGCGGCGGCCATGAGCGAGGCCGGGGCGTCCTTTTCCGCGGACGGCTTTGTCGGCTTTGTACGAGCGACGGTGGACACTTTTTTGGCCCGGGCCTCTTTGAGGAACACCGGGCAGCAGGTAGCAGCACTTAACGCATTTAAAGAAAAATTTACCAAGTTCAATTGGTTATTTAGCAAAAACATTCTATGTCTCTTAAAATGTTTTATTAGGTGTAAATAAGCTATAGAAAGTTTTGCTATAAAAAAATCTGTCTTTTCTCGTAATAACGACTATATTTTTGTATTATTTAAAATAAAATGAGTTAAATAAAGTAATTAACTTTAATTTATTATCATCAAACATGTCCATACAAAGTTTCCATACAAACTTTTCAAAAATCTCCATACAAAGTATTTAAAACTTGTTCTGAATTTTCAAACGCCATTTTCTCGGAATGACAGTCATGTGGGTAACACACTATTGCTTATTTGCGTCCATTTATGAATGTCAAATTTTATAATCTACCGCTTATTCGGAAGGTTATTATTCCACCGAGAAGAATCAGCAAGAAACTCGTTTTCAGATTTTTAATCATAAAATTTTTGAAAAATTTAATAAAATTAACATTTTATAACACAGTGTAGATGAACAGTTTATCATTTCCACAAATTCTTGTCATTTAGGTATTGTTCAACTGTGTAATAGGCATTTGTTATCAAATAATATTTAAATTTATGTATGGGTAAATCAATTAATTGTTTTGTTTGCTTACTTAGTTTAGTTTTGTGTGGTTTTTCCTGTTTAATTTTATTACTTGCAGTATTTATTGCGGTCAAGATGGCGTTGTATTGATCATCAACATCAAAAGAATTATCTAATGTAAGGGTTTCAAAATAATTTTTGAGTTCCAAGTTGAAATCTTCAAAGTTATTGCTAAGACTGGTATAATTTAATGGTTTTATAGGGTTCTTAAATAGTTTGGATCTATGAATTTTAAAGTTAAATTTTATTTTTGCTCTTACGGGTCTGTGGTCTGAACTAAATTTTATCTGGTTAATTACATTAACATCTTTGATAATGCTGCGATCTGAAGATAATATGAAATCAATTTCATTCCTATACCTATTTCCGGGTGATGACCAGGTCCATCGTCGTTGTGGTTTTTTGAAGAAATAGGAAGGAAGGATTTGAATAATAATAAACCACACAAAACTAAACTAAGTAAGCAAACAAAACAATTAATTGAAGAGAGAGTAAAAACTACAATTGGTACATTAGAATATAGAAATATTGACAGAAAAGTAAAAAGGAACATAAGGAAAGATATTAGAAGTCACAAAACATATTTAGTTAAAGCAGCTCTTCAGAGAAATACATCTCTCAGAAATGCCAAAGAGGGTAGTGTGAAGTCAAAAACCTTAATAACTAGCCTTTTAGATGGGGACGGAAATGAACAACGTAGTCGGGATAAGATTATGAGCATATGCACAGACTTTTACAGATCTCTATACTTTGATTCTAATAACAATATCCAACCAACAGATTACTGTTATTCAGATTTTGACATACCTCTAGTAACCCAACAAGAAGTTAGCACCGCTATAAAAAGCCTCAAATACAACAAGAGCCCTGGAAACGATGGTGTAACGACGGAGGCACTAAAGCTTGGCAAACTCAGCCTACGCCCTCACCTCACTAATCTTTTTAACACAATGCTAAGAACAGGAAAGGTACCGCTGACGTTTTGCCATTCAAACATTATTTTACTTTATAAAAAAGGTAATAGGAAAGATATTAATAACTACAGACCTATTAGCCTTATTTCTAACATTTATAAAATATTTATAAAAATCATACTTACCAGAATAACACAAGAATTAGATTCCCATCAACCTCCCGAGCAAGCCGGTTTTAGAACAAAATTTTCAACTACTGATCATATGCAGGCAGTAAATCAAATAATACAAAAAGTTTCCGAATTCAACAAAGAGTTGTATATAGCCTTTGTTGACTATACTAAAGCCTTTGATAATTTAACACATAATTCCATATTTTCGGCACTTTCTCAGCAGAACATACATCCGACATACATAAAGCTCCTCCAAATAATCTACAATCACAGTACTGCAAATGTTAAACTTCAGTCTCTTGGTCCTTCATTCAGCATACTAAAAGGTGTAAAGCAAGGTGACCCGCTTTCCCCCAAGCTTTTTACAAGTGCTTTACAGAAAGTCTTTAAAAATCTGGAGAGCTCCTGGACAACGAAAGGTATCGATGTGGGAGGGATTCGGCTGACTAACTTGCGCTTCGCTGATGATATAGTTTTGTTTGCTGACACATCTGCTGAGCTCGAAATCATGCTCAAAGATCGGAGCGCGGCAAGTCTTGAGATTGGAATGAAGATGAATAGGTCAAAAACAAAGGTAATGACCAATAGCACCCAAGATATAATAACAGTAGATGGGGAGCTAATAGAGTATGTCGATGAGTACATATACTTGGGCCAGATTGTCTCTTTCCAAGATAGGCAAGGAAAAGAAGTAGAGCGTCGTATCCAAAATGCCTGGAAGAGCTTCTGGTCCCTGAAAGCGTACATGAAGGGAGACCTTCCTCTGACTCTTAAGCGCAAACTCATCGACGTCTGTATTTTGCCCATACTGACTTACGGTGCACAAACTTGGTCCTTGACCGAAAATCAGAAGTCCAAACTCAAGATTTGCCAAAGAGCCATGGAGCGTAGCATCTTAGGCATCAAATTATCAGATAGAGTGCGCAATTCTGATATACGCTCCAAGACTGGAATAGCAGATGTAGGTCGAAAAGCTGCAAAATTGAAATGGGATTGGGCGGGTCATGTGTGCAGAATGAGCCCCGAAAGATGGACAAAAATCGTCACCCAATGGCGGCCAATCGATGGACACCGTCGACGGGGCAGGCCTAGAAAAAGATGGTGTGACGATTTGTATAAGTTTGTCCAAGATTGGCAATCAAGGGCGTTGGACAGGGATCTATGGAGGAACTTGGGGGAGGCCTTTGCCCAGCAGTGGGACTCTATAGGCTAGCTAAAAAAAAAAAAAGTATGGGTAAATCAACAAGGGTGGTAATTTGTAAAAAAATTTGCGGGCGGCAACATTTTCTTCCGGCTTCTTTTAATCTCCGCCGCACGGTGTCCATTGAAAATAACAAAGGAAATTGTCTAAATATGTAACTTTAATAACTAATTTAAACACTTTTTTACGGATAATGTCGTTTAAGTTTTTAATCTCTCTGATAAAAATTTTCTATTGTGAAGGTAATTGTTCGGTTACATCACTTTTTAAAATCACTGACGTAATCGTAAATGTTTACAATACTTAGGTATCCATACTAATATTATAAATGCGAAAGTAACTCTGTCTGTCTGTCTGCCTGTCTGTCTGTCTGTTACTCTTTCACGCTAAAACTACTTAACGGATTTAAATGAAATTTGGTATACAGATAATCTAGACCCTGAGAAAGAACATAGGCTACTTTTTATTGCGAAAAGGGGGTTAAAAGGGGGGTAAAAAGTTATTTTTCCACGCGGACGAAGTCGCGGGCAGCCGCTAGTACTATATATATATATATATTTATATATATATATATATGTCGGAGAAGCACTATTCTCATCGACATCGTCATTAGTGGTTACGGGTCTAGTGGGCGACATTAGGGTTATATGCGAGCACAAAACCAAACAATCACTGTTTCACGTACACTTTTAATTAAATCGTAACAATGTTTTATCACCACACATTATTAGCAGTACTTGAACTTAGAATTACGAACTTTAAAATTAGTTGAATCAGTAAGACCGAGCAGCGGATTCGGGGCACCATCAACGGTATCACTCCACTAAGAATGGTCCACCTCGACCAAGCAACACGACTGTAATGCGCTCCAAAACTCCTTGCGCGGTAAAAAGTAAAAAAGATGGCGCCACGACCCCGCTCGAGGCGCGCCCTCTGCTCTGATTGGTTATCGTATTTGAGTCGTTTAGTAATTATTAAAAAATAATGAAATTCTACGTTGTAACAAAAAATGTAGTAAATTGAATTGAATTAAATTAAGATTTTACAAAATATTCAAAATACAATAATCGACAACTCGCATTATGCAAACAACTATCAACTAGACTTGTCACTTCCTCCGACACGGCCGTCCTGACGTATCACACGTCCTCGTGTGACGTTGAAGGGCGGGCATCATCGTTATCTGAAAGGAGGAAAACAAATTTTTGGATAAGACGCTTCGGCCACTCCTGACAAAGCAAAACATGTTCGCAGCAGATTTTATTTACGCTATGCCTCAAATCGATTAAGTTCTATGGGAACAGCCACTGCGCCTTTTATTATTTAATCAGCCACCTCGCTGTAGACTAGCTTAAATAGCAACTTGCAATGGCCACCTCGCCCTAAATGAGTAAAATTTACAACTCAAAAATAGTTACCATATTGTAGAACAGGTGAGTTCTAACTATAACAGCTACCAAACCATATGGGTATCTTACGTACAGCTCAGCCACCACGCTGTTACTACTCAGCCACCACGCTATTACAACTCAGTCACCACGCTGTTACAACTCAGCTACCACACTTTTGCAACTCAGCCACCACGCTGTTACAACTCAGCCACCACGCTGTTACAACTCAGCCACCACGCTGTTACAACTCAGCCACCACGCTGTTCATTACAAGTTTCAAACCTTACATACACACATACAAAATAATGAACCAAAAATCAAAGAAAGGTCTTCATACGATCTTACCATCATTATCATCCGATAGACATGGATCCAGCTCTGTAGGTATATAGGATTGAGGGAGCGGACGTAAACGATCTCTGGAGTATTTGTAAGTGCGATTACAATTCAGACTCCTGAGTTGATACCTGTCACCGTCAAGTATTTGAATGACCTCATATGGTCCTTTGTATTTAGGGTCCAATTTCGTCTGATTCCGTTCATGATTTTCAATTAGCACGAAGTCCCCTACAGAAAATGAAGTAACTCTTGCTTTATTTCTGTCAAAACGGGCTTTGTCGAGACGAGCGTTATCATCCATTAACTTATTTGCTTGTTCCCTAAGCTCCTCTACATTTACCTCAATCTCGTGATCGTCAACAGTTAATAGGTTTAAGGGCCTAGCTACCCTACCTATAAGCAATTCAAGTGGGCTAGCTTTAGTTACTCTGTGAATCGTACTATTTATAGACAGTTGAATATCATCTAACGCATCTTGCCAAGACCTATTTGGACTTGTTTCTACAACAGTCAACATGTTTTTGAGAGTGCTCATGATGCGCTCAACTTGGCCATTGGCACGACAAGAACCAGTTGCTATTAAGTGTAGGTGGATATTATGACTGACACAAAAGTCTTTAAACTCCTTGTTCGCAAAACATCTGCCCTGATCTGTTATTACACGTACAGGAGTACCAAAAAGTGATATGGAGGCTTTAAGGACGTTAATTGCACTATCTGTATTGATTCTCAAGGTATGCCTTAATAGTACGTATTTTGTAAACGCATCTATAACAACAAATACGTATTCTTTTTGATCATTTTTACCACTGAGCTTTCCTGTGGCATCTATGTGGATTGTATGCCAGGGAATACTAATTTTTGGGATGGGGTGTAATTCTATTTGTTGTTTACCACTACTCGATTTAGCTACTTTGCAGGTTATGCAGTTTTCTACGAATTTCCTGACATATTTTGACATATTGGGGAACCAATAATGTTGGTACGCCTTTTCTAAAGTTTTGTCCCACCCCAAGTGAACAATAGACTCGTGAATATGATTTATAACAGACCAACGAAAAGCCCGAGGTACAACCGGTAACCAAATATTACGATTATTTCTTTGGATTTTCCTATAGAGTACATTGGATCGCAGTTCATAAATTCTACAACTCTCTAAGTCAAGGTCATCGTTTTCGAGCTTACATATAATTTGACTATACTCAGGATCTCGTCGTTGTTCTGCTTGTAACCAGTTAGAAGATAACTCGGTTATATTGACTCGTTTTTCCTCCACACTAATTACTTTATCTACTTCGTGAGTATTGGTAGTGGTACTTGCCTCAGGAAGATGATTTCTCGAAAAAAAGTCAACATGGGCCATTCTCTTACCTTCCCTGTACTGTATATCGAAATCAAATGCCTGAAGGAAGGCCCACCACCGATGTACTCTAGGAGTCAAGTCTACTTTTGATCTTGACGCTTTTAAGGAATTACAATCGGTAACAACAGTGAAAGTTCGGCCGTATAGGTAGTGTCGAAAGTGTTTGACTGCGTTAACAACTGCTAGGGTTTCCAACTCGTAAGAGTGGTAACGAGATTCGGTTTGAGTGGTGCGCCTACTATAATACTCTACTGGGTGTAGTTTCGTCTCAGATCTTTGGAAAAGGATTGCTCCATAGCCGTCACTACTAGCGTCCGTATGTAGCTCTATGGCTAGTTCTGGGTCAAAAAGCATTAGAACCGGGGAAGAAGTTAATACTGAGATCACATCCTGCCTGATATTTTCGTATTCCGCGGTCCAAGTTATTTTAGAATTGTTATTAGCTAACAGACGATACAGTGGGGCCATTTTAAGTGAAAAATTTGGAACGAATTGCCTAAAGTAGGATGCTAGTCCTAAAAACTGTCTCAGCTGGGTGACATTCTGTGGTGGTGAGGAATTAGTCAACGCAATTATTTTACGGGGATTAGGTCTGATTTCGCCCTCTGATATTTCGTACCCCAAAAACTGAACCTTTTTCTTTAGAAACGCGCATTTTTTCAAATTAAATGAAAAACCAGCATCACTGAGGGTTTTTAATACCGTGTGCAATCTCTCTAAACCTTGCTCTTCATTAATCGCGGGGATAATTAAATCGTCCATATACACGATCGCATAAGAATGTGCTAGATCTCCTAGGGCCGTGTTAATAGCTCTCTGATATATCGACGGAGCGTTTCGTAGGCCAAACGGCATAGCAGTAAATTCATAATGGGCATCTGGGGTGATAAATGCGGTTTTTTCTATCGAGTTCGACTCTACATTTATGGGGATTTGATAAAAACCACTTGCCATATCAAGGCACGAATAATAATGTGCGCCTGCCAATCTTTGAACTTGATCACATATTAGAGGTAAGGGGTAGCGGTCAGGGACAGTATTAGCGTTCAATTCCCTATAATCTATGCACATCCGATCTGTTCCATCGCGTTTTTTCACTAATAGTATCGGACTAGAGAAGGGAGATTTACTAGGCCTGATAACTCCAGCAGACAGGAGTTCATCACACTTATTGCGAACTATTAACCGCTCTTCAGGACTCAGGTGATAAGGTCGACGTTGCACAATCTTGCCCGGATCTACTAGTTTAATTTCTAATTCACCCGTATTTACTCTATTTGTAGGCGTGCCTTCAACAAAAGATTCCTTAAAGCAAGAAAGAAGGCTTAACAATTGCGGCTTAAAATCATCTGAAATGTCGGTATCTATGCTACCAAAATCAGGTAGTGTATTACCTGAGCCGCAAACATTAACTAGAGAAGACTTTCCTACTATGGTAAGTTTGTCACTGGATATGTGTACAGATAGTCCTAAAGCCAGTAAGTCGCGTCCAATCAGAATATCACTGCTCAGAAAATCATCAGGTATGATGTGAAATAAAATTTGTACGTCATGACCGCATAGAATGACACGAGATAAAATTTGCGAATCACACAAGACAGTAGATTTTCCTACGCCAGTCAAAGTAACAATTGCATTTTGTAAAGTACCTACAAGTTTACGAGAGACGCTCTCTTTGATTAATGAACAATCAGCACCGGAATCAAAGCAAAATGAATACTGCTCACCGAAATTGTGTGATTACTCCGGTGACAGGTTTCAAGCCGCATACGTCCACTCGTTTTACAATGCTGGATGCGGATGATGGGTGTGCGCTGCCACTTGCAGCAGCCCATGTCTTAGGGCATCGTGATGCCACATGACCCTCAACGCCGCACTTGTAGCAGGATACAGGAGGCTTCGGTGTAGCCACGGCCGTGTTGGGGCGATCAGAGGTCGTAGTTGATTGCTGCTTGTCATTCGGGCGGCTGAAACATTCAAAAGATCTGTGACCAAGTTTTCCGCAAGAGTAACATTTAGTAGAAGCAGAACTTAACCTAACACGTTTGCTATCTTGCATAATGTTGGTACCGCCCCTCGTCATTTCTTGATAATTGCGCTTACGATAAGAAAATGCCATAAGTTCACGTTGCATTTTACAGCGGGTAGTTATCTCTTCAGAAAAAATATTGCGCTGCAATCGAGGCTCGATTTGCCCCAGGTGTGCAAGTATAACAGATACTATCATTTCTTCCTTGCCCGAGTTACCCCAGCGCGACATTAGTGAAGTAAATAAACGGCTCGCGTAAGCAGCAAGGCATTCATTTTCTCGCGGTTTACCAGAAATCATCTTTAAAACAGTAGCTGCACATGTTTCTAATGTATCGAAACGAGAAAGAAAAATTTCTTTAAATTCTACCCACTTCATACTAGGAAAAGCAATTTGAGAAAACCATGGCGCAGCTGAGCCTCTCATGGCCTTACTAAGTATCAGAATAAGGGTACTTCCCTGTATATTACGATCCGATAAGCAGATGTCAGCAGTTGCTAGCCAGGCCCGGGCGTCAGTGTCCGCGTTCTCCGGTTGAAATTCAGGAATCGTAATGTTCTTGTCCTCCATGGCTGCTGGCTGAGGCGGATTACGTAGCGCCTCTACGAGTAGTCGCATGATTCCGTTGTTTTGGAGTTGAGTGACGCACGTGTGTGTTTACGTTTTCAGTGTTTTACTTGTTTCTTTCGTGAATTCTCTCTCTCTTGAACTTCTTTGCTTACTAACTTGTGTGTTTTGGTATTCGGGTGAGTTAAAATAACACTAACCATTTATTAAATATATTTATTTACTCTTAGTAACCTATAACAACTCGGCTAGTGGGATATCATTATGGATATCCCTCCACTTAAACCTCCTGACCCTCCGGATGGTATCCTGGTGTCTCAGGATGTATTTACGAGCCAGGGCGATGCTGTTAATACTGTAGAGACTCGTAAACACAAGCTTCCTTTGGATAATGCTAATGTCTCCAATCCTGATAAACGCCATAGAAATGTCCATGACATAGACTCGTCGGTATCTATGCAGTCTATATACACCCATCCAAGCTTCTCTGAATCTCGGCGTTACACTGAAAACGATTGCGGTCCATTTGTAGTTCACGTCTCGAGATCCGAACCAGATTTAGCTGCAGGCAGCGCCATCCGCGCCATCAAATTTGGCCAGCTGATGTATAAGAATGGTATCAAAAACATTGTTAAAGACGGAGTGAAAAGTGTCGGTAGGAATCGTATATCCGTTGAATTCAATTCAGGTAGTGCAGCTAACGATTTTAGCTGCTCCAACTTCCTTTCCTCTCACAAGTTTACAGCAACAATTCCAACCTACAATGTGACGCGTATGGGTTTAATTCGCGGTGTTCCGGTTGATCTTTCATTAGATGAATTCATTGAGAACTTGGTGCTGCCAGAGAAGTGTGGCAAGGTTTTAAAAGCCCGCAGACTCAATAAAAAAAACATTAATAATGGTAATGTTTCCTGGACTCCAACCCAAACTGTAGTGTTGACCTTCTCCGGCCAAGTGTTACCCGAAAAGGTATATTCGTTCCACACTGCCATTTTGGTGCAAACTTATCAGCTACCAACTATCCAGTGTTTTAGCTGCTGCCGATTTGGGCATGTTAAATCTCTTTGCCGCTCAAAGCCTCGCTGCTACCGCTGTGCACAAGAGCATACAGGTGACAGCTGTGACATTCTCGAGGAAGCTTCAACTTGCTTGCATTGCTCTGGAACTCATTTTGCAACTAGCAGTGTTTGTCCTGAACAGTTACGTCAGAGGCAAATTAAATCAGTGATGTCCCAAGAAAGCATCTCATATTTCGAGGCTTCAGCCCGCGTAGCTAATGTTAGGCGCCCATATAGCGAAGCAGTCAAAAATGTCAGCGCTTCTCAATCTTCTTCAACACAATCCTTTACCTCCCTTTCACCCCGCCCCTTCCCCCCCACGACAAGAACATATAGG
This sequence comes from Cnaphalocrocis medinalis, assembly GCA_014851415.1. Taxonomy (NCBI): domain Eukaryota; kingdom Metazoa; phylum Arthropoda; class Insecta; order Lepidoptera; family Crambidae; genus Cnaphalocrocis; species Cnaphalocrocis medinalis. Next base: position 5,735,962 of record CM026274.1, read on the forward strand.
AAGACAGTGACCCTAAGTCCGCGGATTAGATCCCCACAAAATAAAGGTTATGATAAACAAGCCCATCAGGCAATAATTAGCACCCCCACATCCTCTATGCCGAACGGTTGTGCATTGCAAAACCCCTCTCAGAGCATCCCTCAAGCTACTGGCAATGATTTCTTAATAGAATCCCTAATTACCACCCTCATACAAATTATTTCTAAATTCAGTGATGCCATACCGCCCAACGTTGCCCATCAACTATCAAAACTTAGTAGTCTAGTACCGCTAGAAGTCCATTCACAGAATGGCTACGACGGAGACGGAGCAGTTTCTGCAATGGAACTGTAAAAGTATCCGTCACAAAAAAAACGAAATTATATATTTACTTAACAAATACTCCATGGCAGTTGCTGCCATCTCTGAGACTTGGCTCAAGCCTGACTCCCGGTTCCGGGTCTCTGGTTATGCCTGTCTCAGGGATGACAGGGACGATGGCTATGGAGGTTGTGCCCTTTTAATTAAAAGATCTTATATTTATAATTCCCTCCCTATACCTGTTCACAGCCCAACTTTTAATGTTGTGGCTGCTCGGGTAAGGGATATTTCCTTTGTATCTATATATATTCCCCATCCTTCCCTGTCTCTTATCTCCGAACTCCGCCTCATTTTTTCTTCCCTCCCCCCACCTATCATGATCTTAGGCGATTTTAATGCTCACCACATTGCATGGGGTTCCCACTCGTGTGATAGCTTTGGTTCCGAACTCTTAGATCTATTTGATGACCTCAACATTTGTCTACTAAATGATTGTTCCCCAACGAGACTGACCTCACCGACCCAAGATCCCCGCTCGGCTGTTGATCTCTCCGGTTGTTCCCCTAATCTTGCCTCTCTCTGTACATGGAAAGTCCTGTTCCACTCACATGGCAGTGACCACTTCCCCATTATCATTTCAAGGCCAACTTCTACTGTTCCTTCTGCTTCCCCTCCCCCTCGCCTTAAGTATAAGATTCGTGACGCCGACTGGGCTAAATTCTCCCTAACGTCAGACTCGCTTTTTTCCAGAGTGCCAATCAATCAATCAGCGTCTATTGAAGAAAGATATTCTATATTCATTGAGACCTTAACATCCGCTGCCGATGCAAGTATTCCTCGGAGGAAGCCAAATCCATCCAAATTAGCCCCGCCTCCATGGTGGGACTCCGAATGCTCTTCAATGGTCGCTCTTCGTAAGGAGGCTGAGAAACGTTATAAGGCATCTATGAGTATGGAAAATTATCTTCACTACAGGCAAGTTGCTGCACGCACTAAGCGGATTCTAAGCAAGAAAAAGAAAAAAGGGTGGCTCCAATTCTGTGAGAACCTTTCACCTAGATCCCCTTCATCGTTAGTGTGGAAAAGCGTTAGGCGTTTTCGCGGCTCCCTTATTGGGCCTTCCCCCTCTTCCAACGATCCATCAACTTGGATCAACGAATTTGCAGATAGATTATCCCCCCCTATTGCCCCTCATATAGATTGCCTCCCATCCCCCCCTCCTGTTCTAGCTAGTGAGGACAGATTTGATCTGCCGTTCTCTATAGCTGAGCTTCACTGCGCCATTCGAGGCCTTAAAGACTCTGCTCCAGGGGAGGACGGTATCCCCTACTCTTTTATTACACATCTTGGTCCTACAGGTGAAAAAGTCTTCTTAGATCTGATGAATGCTATCTTTATGACGTGTGAATTCCCAGAATCGTGGAAATCAAAGCTAATTATTCCTCTTTTGAAACCAGGCAAAGACCCCAAAAGCGCATCGTCCTATAGACCAATAGCCCTCTCCTCTACGCTTTCCAAAATTTTAGAGCATTTAATTAAAAATCGTCTGGAGTGGTTGGTTGAGAACCGTGGCATTTTGGCTCGCACTCAGTTTGGTTTTCGGAAGTCTAGAGGTACTATGGATAGTCTAGGTATCTTAACAACGGACATTCGGACTTCTTTTACAAAAAATGAGTACCTTGTAGGGGTTTTCTTGGATATTGCCTCCGCCTACGATAATGTCCAACTTCCGGTGCTCAGGAAGAAGCTACTTCGATTGAGTCTTCCCGTGAGGTTGATTCATTGTGCAACCAACTTACTGATGGGCAGAGTGCTGAAGATAAGTTACTATAATAATACTCTTCCTCCAAGAAATGTATGGCAAGGCCTCCCGCAAGGATCCGTGTTAAGTCCCATCTTGTACAGCCTCTATACATACGACCTGGAACAAAGCGTGTCCTGTTTTAGTCATATACTACAATATGCTGACGATATTTGCCTCTATTCATCCGGTAGATCTATTGAAGATATTGCGTACCGTCTAAACTCTGCACTATATTATCTAAAAGTATGGCTGGATGAACATGGTTTGAGCTTATCTGCACCTAAATGTAACATTGTGGTCTTTACAAGGAAGAGACTTATTCCAGATATCGAAATTCTTATAGAAGATGAGCCGATTAGACTTCAAGATAACGTTAGGTTCCTCGGTGTCACTCTCGACTCCAAATTGTCCGGTCTCCCTCATTTCAATAATGTGGTCCAAAAATGCGAAACCAGTTTAAATATTCTCAGGTCTCTTTCCGGTGTCTGGTGGGGGTCACACCCTTATAGTCAAAAGCTATTGTATAACGCAATCGTTCGCAGCCACCTTGACTATGGCTCCTTTTTGTTAGAACCGTGCAGCAAAGATGCGCTAAACAAAATAGACATGATCCAAGCTAGAGGCTTAAGAATTATACTTGGAGCGATGAAATCTTCGCCTATCAACGCCATGCAGGTAGAATGTGCCGAACCACCATTAGACCTCCGTCGTCAGTATATATCAGATAGATTCATATACAGAACAAACCAGTCAGTTTGCCACCCGCTTATTCCCCGCCTTCAAGTTCTATCTGATCTGATTCATGAACCTTCAAGCAAATACTGGACCCATAAAGATCCCCCTAGAATTATCCAAAGCTTTAGAAAACTTCCTTCCTTGTCGCACCCATTGATACAATTTGAATCCAACCCGCTATTCAAAACTAACTATGAGGCCCTAATCTTTGAACCAGAAATTCTGCTGGATTTTGGAATCACTAAAAACGACCCACTGGCCAATGAAAAACTCGTGCAACAATTAAATGAGGATTGGCAACAATGGTTGCCCGTATACACCGATGCCTCCAAGGCCACAGAGGACAGCCCAGTTGGTAGTGCAGTATGGATCCCTAAATTCAAAGTGCTCTTGAGTTTCCAATCTTCAAAAGAAACTACGGTGTTTACTGGCGAAGCGCTAGCTATCCTTGAAGCTATCCTTTACATTTTCAGCCATAATCTCCGTAGATCCATCATTTTCACCGACTCTAAAAGTTCACTTCAAGCCTTATCTGGCAACTGTTTTAGGTCAAAATTTATTCCCCCAATTATATTAAAAATTAAAGAGGCTTTATTTAATTGTTTTGCTCAAAACATCCCAGTGATTTTAGTTTGGATCCCAGGCCACTGTGGGATTAGTGGCAATGAGCAGGTAGACACATGGGCAAAAGAAGCCGCTGGTAATGGAACGCCCATAAACTCCGTGTACGCGAGCGATGTCTTACCTCTTGCTTCTAAGGATTTAAGGAAGAACTGGCAGGCCCGTTATAATGAGACGTCGAGATTCAAAGGTCGCTTGTATAACAGTGTCCAACCGTTGATACCCAGTAAACCATGGTTTTTCAGGAAAAAAATCAGGCAGCACCATAAATGGGTTATATCCACGATATGCCGCCTTCGCTTTGGACACGCATGTACGCCAGTCTTTCTGAATAAAATCCGCGTAAGAGATAACTCCCTGTGTGAATGCGGCATAGACGAGGGTACACCCGACCACATATTTTTTAACTGTTCTAAGTACCCTACATCTCTCTACGATGTATTGCCATATAAAATCCCCCGCCCTATAAATTTCAGATATCTACTAACTCTTCCTTTATCTATGTATTTAATGTATTTATGTAAGTATATTAATGTGTATAATATTAAACTATAATAATTCCCTCTTCCCCCTTATTTGGTGTATTGTTTTTGTGTCGTGTTCGTTGTGTTCGTCTACAATGTGATGTTCTCTACTTGTTATAGATGGTGCTTTTAACAAAAAGAAGACCTCGAAACAGATTGAAATCTTATATCCACCGGTCAATTCTATTTTTTATCGTCGTGCCTCTCTAATCACTTGACATTGGCGGAATCATCGCGTTTCGAAGGCGCGAGTCCATAGCCATTAAAAAAAAAAAAAAAAAAAAAAAAAAAGAGTAGTCGCATACTGTTTTGTTGCGCTTCGAATAAAGCGCGCCACCCTTCATTTGACGCGGCTGATTCGTTCCCGTTTTGTGCCTGCACCAATCCCACTTCTGATGTCGGAGAAGCACTATTCTCATCGACATCGTCATTAGTGGTTACGGGTCTAGTGGGCGACATCAGGGTTATATGCGAGCACAAAACCAAACAATCACTGTTTCACATACACTTTTAATTAAATCGTAACAATGTTTTATCACCGCACATTACTAGTAGTATTTGAACTTAAAATTACGAACTTTAAAATTAGTTGAATCAGTAAGACCGAGCAGCGGATTCGGGGCACCATCAACGGTATCACTCCACTAAGAATGGTCCACCTCGACCAAGCAACACGACTGTAATGCGCTCCAAAACTCCTTGCGCGGTAAAAAGTAAAAAAAGATGGCGCCACGACCCCACTCGAGGCGCGCCCTCTGCTCTGATTGGTTATGGTATTTGAGTCGTTTAGTAATTATTCAAAAATAATAAAATTCTACGTTATAACGAAAAATGTAGTAAATTGAATTAAATTAAATTAAGATTTTACAAAATATTCAAAATACAATAATCGACAACAGTAGTATGATATTGTTCATTCTATCTCACTTTCGTTCGATCGCGGGAGCGATCTCACATCAAGTGCGCTAGAATGCTCAATATCATCAGAACGCGTTGCGTTGTTGAACAACGTGTGGGGTTGACATGTTCGCGGAATTCCCAATAACTCTAGAACACATCGTGCTAACACACAATTATGATTTGGGACCCGATGCACCCGCAAAGGCATTCTAACTCACTTTCGTTCGGTTGCAACGCAACCTCGCACGTTTGCAGAACTCCCAATAACTCTAGAACACATCGTGCTAACATGATTTTCATAACGGAACGAAGATGTTCAAATAACATTTATTCAACTTCAGTCATTGCATGAGTCGATCAACACTTAGGTACATGACAACAGTCGCATATTTTGATAGGGGACTTAATTATTACGCTACCGTTGTCTAATGTGAGTTAGCTATTTGTGAATTGATGCTGAGTCTTTAGCCATTAAGACTTCTGATCTTAGACAACGGTAGCACGATTTTAAAAAAATTAAGTGAGTGAGCAGCTTGCCTCGAGTAGACACACAGAAGTATTTTTCTGTACCAGCTTGGCTCATGTCCCTCCACCCACTTAATTTTCGGTGCATAATGGGTTTACGTCTCCGGACTGTGCGTGACTGCGTTCGATACGGTGAGATTGACAGTCCGAAGACAACCCATATGCTCCAATTCAATTTATTTCATTTCAGTTATTTCATTCGTTTTAATCGTTTCATTAGTTGCTTTACCACAATTGTGGAGAGAGTCTGCCCTGACTATGAAATCAGCTCGGCCGGCCGTGCCAAGCTAATAACTATCATTACAGAAGTCTCAGATATTCACCCTAGACCTACTACACTTGTTCAGAGCGGCCGTCTCCTATTAAAGTGATTGGGTCCCAGGTGAAATCCACTGAGCCTTCGTTTAAATTTTGTATATATACAAACTGTGAACTAAAACTTACATAGCGCGATGTAGGATTTTGTTGATTTCATCAAAAATTCACGACGGCGCATACATGTCGTAACGCGATGCGCAAACACTTATGAGTATGACCTAAATACTTAATAACTTGTTGTATTAAAATTAAACTTTTTGTTTCCATAATAAAATTACAACAATTACAATAAAAAATTTAAAAAAATGTCACAAAATCTAAAAACAATGTTACAAAATCTAAAAACAAAATATATAAAAAAAAAAAATCTGCCGGGGTTTGAACTTGGAACCTCTGAATAGGTAACATTATGAACCAACTTAGTATGCAAGCCCATCGGTGTTGAAGATTAAAAATAGATTATACAGAAATTTACCTTTTAACTGATACAAGATTTCACTGTTTTTAAACGGTTTTATTTAGCTCGACCCGTACGGTATTTGTTTTTATTTGCAAATAATTAGTAATCGCTTCTATTAGGCTTAACCACCACGCTTGCCTAATCACCAATAACCCCGAACTATGTTTAAAAAAATTGGAACGAGTTTTTTTCTCGACCCGGGAATCGAACCCAAACGCAGCTAGTGCATCATAAATACATGTATAGTCTCGTGGTAAGTGCGGTGACGTAGCGCCCGCGCCGGCTCCGCGCACGCCGGGCACGGTTACATGACACCTCGTCGATACACATACCTAACTTTTGTGCCTAAGTGCACGATTCCTGTATGTTTAACATTATCAATGAATGAAATCAAAATATTATTAGTTGGACAAAGAACCCTTGTATTAATGCTACTGTACATTTGTTAAGTTAATACGTAGGTAATATTGATAAACGGTGTGTTTTATATTAAGAAGACATAAATAAAATTACATTCCAATCTCAAAACTCCCAAAAGGTAATTTTTCATCACAAATTGATCGTTAATTGTACAATTTTCAGTTAAAAATATGTAAATAATATTTATTTATAATTGCGGTTGTACTGTAACAAGTTTAAACTAACATTAAGACCTCCATATTTATTAACATGAAGAGAGCAAGTGCATGATACATTTTATTAAATAACAATAAGCGCTTCGATCAAAGTAGTAAAGTAATTTATCAAAAATAATAGCCTACTTACTTTAATTATTTTTGTATCATACTTATTTTTATTCATAAAAAAATTTGTTAGTTATAGATGGAGTATTTATTTCTTTAAGCCGAACAGCGAGCGGTGACGCGCGTGACGCGCGTGCATAATGCATCGTATTCTGCCTTAGGGCTGGCCAAAGAACCTTTGTATTAATGCTACTGTACATTTGTTAAGTCGATAAGTAATATTGATAAACGGTGTGTTATATTAAGAAGACATAAATAAAATTACATTTTAATCTCAAAACTCATAAAAGGTAATTTTTTATCACAAATTGATCGTTAATTTTACAATTTTCAGTTAGAAATATGTAAATAATATTTATTTATAATTACGGTTGTATCAAGTTTAAACTAACATTAAGACCTCCATTTTTATTAACATGAAGAGAGCAAGTGCATGATACATTTTATTAAATAACAATTGACGCTTCGATCAAAGTAAATAAAGTAATTTATCAAAAATAATAGGTACTTACTTTGCAGTATACATTTAATACAATATTAACACTCAGCTTTACTTTGTGCGTTAACAAAGTAGTAGTTGACAACCCTATAAAATTTTGCTAAATTTTCATTTTTCTGCTAATAAAACGGCGTTGTGCGCCAGTTGGAAGTCACTTTGTGCTTCGGAGTTCTACAAGTTTAAGAAAAATCTATTCGTGTGTAGTGAGTGACCGTACTCTGCCCGTGACTATCTCCGTGATCCTCATACGCCTCAGTAGTGACGTCACTCTGACCGACTCGCCCCTCGAACCTCATTCGAAGTTAAAGTGTGAGTTATCATCATCTACCACTTCAATATTTAAACATGTAAGTATTTTTTTTTTAACAAAGGTCTCTCGGGTGAAGGCATTGTAGGAGATTTGACGAGATAACTTCTTTCTGATAGAGAGCATTGACTTATAGTAATTACGATACGTGGTAATTGTAATGATTGGTGTTGTTCTGATTCAATTGAAAATACTTAAATTTGTCTACAGCCTAAGACTTTGCATTTATAATAACTTACAGTAGCAGCAATTTAATTTACAATGTGATTGGATTTCAGGTCGGACTCCGAGATCGATTTATTCGAAAGCCGTGCCGCCGAGCCTAAGCCTGCTAGTAAAAGGAAATCAACATCCACACGAAATCCGCCCAAAACCTCTCCATACTCGTAAGTACCTAATTTATTGTGCATCGATCGTTATAATTCAATCGTTTAAAGAGGAGTGATTTTTTTGTTTCATTAAATTAGTGCAAGTGTGTAGCTTATGATGTGAAACGATCTCGATAAACCAGTTGCCTGTCTAGGGCCGAGTGTTATAATAAATAATTTTAGTTCTAGGTACAAAGTTTCTCTTACACACAGTTTAGTTTTGATTCAGTACTACTCTCTCAGTTAGTCAACTCGTCTGGTTCTTTGACGATTTTAAGAGATATTTTAAGATGATATTAATTCGTTACAGGTCGAAGAAGGCCAAGAGCAACCCACCGGAGCACTTGGACGTGTTTGGGCTGGTAACCGACGAGGAGGAGAGCATCGCAGCCGACAACGCGGCGCGAGCCAAGAACAAGGGCGAGCTCGAGAGCAGCATCGGCACCGCGGTCGCCGGCGGGGCTCTGGTGCGGCGCGCGCCGCTGCCCGGCCGCTACTACGTGGAGACGCGCGTGTACCGCGCCGCGGACGCGCAGGCGACGCCGCCGCAGCTGCGCTATACCAAGGCGCTGCTCACACTTAAGGTGCAGCTTGATGCTGACCAGCCGGAGTGGGACTACTTACATAAGTTTATCAAGAAATCTAAATCGTTGTTTGTAGATAGTAAGCCGGTATTTTATAGTAATAAATAAAATAATAAGTACTTATCTACGTAGTAAATATTATTGATAAGTCATTATTTTAGTTTGTTTCTAATTTCCCCAAGTCCAGGTATTCCTAGGTAATATAGGTTATAAGGTAAAAGGTAATAAGGTTCCAAGTTAGGTAAAAGGTACTCTTTGAAAAGGTTTAGAAAGTTGATATTGTTTATAAAACTTTTTTCAGTCTCTTAGTTAGAAATATTCAAATTTATTTTTCAGTTTTTAAGTAATACCTAAGTAAGTAGGTATTTTCTCTAATCTTGTAGTTTACTATTATATTGACATTCGTTGTTATCTAGTAATTACCTAGCCATTATTAGTTTTCATAATGCCTTTTTGTTCTGAGTGCGGTATCCAAGTAGGATCCAGGCAGTGGGTCGGGCACTTGAGAAGCACCGCGCACAAAGACCGCTGCGCGGCGCCGCGCACGCCCGATGGCGTAGTGGAGGTCGCTTCTGCTTTCCATGATCGTATTTCGTCTTACAGAATACTTGCACCTGATAATTTCGAGAATGCATTACCTGATGCGTTTTTACATAGTTTAAAATCTAAAGTGTTTAATCTTTTGCAATATTTTATGAAGAAACACGTTAGTTTGAAGGTTAATTTCGAGTATTTCGCTAATTTTATTTTACTTAAAAATCAAGAACATGAAAGAAAATCCTTTGCAACGAAAAATTTTATTATTTACAGTAACTTTAATTATGAAGAGTTGTTTGATACGGTTGTAAATAAGATTAAGAAAAAAGTTGAAGAATTTCAAGAACGCGATAGTGGTTGGACTTTTTTAAGTAATGTTTATCTAGAGATGAATGTTAACAAATATAATCCTCTGAGGGGGTCTGGATCGACGTATATAGATTTGCCTTTACATATAAAAAATAAAAAAGCCTGTATAAATGTTCGGAATACGGACAATTGTTGTTTTTTATGGAGCGTTGTAGCGGCTTTATATCCGGTCAGAAAGAACAGCGGACGACCTTCGTCGTATCCTCACTTTGATCAGGTGCTTAACACTGACGGTATTTCGTTCCCCGTAACTTTTGACGATATAGCTACTTTTGAAAACAATAATCCGGATATTAGTATAAACGTGTATTCTTTGAAAAACAAGCGAAACGTTGTTGGTCCTATTTACCGATCAACCAAAAAGTCTGAGAATATAACTAAGATAAATTTACTTTTACTTGAAAATAACGTTCAGAGTCATTTTGTCTTAATAAAAAATCTCTCTCGACTAGTTCGATCTCAGATCACAAAAAATCATGGAAAGTTATTCTTTTGCGATGACTGTTTATTATTTTTCACTTCTCAAACCAGTATTGACGAACACATTTGTAGTGGTGTAACTACTGTGCTACCTAATGTAGGAACGTTTCTTCAATTTAAAAATTTTGAAAGGAAACAAGATGTCCCTTTTGTAATTTATGCAGACTTTGAATCAATTCTTCAACCTGTTACAGGATGCGAGCCAAATCCTTCTTCAAGTTATACCCACTCGCATCAACATCACATACCATCGGCCTTTGCCTATCAAATAGTAAGTTCCTTTGATAGTAGACTCAATCGCTTTGTCCAGTATCGAGGACATGATTGTGTAAAAGTATTTTTGGAAAAGCTTTACAAAGATATTAAAAATATATATGAAATTTTAAATTACGAAGTTGAGATGGATTTTACTGAAAAAGACGCAGAAGACTTTGCACAATCAGATACGTGCCATATTTGTGGCCAGCTAATTATAATAGACAAAGTTAGAGATCATTGTCATCTTACTGGGCGGTACCGAGGCCCTGCCCATCAATATTGTAACTTACGTTACAGTGTTCCAAAGCTAGTTCCAGTTTTCTTCCATAATTTGGCCGGTTATGACTGTCATTTATTTATTAAAGAATTAGCCGAGAGCTCAGGAGATGTAAAAGTAATTCCTAAAAATAAAGAAAACTATGTAGCTTTCACCAAGTTTTTGAAATTGGAAGATGGAAAGTATGCTCAAATACGATTTGTTGATTCGTTTAAGTTTTTGGGTACTAGTTTAGAAAAATTAGCCAACGGGTTAGACAAAGGAGACTTCGTACACCTAAAAATGTGTTTTCCTGATGAGCGCCAGTTTGCCTTATTAACTCGCAAAGGCGTTTATCCATACGATCATATAAAAGATTGGAAGTCATATAACGAAAATAAACTTCCCCATAAAAGCTGTTTTCATAACTCTTTAACTGATGAAAGTATAAGTGATGAGGACTACAGTCATGCAAAAGAGGTATGGGCTACTTTCAAAGTAAAAGATTTGGGAGAGTATACCGACCTTTACCTAAAAACCGACGTTTTACTTTTGACAGATATTTTTGAAAACTTTCGCCTTGTTTGTAAGACAAACTATCAATTAGACCCCGCGTTTTATTTGACGGCACCAAGCTTATCATTCGACGCGATGTTACTTAAAACAGGTGTACGTTTAGAATTACTGACTGACTTAGAAATTATCCGGCTCATACAAAAAGGAATACGCGGTGGTATTTGCTTATGTTCTACAAGATACGCTCAAGCTAATAATAAGTACATGAAAGATTACGATTGTACCGAACCGGATTCATTTTTAATTTATATTGACTGCAATAATTTGTATGGATACAGCATGTGCCAGCACCTACCTGTTTCCGATTTTAGATTATTAGACCAAAATGAAATAGACCAGTTGAACGTTATGGATGTACCAGACGATTCAGAGTTCGGCTATATTCTTGAGGTGGACTTATCATATCCCGAAAACTTACATCATGACCATAACGATTATCCGTTTTGCGCTGAAAAATTTGTACCACCTGGCGGCAAAACCTCAAAGTTAATACCGAATTTATATCCAAAATATCAGTACGTCATTCATTATGTGCATTTAAAGACTTGTCTCAGCCATGGGTTAATTTTGGAAAAAATACATCGCGTGTTAACGTTTAAACAGAGTACATTTTTAGGGGAATATATTAATTTGAATACTGAACTGAGAAAAAAAGCGGTCACTCCCTTTCAACAGGATCTTTTTAAATTGTTAAATAACTCAGTGTTTGGTAAAACATTAGAAGATAACGAAAAAAGGGTCGACGTTCGATTAGTAAACCAATGGAGTGACGAACGGAATAAGACCAACAAATTTGTTTCAGCAGAAAAATTAATTGCGAGGCCAAATTTTCACAGCGCGACAGTTTTCTCTGAAAACTTAGTGGCAATCCAAATGAAACCAGAAAGTATAATATTGGATAAACCAATCTATATCGGTTTTGCTGTTTTAGAACTCTCTAAAAGTCACATGTACCAATTTCATTATTCTGTAATAAAACCTCACTATGGAGAGAGAGTACAGCTGTGCTATACTGATACCGACAGTTTTGTATATAAAATAGAAACTAAAGACTTTTATAAAGATTTAAAACATAATTTCTTAAGCTATTTTGATACAAGTAACTACAAATCTGAGAATATTTTCGACCTACCTTTAAAGAACAAAAAAGTACCTGGGTTGTTCAAAGATGAACTAGGAGGAGAAATCATGACTGAGTTTGTTGGTCTTCGATCTAAACTTTATTGCATAAAAACAGAATCCTCGATCATAAAGAAAGCAAAAGGTGTAAAAAAGAATGTTATTAGAGATTTAAGTTCATCTGACTATAAATCAGTTTTGCTCACCGATAAAATTATCAGAAAAAGGAATACTTTATTTAGGTGCATCAAGCATGAAATTTTTACACAGAGGGTGAACAAAATCGCTTTATCAAATTCTGATGATAAGCGATTTATATTATCAGACAAAATTTCTACCTGGGCTTGGGGACATGAAAAATTGTTTTAGTTTAGTAATTTATTAGGATTAATTAGTATTAATACTTAGAAATATTATTAATTTTAATTTCATTTTCTTTAATTTAATAAATACTTATGTTATTTCAATATCACTTGATTTTTATTTATTAACCTATCCTCTATAAATTATAAAAATAATAAAAATGAACAAGTTTAAACCTGATCTAGATTATAACATAATGCTATGCATGCACATCCGGCTCGAGCAACGCGAACACGTGTGCGGGCGTTGCTTGCTCATCGAGCGTTATTGTGCAATTGCTTAGCAAGCAAAAATTAATACTACTACATTTTCATTTATAATTTGTACAATAGCTTTCATTCAATAATTATCACCCAGCGAGTTCACTTCATAGCTGAATATATTTTGTAAGTATAACTTTATTATTTGGAATTGGATAAGTTTTTTGTTTTCATTTTGATTATAATTAACAATTTATTAATTCATTTCAGAAAATGCAGAACGCCGATGACTCTCCTATCATGCTGTCTCAATACGCCTTCGATCCCTGGGAGGGATTAACACAAGCCTGTCAAGAACTAGTGGATGGAAACCAGGACGAGTCTCATACTCAAGTTTCCCAAACTCTACGGGAATCAAAGAGGAGCAAGCGAAAGGTGGAACGAGTGAAAAAGAGAGCTCATAGTTCAGCCGGTTCGTACGTTTTCAGCAGGGATCGAACTAACGGTAAACGGCTTATACAGATAAAAGTGTGCGACCTGTTGAGCGAACGAGCCTGCTCGAGTCTGCGGGAACCAAACGAGGGCGAGGATAAGGAAACCTTGGTGCTCAGCGCGCAGTACGTGGTGCAAGAACCGGTCGATGAAATAATGGACTTCACGGAAACTTTGATACGGAAAATATCAAAAAGATTATGTGGTGATAGTTACTAATTCAATTTTTATACTACTTACTGTAAATATTTTAATTTTAAGATACATTTCTTGGGAATTATAATTATATTTATCAATACTTGAGTTTTATTTTTAACATTTAATAAACATGTAGTTAGGTTATATAGGAAAGAGGATTAAATAAAAATCATAAAATATGATTAACTATAAAATTTTATTACAACTTAAATTTTATTATAATATTACATTATTTTCTACACACCATTTTTTAATACACAAAACATTTTTCAATGCACAATATTTTATGTGGTTAAAACAATTGTATGCAAACATATCTTTACAGTATAGTTTACTCAGAGTTTCTAGATTAGGTAAACCTTTATCACTTATATCCATCACATTTTCATGTTCACATAATTCTCGCACCCATTTAATTTTTTCTTCTCCTTTCACTATGATCTTTTTTTTGCTCAAATAAGGTTTAATGAGTCTTTTAAATTCTCTATAATCAACGTACCCCTCACTCCATCGGAATCCTCTGTTTCTTTCTATCCACCAAACATGTTTCCGTTCTTCGAGAGTTAGGGTCGAGAATGGATATGGAGGCTTAATCAAAAAGATTTGAGTGTGCTCTGAGGTGCCTATTACTAATTCCTTTACTATAAACTCATTATTCCGATCTTTGAAGCCTTGCAAGTCTACAATGACCGTATTGTCATTCATGATAATTTCTTTACAATATTACTTAACGGTTTGTATTCAAATATGCAATCGTTCAGTATCAAACAGTAGGCAGAAGTCTGATCGGGTATCTCAGCATCGGTTTCTATTTCCAAGCGTACATCGATACACCCCTTTAAGGCTTCGTGTTGGCGAGAACAGTCAACAACAAACAAGGGAGCAATATCTTTAAACTCTCTCAAACCCAACAACGGTTCAGGTCGGCGTCCGTAATAAGACTGTTGAAATCTTGCATATTGATCGTATATTAATGAATATTTATTTTCAGCGAAACTAATGTTTAAACTTTCGTATGGATAGTAGGTTGAATTAAGGTAAACCCTTACGTCGCGTACAGCGCAATGATCGAATTCCGCCATAGACATGGTGGAATTTTGTTTACGATTCGTTTGTAAAGCGACCACAACCATTCGAGGTTTTTCAATCTGTGATGAAGTTTTAATAGACCAAGTATGTTTCCGGGTTTTGGGCAATAATGGGTATTCGTACAGATCCCAATTACGAAATGCGACTGTTATCGCTCGATCTCTTTCTAAATGTTTTAACAAATTAATTCTTTCGCGGTCTGATACTTTGACATGCGGGACTCGCCAGACAATTTTATTTATTATTATGTCTTGAACAACTTCGCCAGCATTTAACTTTAAAGCATTAAGATTTGTGTTACTTCTTAAAAGAACTAATTCATGTTTACAATTCATAATGATTTTTTGGTAATCTTCTGCGAAACCTAATACTTTATTAAGTGGAATAGAGGCTGAAAATACACCATTAATAGTATTGGATATACCAGAAGGGGACCAACCCCAAACACTAGCACATTTAGACTCATTATCATTTAACGATAGATATGATTTTATTGTGGTCGTAATACCTGCATTTTTGATTCTATCTATTTCAATACCGTTTATTTCATAACGGATGTCTTGAAATAAAAACAAGGCAGGATTGTTAACAAAATGTACATTTGTTACTCTTTCCTTTTCTTTTGTTGTACTGTTGTGTTTGTAGACATCAGCTCTGCCCTCGATATACAAACTGCTGAGCGCAGGTAACACGTACAAATCTTGCTGATTAATCGGTATCCGTATTTCATCATTCTTGTTGAAACTTGTCACATATGGTTTGTATGAATGAAATTCAAAACTTTCAATGCTGTTGTCATGTGACGGAGATTGAGCGATATTTAAAACGTTCATTTTGTCAATCCAAGTATCTTTAAAAATGCCTTATTTTTTTTGGTCAGCTTCTTCTTCTTAGTGTAATGTGGTGTTCTTTTATGCGATGTTCTCCTCGAACTGAT
This sequence comes from Cnaphalocrocis medinalis, assembly GCA_014851415.1. Classification (NCBI taxonomy): domain Eukaryota; kingdom Metazoa; phylum Arthropoda; class Insecta; order Lepidoptera; family Crambidae; genus Cnaphalocrocis; species Cnaphalocrocis medinalis. The sequence continues at coordinate 5,751,524 of CM026274.1, forward strand.
TTGATTTCGAGAGGTAGCAGGGTTTTTATTGAAATCTAACATTTTTTCCTAAAGTGTAAATACAGCTGGATCTCTTCACCACGTAAATTAATTTGTTTATTTTCTTCGTCTAACAATCGGATATTTATAGAACTTATTGAACTCTGATTTACAGGAAAGTAGATTAAGTTTTTAGGTGTTTCTATTATTCGATAACCAGGTGGTACGTTCGGCACAAATTCATAAATTATATGACTTGCTTCTCCGTTCACAAATGATCCGCTCACAATGTCACATTCGATGCGTACTATGGTTGTTGGTAAAATGTTGACAGGATACTGAGATTCAGTTTTTATATTCGCTTTTACAGTTTCAAGACCAAAACCCAAAATCTTACCAATCGAATCTGTTTTATGGAAATAAACATCTTCCGAACAATAAATACATGTTTTTAAAGTATTGTTGTTGGCAGTTAACTTCAATGTAGCATTTTTTATGTTGCTCTGAAGATAATCACAAATATCTTGTAATTCATAAGATCCTTCAGGTATTTTTATCACTTCATCGTTTCCATAGTAAAAATTATTGTTTCTTTCATCTATATTGGGAATAGAGTTGAATGTAGAAAAATACAGAAGACCGCACTCATACTCCTCACTTAATTCTAATGTAGGAGAGTAGTTTGTTGTTGAACATGCGTCTCTACCAGTTATTGACACAGTGAAAGACATGTTTATACTGAACACGATTCTTTATTTTATCCTTTATTTAAATGTTTTTTCCAATAGTTTTTTAAAAAATTTAAACAGAGATGACCACAATTTATAGTACCAAACTTTTGATACCGTACAATATTATAACTAATTGTCATGTTTCTTAAATAATTTCTTAATTCTAATGGAGGCTTTAAGTCGCCAAAACTATCAAAGTATTCACAGTAATTGTTATGTTTGACGTAGGCTACCCAGTGTGTTCCTGGACTATCAGAGCTATCCAAATTAAGTACCGCACATTCTATTTTTCTTGGCTTTAATGGAAGTGTATCTCTCATAAATACTCCCCGAAAATATGGAATGTCAGTAGCATGATCCACTATATCTAAATCTGTTAGTGCACGTCTAGGCAGCCGTTTAACTAGTTTTTTGAAGGGTTTAAGTATAAACCAGCACCCTTTTTATGAGGTTTGATGTACAATCCTTTGCCAAGAGCTACTGCTTCCATTGTTCTGTTATGACGTTCAGACTCTTGAAGACTTTTCTGAGCTGCTTTGGAGTCATTCACTGCTTTTGCTATACCAGCTGCTCCACCTGCCAGAGAACCCAAAGCCGACAAGCCTGCGAAGATTGGGATTAAAGGTAATAGTCCTCCACATTTTGGCAGAGGAATACATCGCGGCAACTTGGTTCCTTTTTTATTTTTGAAGATTTTTTTTGCTGCTGCGCATGCGTATTTGATAGCTGTATGACTGCCTTTGGTTTTTAACTTTTTAAGTTGAGATTTAATTTTCTTCACAGCTGCCATAAATGAACGAGCACCCGCACCAGTCTTGAGTTTAGCTTTCATAGCATTTTTGACTATCCATGATGCAACTTTTTCACCCCTCTTAGCATCTTTAGCGTTCAATCTTTTCTTAGCCATATTCATAAGTTCTTTATCAGCCTTTCGTCGAACGTTTAAATCGTGGTCGTTGTAAGCAATATCGTGATACATACAAGCTTTGTCTAACTTATTTATACCTCTGTCTCCCCTTTTCAAACGTTTCTGTAGCTTTGTTCCAGGACCACAAAATTGATATCCCGGTAAATGTAGCTCGAACGGTAAATGGTTAATTACACTGTCTATAATACCACTTCCCTCCTTCATTGATATGCTTAGAATGAATGGATTTGGATTAAAATTATATTTATATGTATTATAAAACAATCTCATTCTTGTCTATCCAACTATTTTCTTCGTTGCTGAGGCCTAGCCATTTCACAAAATATTTATTGCCTTTTCTTTTAATAATCTTCTCGATAAGGTAAATGTCAGGATACTTCGTTTTTTGTAATTCGTACTCATAAAAAGTCCCTAATATAACCTGCTTATGCTTATCTTCCAAATGATATGTTGGTGGGTTTGTATCATTTACCTTTACTACTGTAAATATTTCCGTTGACCAGTTGGGAGTATAACCTTTGTAAAAGTCTCCTTTAAATTTGCTAATACGTACATGATCACCAACTTGAAATTTAGGCTTCAAGTGTTTTCGGTTTCTATACGCTTTACCAATATTACACAATACAACCTTTTCATTTGTCTTATTAACATCTTTAGGCTTAAATTTTGTTATGCGATGAATAGTGCTGTTATAGTTGTCTACCACAGTATTTAATAATTTACCCATCCATCGATAGCAGCCGTATAAACTAAAAAGTTTGAAAATGTGTGATTTTAGAGTGCGTATGACTCGCTCTACAATAGAAGCTTTTTTCACGGAATAAGTAGAATAATGGTTCACATTATATTTTTTTAACAATTGACCGAAGATATCATTATAAAACTCTTTGCCCAGATCTGTTTGCAAATATTTAGGTTTTCTAGACGAATCTTTGAATATCTGGTGCATAGCGTTCACAACACAGTTTTTTTCTTTCGATTTTAGGGAACTTGTCCATACATACTTTGACAAAGTATCTATCACTACTAATATGTATTTGTGTCCTTTATTAAAGTTTGAATATTTTTGTAAATCTATGAGGTCGGCTTGCCATAGATCATCAATTCCTTTTATAACTGTGCATCGACGTGGGAAATTTCTTCTGGCTGATTTGTGAAGTTCATCAATTATCTCCTTTTTGCTCATTTTTCTTTATTTTCATATGAATTAGTTTGTCTATTTCCGACTTTGAATAAAATGATTTATTCAAATGGTCTGTTGTAAAGGTTTCCAATTTCTTCAAATGTAATTTCATCTCCAGCTTAACTTTTTCAACCTCATTTCTTAATTCTTGAACCGTTTTGTCTAAATAAGCTTTGTTAACTGCTTCGTCGTCTTCAGTTGGATATGATAACCCTTTTAATTTAGAAGATTTTAAATCGTAGTGTCCGGTATCAGATTTCACCAATGTTTCATTGTAGTTTCCAATGTATTCTGTCAATCGTAAACGTTTATGGACATGATGACCAAATTTGTCTACGTTCATTGCTGTCTTGATGGGTTGACTCTTAAAAGAAGACTACCCAATTTTCCAGGTTTCTTCTTTATATGTTCTACATTTATGATACCAGCTTCATGAAGTTCCGTAATGATTGCAGTTATTTCATTATTTACGCCAGTGTTACCTGCTTCCCAAGATGCAAGTAGTAACTTTAATCGTTCAACTAACTCGTTTGGATCATCCCAGTAAACTAGATCAGTATCTGATTTCACTGTCTTTAAAAGTGAAATTCCTTTACCTTGTGGAATACTTTCAACACTTGTAGTTGGATTTCTAGAGAATTTGAACAAAGGCTTAATTACATTCGTATATTTAAATCCTTTGTTGCTGTTAATGGGTTTTGATGATTCACAATTACGTCGATGAGCATTAGTTTCTATAAGAAGTAATTTGTAATATTGTAAATCATCATCTGTTACTACATCTAAATTTGGTTTCTTTTTGAATAAAAGTTCTTTTAGGCCATCAGTTTTTTTGACAGTAAGTGTTCCTATTTTAAGAATACCACCGTCGTCATAAACACGAGTTTTTCCCAGTAATAATTTACCTCGTTCATTTCTGACTCCAAATGGCACATCTTTCATTACTTCAGACGATGTTGACCAAGACAGTGATTGATTTTTAAGACTTGGCGATGACTGTAGAGATTTAAATGATCCTTCGCTAATGTTATGGTCTTCGGACGGTGACACAACAAGGGTTTTGTTGTAATTGTATTGCTCTTGTTCATCATCTTCATCTTCCTCACTAACAGATTCATTATAATCTTCATCAGATGCAAATAATGAATGGTTCTCGTCTTCAAATGACTGGTTATTGTCATTTTTAATTTTTTTCATCACTGGTTCAAATTGCTCTTCTACTTTAAGAGGAGTGTCATATTTTTTATTTGTTAACAATGTAAGTGGATCAACAATAGGTTTTAATATAGTTTCTAATGTTTTATTGTTTGTATTTTCAACATCTTTTATCATCGCAACTTTTCTTTTAACAGCTGCTGCTGATTTTACTATCTGTTCTTTAAGATCTTTCTCCATTTCAAAGTATTCCGCTCAGTTCCAAATCATGAATGAGAGTGGTTAATAAATAACACGTTCGTCTTTTATGTATGTTCATCTATCACTATGAATGTATCGAAAGCCAATCGGTAACATCCATTATTTTTGTCACAATCCTTATTAATAACAAGATAGCTGAATGGTTTATTCCAAACGGTAGAGCACATCTCACGAAATTGGGGCCATGACATGTCCGACCCAACATGCTCCTCATAAACATGCTTCAAATTAATGTCATCTTGTTTAAATAGAATGACAAGGTTTGAATTGTCCCTTACAAGTTGTTTCGGAATTTTTGTATAAGTTTGATTGATATAAAAACAATCTATGTTTTTATGTCGCCCCATGGCGAAATAATCCCTTATGTTGTTTTGATTTTCACAAGCAACGTCGTCAAAAATTATTATTGAATCGGGTAAAGCATCATGTGGACTCAAAATTTCTCCATTGTGATTGTATTTACTAAATGATGTTCCAGGTACCATATCCAAAACCTTTTCAAGATATAAGTATTTAGGTTGATACAAAGACTTTGAATACACATAAAGGTTACGAAATCTCGGTCCATTTTTATGCAATAATAAACTTATTACTAAATTGGTTTTTCCACTATTAGAGGGACCGCACACAATACAACGTATTGTATTTGGTAATAAATTTCCATGCCGTCTAGGAACGTCAGACGATGCAGGACAGATGCAATCTAATTTGAGTGATTCTTTTTGTTTAACAAACTTCATGATTTCGTTTTTTTCACGTGACTGTAGTGTTTCATTCATGATAATGGAATGAGCTTAAACATTAACGTTGTCGTATTTAAATCAACAATTAGTTTGCTTCTAGGTAGTTTGACGTTATGACTTTTAGAGAACGAGTGCACGAAGATTTAGCATGTATTCGTCTTCAACAACGCGACGCGTTCTGATGATATTGAGCATTCTAGCGCACTTGATGTGAGATCGCTCCCGCGATCGAACGAAAGTGAGATAGAATGAACAATATCATACTACTGACAACTCGCATTATGCAAACAACTATCAACTAGACTTGTCACTTCCTCCGACACGGCCGTCCTGACGTATCACACGTCCTCGTGTGACATATATATATATATATATATATATATATATATATATATATATATATACTACATTTAATAAACAAAAATGAGTAATAAATAAATTAATTAATTAATGTAGGATGGTGGGGCAAGGAAACCAGGTTTTAGTATATCTTCTTGTATTTAACAAATAATATTGTTCCCGTCTTTGCATCTTCCGTCGTCCGCGGCCATTCGTCTTCTCCCTCACTCTCACACGTCATCCTAATTCAAACATCGTTCTCTTACACGTTCCATATCATGCATCTACCGATTGCCCATACCACACTCGGCCATTCTGCATTCAGTTTGCCCTCATACTGCTCTTATACATCTTCCATACACCTTAACCCTTTATGAGGCTCTGTCGATATGTTAGACACCATACTCTGAACCTTATGTGTTGGAGATAAGGTCCAAAACCAATGGATTGTATTTATACCTACTGCCCATTGAGGGGTTAAAAACTGTTTACAACTTTATAAAAAACAACATAACATAAAACACATCTTTATAAAAACATCACTATAAAAATACGCATCAAAAAATTTCTTCCTGTTCTTATAATCTTTTACCGCTAACTCTTTAAATTTAGCTCCACGCCACCTACTAGCGGCTGGTGTCCTCTTTTGCTTCTGCCTACCTCTCCTCCTTGTCCTGCGGAACGTCCTCTTGTTATCCGTCGTAGACTGCAAACTTCTTTCGGCTTTTTCGATCAAAACTTCTTCGTCGTTATTTTTCTTTATTTTGCTGTCATTTCTGTCATCGCCGTTCGTTGGCATTTTCGTTCGCACGGCTTGTCACTAATGTCATCGATCTTCACAACGTCTGAATGATCATAAGTTTGGTTTGCTGAATGTTTTTATCTTCCAGCTGCTGTTCAAGTTCCACGCTCATGCTCTCCTTGGATTTTTCGCCTAACTCACTTTCCGACTCAGATAGCTGTTCAGTCGTGCTCACTTCTGGCTCCTCGTGCAAACATCCATCAACATCTACATCCTCGCCGCTCTTACAACATTCACTCACATCATCTTCTGTGTACTCACTTTCATCGTCATAAAATCCGCATCTTTCACTCTCGTAAACACAATCTTCATTCACAAACAACCACAAACACCCAGACCCAACACAAATATCTGTTTTACAACAAACATTTGTGTCGGTGCGGGAATCGAACCCGCGACCCTTACGTCTCAACCGGCGCTCAAACCATTGCGCTAAACGGGTCGTCAATCGCAATAAAAAATTATGAAACGGATTAGTTAATTAATTGAGCAAGAAAATAATTAAATGGGCGGTAAAAAAAGATTAAATGGACGGTAAAAATATTGAACGAGCGGTTGATGATAAATCGGAATTTTTCGTTAAGAAATCTCATTCTAAGCAATTTCATAAAAAATTAGAAGGTTAAAATGTGTGGTGGCCGGCCTCAATGGCGCGGTGGTTAAGGTGTTCGCCTGAAGGGATTCCCGAACAAGTCATTTCGGAAATTACATTTGCACTTTTATATTTCAATATTGGTGAATTATGATGCAAAAAAGCCAACTTTTTAGCGCATCAGCATTTTAATTTTGTCGGGTACCCGGCAAAAATTGTGCAGCGTACCCGCCTCCGCCGCGGGTACTGGCAAAACCACTACTCGCACCATGTCTACTATCTGCCTACTTCAAAATAGCTAAGATCAAATTCTCATTTTAAAATTGTTACTACAACTTGTTAGCCATTTCACTATTATTATTCTAAAGATAGCTAGAAGGAGTGACAATCTGCGAAAAGCCGTTGGTATAGATTGGATGCGTCTCGCCGAAGACAGGGTGAAATGGCGAACATTGGGGGAGGCCTATGTCCAGCAGTGGACTAACACAAGCTGATGATGATGATGATGATTCTAAAGTTATATTTTTTAATAAATAGAACAAAATAAAATAACTCACCGTTACGCCAGTTTGGTCACAAATATCCTTTACTCTGTAACCACTCCTTCTAAGCGCAATTATTCGCTCCCTTTCAACTCTTGAGAGTTGAGGCGCCATTTTCAATAAAACAGATTTACAGAGTGATTTTATTCTCTTTGCAGATTTATTCAATTTAAGATAGATAAAAATATGAATTTTGATAACTGCTCTATTTGAAGTGACAATCTTAGCCTAGTGATAGGACTCGAACCACATTCGATTTGAATCGTGACGGTGAAAACTCGACTCGATGACCGCTCGCGCCGCGAGTCGGCATTATAGGGTAGGTATGTTGTGCATTTTTTTTTGTGAAGAATGAGGTATAGTCAAAAGTTTTTACATTCATTCTGTTGTAGGTAGTCGTTGTATAATTTTTGGGGATTATTTGAAAGTCAAGACTTTTTGGAAAAAGTCAATTAGTAATATTCAAATCGATGCGATGATTCGAATTACGCGTCAACTCGATTCTAGTTTTAACTATCGATTTGAGTCCCATCTCTAACGTACGCGCAGGCGGTGTGGCTTACCGCCGATGAAACCATTCTATTGGCGCTCAGCTTATGTCAGATCTAACATTATTGGCTAATTTAGGCATACTGTAGAAAATCCACCAATAATGTCAAAGCGACTTTCTTTCTAACACAACTGATGCGTCGTAGTTATAGTTATGTATAATGTGTAACCTGATGTGCTAATTTTATTAATAATTTAATTAAAAAAGTAAAGAGAGAACATGAGTGCAATGAATTTCGAAAGATCAAAAACAGTCCAAAAGACACTTGGAAATTAATCAAAAATATTGGAAATATAAATAAAATAACGAATCCTGCCAAAGAGCTTATCTCTTGTGCGGATCCAACTCTAGTTGTAAATAAAATAAATAATGTGTTTGCAAATGTGGGAAAGGAATTGGCTTTGAAAATAACGAATGGTAACCGTAGCGCCGTTTTACACAGTCCCCAACTAACTCGAAATGACACAACCCAAACTGAATCATGCCCCCCCTTAAATTCTATGTCTCTCTATGCCACTGATTGTGAAGAAATAGAACAAATCATAAATGATTTAAAACATACTTCTGCTACAGGGTGGGATGGCATTCCTACATCGGTTATCAAATCAGCAAAGGTCGTTTTAGTCCCTATACTGGCACATATTTTTAACCTAAGCCTAGGTTCAGGTGTCTTTCCGCTGGTATTTAAAAAAGCATTGGTACACCCGATACATAAGGATGGGGATAGGGACAGTGTTACCAATTATAGGCCTATTTCCGTTTTGAGCACGCTTTCTAAAATACTGGAAAATTTTTTGAACAAAAGACTAGTTGGTTACCTGGAAACAAATAATATTATAGCGGACAATCAGTATGGATTTCGGAAAGGTAAGTCCACTAAGGATGCTGTTCTGCACTTAACTGAAATAGTAACTAGGAATTTGAACTTGAAACTCAAAACTATTGGTTTGTTCCTAGATCTTTCTAAGGCGTTTGACACTGTCTCTATCCCTCTTCTATTAAAAAAACTATCGGACATTGGTATACGAGGCATTGTTCATGACATCTTTAAAAGCTACCTCTCAAATCGCTCCCAACGTGTAATTATAGATGATATTGTCAGCCGAGACAAGGAACTTACTTTTGGTGTCCCTCAAGGTAGCGTTCTTGGGCCTACCTTATTTATCATCTACGTGAATGAGCTCTGTAAACTCAATTTTCCAAACTGTAGCATAATAACATATGCGGATGACACTGCATTGTTGATCCATGGCTCCAACTGGAATGAGGCTCGGGATAGGACTGAATTTGCACTAAGTAAGGTCATGATGTGGCTTAATACAAATCTACTAACCTTAAACTTAAGTAAAACCAATTATGTTACATTTGCGGCAAATATGAACACATTACCACCAAATTCATTCCATCTCACTGCTCATCAAACTGTCCCTACAGCATGTATACATTGCAACTGTATGCAAATTACTCGAACGAGACACATAAAATAACTGGGGGTTTGGATTGACTGTGTTCTCTCCTGGAATCAACACATACAAATCACAATCAACCGTGTTAGAAAGCTCATATATATATATTCAAAAACCTTAGAGCAACTCTAGACTCAAAGACCCTAAATACTGTTTACACTGCGCTGTGTCAATCGATCCTATCCTATTGTATCACTGTCTGGGGTAGCGCGGGAAAAACACAACTGCTGCGACTTGAAAGGGCACAGAGAGCAATATTAAAAGTCATGACATCAAAGCCTATACTGTTTTCCACAAGCGAATTATACAAAATTACGGATGTCCTCACAGTTCGGCAAATCTATATTTTACGACTTCTAATGCGCAAGCATGCCCAACTCCCATATAGTACTGTTAACAGCAGGAGCGGACGGAGAGCGGATAAGGTATGCGATCCAATATTTTGCAGACTTGCGTTAAGTAAACGACATTTCCTATACATATCTCCAGTTATGTACAACAAGGTTAATAAACTATTACATATTTACCCGTTTGTCTCACGTGAATGTAAATCTTGTTTAATCACATGGCTGAAAAGCTTATCATATACAGACACCGAGAGGTTTCTAACAGAGTGTTTATGACAAATTAACACCCACACGCACACGCACACACACACGCACCCACACACACACACACACACACACACACACACACACACACACACACACACACTATCACCAACAGACGCACACGCACAAGCTCGAAAAAAATGCATACATGCACAGTAACAGTATACTGCGCTTGTTTTGTTTCCTTGTTTTTATGTATGCATTTTAGAGTAAATTCAGAAATTGTCAATCACTGTCACTGATTCATTTAATTTAATTGATTAGTTTAATAAAATTAAATTCAATTTAATTCAACTCAATTGATTACTATTACCTACCTTGTATGAAATTTAGGAATTTATGTATTATAATTTTAATTTTTGCTACAGAAATCTTGATTAATTTAAGATGAATAAATATATATAAAATGTACCTTGTTTGGAATGCTAGTTATATCTGATGGAGGTGGGCGTTAATGTCTGCGACACAGTTATAAACTAATGCAGGCATTATCAAACACAATTTTATTGTAAACTATGTTCTTATTCCAAATAAAGAATTTATTATTATTATTATTATCTTTAGTAAATTTTTTCTCTAATTGTCGAAATTGTGCTATTGCCTTGTGTTTTGATTCGCCTAATGATGTAAGGGTGTTGGGTTTCATCGGTAGTCGTACGATATAACGACCATCTTTTTGACGTGTTGTTTGATCTCTATAGTGTTTTATACAATGATGTTCTTCTTGAGACATGTTTGACTGATCTTCGTCACCAATGTCTTCGATTGACCAGAATCTCTGAATATCATCTATGTTATTCAATACGACGTTACACTGATATTGGCACGTGTTTGCGTGGCCGCACAATAACCACCCAAGTTGAGTCTGCTGTGCTATGGGTTGTGAATCATTCTCGCCCTTGATGATTCCTCCCTGGATGATCAGTGAGTAAATATCCGCGCCTAGTAGTAGGTCTACAGGCCGGCTGATGTGGAACTCGGGGTCGGCTAGTGTGATGTGCTCAATGTGGGTCCATGTTGGTTTGGAAAATGTGTGATTTGGAAGATTATTGATGAGGTTCTTCATGATTATTGCTTCGGTATTAAAAGTAAAATCTCCTTGAACTGCTGATGCTGATATTTCTACGGATCCCTTGCTGTTATTTGTGTGAGCACCCAATCCAAATACTACTCCATGACAACGACGCCTTGGCAATTTAAGTCTTTGTGCTGCGTTCTCGGTGATCAGGGAAATCTGAGACCCTTGATCGATGAGGGCTCTCATGGTGATATGAGTACCGTCTGCCGCCAGAACTTTAATCAATGCTGTTGCTAGAAGGATCTCTGATGATTTATTTTGTGAGACGTTGACAGAATCCTTGATCTTATTTGGTGGGCTATTCGACTTGGCTAATGCGTCATGTAGCAACGTGTTATGATGTTTCGTACACTTACTACATGTCTTCAGAGAATGGCATTTATTTCCATGGTGATCATAAAGACAGTTAATACAAAGATGTAAGTTATTAACCGTTTTTAATTTCATTTCATTCGGCATGCGTAGAAACTCGTCGCAGTTAAAAATTCCATGTTTGCCACTACAATTAGGGCAACGACCTGCTGACGCCGCGTAGAATGCCTTCGGTGTCGGCTTGCTGTTGTGTGCGGTGTTTGCAGAAATTTTATTAAAATAATTATTTTTGTATTGCAGTTGTTTGTTCGGAAATGATGAAATCGGAAGTAATGGTCTGATGTTGCTGTCCTGCTTACGCCTAGATGCTTCGAGTGACGTAAACTTGTTTTCTAGGAACTCGAAGAATTCGGTCAATGATGGTAACTCACGAGGTTGTTTAAGCGATTCTATGTAATCCTTGTGGGTTTCGCAATCCAATTTCTGTGATAGTATGTGTACTATCAAAGGATCCCAGGAAGAAATGTCCACTCCGAGTGCTTTAATGGCGTTTAGACATTCTTTCGAAGTATCGTGAAGCTTTTTGATATGTGTAGCGGTTTGCTGCTGCATTGATGGCAAGGTCATGAGGATGTTAACATGAGAACTGAATATTAATTTGGTATTGCTGTATCTATGATTTAAAATCTCCCAACATATTTGATAGTTTTCCGAACTGATATTAAGGTGGTTGATTAATTTTTCTGCTTCGCCCTTGACCTTGCTCTTTAAGAATTGCATCTTCTGTGCATTAGACATAGAAAAATTGCTATGGATGGATTCGACGAACAAGTCCTTGAATGACACCCATTTATGATAATCACCGTTGAACGTCGGAATGTCCATAGTCGGAGTTGACTGTGTTTTATAAGATGCTGACCACTTCTTTTGATTTAATACCTGCTTGATCTCGTTGTATTCCTGCTCATATGTGTTGAAAGTCCGATTATAGTCCTCGTCTTCTTCATAGAGCTCGCTATCAATGTCCCAGTGAAGTGAGTCGATGGTTGTCCACCTCGCTTCAATGTTTTTGATAACGTCTTCGTATTGCCATTTCTCTGATATCATGTTGAAGTTGATGTTAGTAACGGTGCGAGAGAATGCCTTGAAATTACTCTTCTGCTTACGAAGCATTTCATCTAATTTACTAGAAGTACCTTTATGATTGGTGTTTGATGGTTTGATGTTTTCCAACGACTGCTTTAAATGCTGTTGATCTCTTGTTGGTGGAACGGGAGGTTGCGGGTCCGCGGAGGTGGAGGTACCCGCGACTGGCTGTACTGCAGTCACTCCCTGCTGTAGGGTAGATGGCTTGGAAACTGCTGGTGTTCCCTGGGGCGCGGATGTAGTTGATGTTTTTGATCTTTCAGAGATAACAAGCTTGTCCAGATTGGGTTTCATTGGTTTTTCATACATTTTCGGATCTTCCTTGTGCATAGAGTAATAATGAAGGTATTCTTGTAACTGTTGACAGTAATTACTAGTTCTTTGATGACAATTTTGTTTAAAATATTCATGATCGACATCCTGGTAATCAATGATTTGATTGTGATTGCTGTTAAACTCGCTCCAGTAGGCTCCCAGAGTTGTTAGTCTCCTCTGAATACTCGAGTAAGTCTTACGTTCAGGTTCATCCTTCCCGAAGTTGATAAATATTCCTTTAATGCTTTGCATCAATTGATACTGAGTTGCGATGAGATCTTCCATTGTTGATTTAAAGATGATAAATTGCTGGATAAGTTCTATGTATTTGTAGTTTTAATCCTTGTGGATATTATGCGCCTTCTCAATACAGCCGGTTAGACCCGCTTCTGGGAAGCCAGCAGACCGATTCGCTACCACACAAGAACACACAAACAACACAAAACTGTAATTAGATAAATATGATGATGATGGATGGAAGAGTTATGTTGCTTCTCAAAGTTCGTCAAATTTCACAATAAGTTCGTAATACGACGTGGCACTTGACGTCACTGATATTCACTGATAGTCACTGTTTTGTTGATAATATGCTAGTTCGTTGCACCTCACACGACGAATTTTTGATGATAAAATTCACACGCGAGGTCCAAAACTCGAAGGACCATAAAGATGTACGTTGCTGTCCGTACAACTTTTGTATCGTGGCATTTTTTGATATTGTAATATATCTTAATAATATTATCAATTTATTGTAAAGATCACTCGCTTACAGCGACATCTTCCAAAACGCGCCATTACTATCAAGTCAGTAATTAACTTGTGGTAAAGCGCCATCTATTGGTCGTTGTGAAGACTTTTTTGTGGTTTTTTCAATTAAGTATTTCAAAATAATATTTGATTATTTATGCTGAACGCATAATTGTTGTCGATTTGATTGGTAAAATATTGATAATATAATGTTTAGATATTTATCTCCATGAGAAACGAAACGTATTTTGTATGACGTTCAGTGACAGTTCTAAAGAGATTCATTTGTCTTGTGGGATTGTTCTGGTGTATGGTACACCGAAAGACGGGATCTTTGTTTATGTAATGAATCCTTAAGGATTCACCTTATATTAAGGATTAACTACACTATGTGGTAAGCATCCAATATAATTATTGTTTTATTTTCTATATTTCGTCAAAATAGATTGTTCGAAAAGGTTAGGTTTTGTGTGTTCTGACGATGGCATTTTTCTTCCAGAGAATCTCTGAATCTTTTGGACGAGGGTGGGAATGCAGAGGTTTTAATCGCCAAGAATTATGTAACGATTAGCCTCGTAAGTAGAAGCTTGCTTTAATTTCTCAATTTCTTCGAGAAATTCCTATCGCACTCTAAAACGCATTTTTCTCTTTGCAGATGCGGGATTTTAATAGATTTCAGGATTTAATTTAATTTCATATCATCATATTTCATTTCATTTGAATGAATCTAAATAGAACCTATCGATTAGTTTCTTCTCCTTCTTTCAACTTTATTAGTCTTCTGACTTTACAATAATCCTAAAGATGGGATGCTATGAATAGAATATTTCATAGCTTGTGTCAGTGGCATCTACCAAGGAATCGCTAAAAGCTTAACGTTAATTTGGATGGCGTGGTCTCCTCGTGGATGAGCTACTTGATGATGTCCAGACGGATTCTTGCGGCCTGACTGTCCCGGCGAAGACAAAGGATTCGTACTGGTAACGTCCAGCAACAGGTACCTCAAACAATTATCCTCTTATTAGGAGCCAGATCGAAGAACCTCCGATTTAATTTGTGATTCCGCGGATAGTGTTTTAATATCATGTAGACTGAGTAAAGAAATTTGAAAGTAGCAATAATATTTACCACACGAACCGTTTACTTAAATTCATATTCTTCACGACCCTGTTTCCTTGTGAATTGGTACAGCTTCTCTTTGTTATTGTGCATATAAATATGAATAAACAGCCGTACCAATAGTAGGATTTTCTTTTATTTTGCTGACACTCTGTGCCAGAGCCAAGGTTCCCTTATTTATAAATTTCTGCAAGCCGAGCACCCCTTTTTAGTTTTGGAGGTAAGTATGATACCATCTAGTACATGTACTCCTTATCTTGTTCCTGGTAACAGCTTGCTTACCGCTGGAGAGGAAACCCCTCCAGTCTCGCCAGCGGGCAGGAAGTTGTGTAAGTAGGCCTGGGAGCAGGATAAGGATTACACCACCAAAAACCAACTTTGCACTTTGAATGATAGACGAAAATATTGATTAATTGATATGTAATTGATAATGATAGGTATAAATGAGTACACGCGATGATAGCTGAATGTGAACTAAGTAATGAGCTGAGTAAGGTGAATGATATTGGTGCGAATTGGGTGAATATTGCTGGATGGACATTTTGTACGTGTGTTGCACCGTACACTTTACGTGACTCCGGGTCTAATTTCTGTACGATGAGAAATATAATAATAGGATCCCAAGAGTTGGTGTTAATATTTAAATTATTTAAAGTGTTAATGCATTCGCAAGTATTATCGAGTAACATTTTATGTGATTGGCAGACTGAATATTTACCTTTTTATACGAAAACAACCTATTTAACAGAGAATGAACAATAATACGTTTATTTCCGTAACGTTGTCTCAAAGTGTTCCACGCGTCCATATAGTTGGCTTCCGTCACTCGAACATGCCTAAGGAGTGCTTCTGCTGCGCCCTTAAGACTACCTTTCAAATAGTGCAGCTTCTGTACGTCCGAGAGTGCATTGTTACCATGCACTAAACTCAGAAACAAATCTTGAAAGGTAGGCCACTCATCATAATTTCCGCTATAGGTAGGTAGCAGTATCTTAGGCAGCTTTACTTGCGCCTTTTCTAAGGACTCATTAGGGCTCGACGATCTTCTTTGTTGTTGATGCGTACTCTTCTGGGTTTCCAGCAACGAAATTGCATCTTGAAGATCACCTTTCATGCAGGTATACAGTTCCTCGACGTTGTCATATTGATCACTCGCAAAATACGGAATATCCGCACGTTGTTCCCGTTTTGTTTCTCTGACGAGTTCCTGATGCTTGGATGTAAACAACCTCCAGTAATCGTCTATACATTGCATTCGGGCTTGAAGGTATCCCTTAGTCAATCTACTTTTAGGACAATTCTTTAGATTAGATTGCGTTTTATTCATCAAATTAGCCGTTTCCTCAAGTTGAAGAAGTAATTGCTCCATGATTTATCGATATTAAAATATCTCGTAACCCAATGTAACATAAAAACGTAGTCCGTAAAAGATTCTCCACAATTTGTAGTAAACAACTTTTCACACTCGATAATCCGCCACTTAATTATCTTCGTGTTAAAGGTTATTTTGCACTGCCACTTTAATGAATAGAATCCTTCGGAATGCAGTCTTTTGTTCGCGTAAACGCAGGTGTGCGATCTTTTATGTTTGAAATCACTGATAAAATCCGGCTAAGTTGGACCACTATGTGGCCTAGACTAATTGACATAAGGTTGATTTTCGTATGGCAGGATTTATGCAACGAAAAGACGTGTTGTTTGAACGCTGATTTAATTGGGACTGTTTTTAACATTTCTGTTATTGCTACTACTAACTAACCAGGCATGCTATAGATACGTACGCGTAGGTACACCATTACATGATACAACAGAGGGTATGTAGCAAATTATAAAATAAAATAAAAATTGCGAAAGAAAACCACTTTTAATAAACAAAATCAAAATATTTTGTAACAAAATACAACACAAAATAAATAATAATAATAATACTTAAGTAGAAATAATTAACTATTTACTTTTCTGATTCTATCAATATCAGAGGAGATGATTCAGACCATCAATCAATTATCTTTGTACAGTAAAGCACTATTGTAATATTTAATTCACAGGATTGAAAAGACCACTAATTGTGGTAGTAGTGTTAACACCAGAATCAATAACTTTCCGACAATAAAATTTCCTGAAGGTGTTTTCTGACCTCCAATTTCCTTGCGATAGTACATTATCAAGCGTATGATTATCCACCCAGTTCCTAGATGCAACAGCAGAGCGCGTACTGCCTGGTGGAGCAGAGATACCCGCTTCCTTGAATAAAGATTTTATCCAACCAGCAATCACTGTACGCGAAGCTGCTTTCAGGGAACCTCGTAAAGTAATAAATAAATAAGCCGAATCGCTGTTTGACCGTCTCTCTTGCAAAATTTCTATTGTTTTAATAACCCAGTACAAAGGGCTGAGGTTTGGAACTTCAGAATTGTGTGACAACTCCCAGCCAGACTGTCTGTACTCTCTGCAGTCGGTCTTGGAAATAGTGGCCATAGAGTCACAGTTTGGTCGTTAATTTTACAATGTTTACTATCTACAGAAAGTAAAGTTAGATCATAGACTCTTCAGCCAGAACAAAGTAATAATAATATCGCCGTATGACGAACTACTTGGAAAATATTGTCAATGTCGATATTATAATTAATCAAAAATGTGATAAGTATATTTACATCCCAAACAGGAGCTTTCGGTACTTTTTAATGACTTTGCGAAATTGATTTAAGAATATGTCTCACAAGGACATCATCGTTTAATTTTCCAGAGGAACCAGCATTGCATAATGTTGAAACAACAGATTTATGCAAAACAATAGTATTGTATGACAGCTTTGATTTTAAATGCAAGTCTGCTAAAAACTGTGCTAGATCAGATCCCTCAGGAGAAGTAGCGTCTATCTTTTGTAAATTAGCCCACTTTACCCAACGATTCCAAGCAACGTCATAAGTTTTTCTTGTGGACGGTCGCCACGACCTTTTTAGAAGATCGATTTGAGAAGGATCCCATGATTCTACCTTATCTGTCCACCCCCACAACGCCAAACTTCTAGCGTCATTTCTGTTACCTTGGGAGGTGGAAGGCCGGTTAATGTGTCCAGTAAGCATCATCTCAGGTTCCTGAGAGTGAACGGGGGTGCAGATGCTCGTGCTTTGAGTTCTGCTCTCCAGAACACTTTCTCCCATCGAGGTACAACGATCAGGTACATTCCTTCGGCTTGATTGAGGTGAGCCAACATTCGAGTCAAGAAATCCTCCATTAGGAGGTCGGCGGGATCGGCTGGTAGCGAGAGCGGGGCTCGCGGGCGTCGTTCCATGTTAATGGGTCGGTGCTCCGGTTTGCCACCAGGAGTACCCACCAAAGTGGTCAACAAATTTTGCTTGCTCGGGTGCGGGTAGATGTCCGTGAGGTCAGCTGTCTCCCTCTTGCGGGCGGTCACCCTCGACCTATTTGTCACAATAGGTGAGGGTAAACCGAAAATTCGTGAAGCACAAGTATCCACTAGCGTCTATGTCGCGGTATATAAAAACTTGCGTTGCACGAACTACGTCACTCGCCGTTGCACTCGCGCACTGGGTGCACACTGCACGATGCACTTCAGGTCGCGTTCCTGGTCGGGGTGCGTGGAGTTTCAACGCGTTCGCGGGAAGGCGGAGATCCCAACACGCGGCCGGGGTACGCGACGGTCCGAAGGCAAGTGTGGGTGAGTGTAGTGCGTGCCGCATTTGCTAGTATTCTATATGAGGCGATACGGCCCTTGAACGTGGAGGAGACCGTCACCACCCCGCCCTCCTCCGGCGCGGCGCAGCGGCTCTTGTGCGCGCGGCTCCGCAAGTGTCCCACCCAGTGCTTGTTCTCTACGCGTGCGGAACAAGCGGTACAAAAAGACATGATTTCAATTTACTTTACCTTATGCTGAAATAAACTTAATATATATAATTATTCTAAAGTAAATTAACCGCTAACTTAAACGTAAAAGATAATTAAGTAATTTCTTTGAAATCCTAATAAATTCTGAAAAGTAAGTACAGTTGGTCACATCTAGTAAAGTTGTTTCAATACTTAAGTTACATGTGCAACAATAATTTACCTATTACAAACCTTTACCTTTACTGCACCTCTATAAGTACAGTCAAGACCATTAATTACCTTTTATTACCATCTACTTTAAAATTGTCTTAATCTTATAAGTAGTCAACTGTACTTGCAAAACTAGAAAGGTATTGGGAAATCAAAGAAACAGTTAAAACTATATTTTATAAAATGATAAAAAACCTAAATTATTTAATATTTACTTTATTGCTGTAAAATACAGGCTCACGATCTTCAAACAACTTCTTGATGCTCCTCATCAGCTTCTGAAGATCGTGCCACTCCGCAGTTCCGGTGTTCAGCTGGACCTTCGCGGTGAGCAGCGCCTTCTTGTAGCGGTCCAAGGGCGACGTCTTGTGAGCGCGTCGCTGGTGGTGTAGGCACGCACCTCCACGTAGTAGGCGCCGCTCAGCGAGGCCGACCGCCGCACGCAGCCGTTGGCTACCTTGCTTGTCAGGCTGCTATCTAGCGGAAGCGTTGTTGAGCTCCGACGTCGGGAATTCTCCACAGCGAGAGCCTCCTCTTGGTCGGATAGCAGCCCGAACAGATCCTTCGAATTCTTGGATGGAACTCTGAAAAAAATAAAAATAGGTTAATACTGAGACCTATAGATACTCGTCTTGCCATACTCTAGTAGGTGCAGCTGCTACAACATTCTATGTACAGACAAACAGACGTCAGTCAGACTAAACATGTTAAATTAAATAATCACCCGTATGTCGACCACCATAATCTATTAAATTGCCTCAATTGATATTGAACTAAACCTGTTTGACATTAAGGTGAAAATCGATTGAAGAAATTTGACAGATTTGTTGTAGTATAGCTGTCTCTACCGCACACCCATAGTCATACGCTCACACTCGCGCACACGCATTCGCTCACCGGCCATCACCGAGAAAATTAGTTACCGTGATATTATAGGGAATCCTCACACGCACACATACACTCATATACATACACATACACCCACATGCATATTACTGATCAAACCGCTTACCGAGATTTAGAGACGCGTTTCTTTTTCGGTACTGCAGGCTCAGTTTCACACTCGGAGTCTGATCTGTTTGAACAAAATTAAACAAATAATAATAAATTAAAATAGAACAGTACAACTGTAACAGAAACATAGGTATGGGTATTAAGATGGGTACCTTGATGCGATTGGAGTCTTCTTCCTCTTAGTTATTTTACGAGAAGTCGAGGCAGCGACACTCTCTCCAAACACGGATTCAATCTCGGACTCGGACCTGCAAAGTTAAACAGAAATTATGTGTATTAGTCGAAGTCATGACATATCTACGGCTTAACAAGATCAGCGTGAAGCGGGAAGCCTGCGCTGTGTTTCACCGAGTGAGTGGGGTTACCGGAGGTCTAATCACGGGGTTAAAAGGCTGGCAGCGTGACACCCCTGATGTTGCAAATGTCTATGATCGGTGGCATACCAGATGAACCGTCTGCTCGTCTGCCACCTATGACATAACAACATAAAAAATAATGCAGTGAGACATCGAATGAAGTTAGTCAGATGGATGATTGACTGCGAAAAAAAAAACAAAGTTAATATAATAGGGTATTTGACTAATTTCGATATAGTAAAAAATATTTATACTTTTCCAAAATACTGGTAAATGAGAACCAATGGCCAACATTTTCAGTTAAAAATATAACGTCTAGCTGGTTTTATGAGCATTCAAAGTTTCATGGGCAAGTCCATTTTTAAAGTATACAATTTAAAAAAAAAATATATATCATTGAACTACCCGTACATTTTCCACCAACTTTTATTATGAAACCATTTACTTAAACGAAACATTTGATATAGCTACCAAACAAAATTTACTAGACGCGCATACAAGATACAAGCGTGTGACGTCACTTGCCTGTAGCCATTTGTATAGAGCGTTTTTGGGCTTGCCCAAAATATGTGCTTTTAAAGTTGTGATATCTCAGGTGATTCAAATCAGAATCAAGCAATTCTTTCAATAATGTTTCTTAAATTGAGAGTTCTTTTGATTAAACACATAATTTTTTTTTTGTCAAATACCCTATTATAATTAAACTTACATAGTTTTACCTTGACGATTCTGGGTATTCTTCAAGCAGAGATTCTGGAGCACTTTGTCGTAACCACTTGGCAGCGGTCTGAATCATCTCCTCTGATATTGATAGAATCAGAAAAGTAAATAGTTAATTATTTCTACTTAAGTATTATTATTATTATTTATTTTGTGTTGTATTTTGTTACAAAATATTTTGATTTTGTTTATTAAAAGTGGTTCTCTTTCGCAATTTTTATTTTATTTTATAATTTGCTACATACCCTCTGTTGTATCATGTAATGGTGTACCTACGCGTACGTATCTATAGCATGCCTGGTTAGTTAGTAGTAGCAATAACAAAAACGTTAAAAACAGTCCCAATTAAATCAGCGTTCAAACAACACGTCTTTTCGTTACATAAACCCTGCCATACGAAAATCAACCTTATTTCAATTAGTCTAGGCCACATAGTGGTCCAACCTCGCCGGATTTTATCAGTGATTTCAAACATAAAAGATCGCACACCTGCGGTTACGCGAACAAAAGACTGCATTCCGAAGGATTCTATTCATTAAAGTGGCAGTGCAAAATAACCTTTAACACGAAGATAATTAAGTGGCGGATTATCGAGTGTGAAAAGTTGTTTACTACAAATTGTGGAGAATCTTTTACGGACTACGTTTTTATGTTACATTGGGTTACGAGATATTTTAATATCGATAAATCATGGAGCAATTACTTCTTCAACTTGAGGAAACGGCTAATTTGATGAATAAAACGCAATCTAATCTAAAGAATTGTCCTAAAAGTAGATTGACTAAGGGATACCTTCAAGCCCGAATGCAATGTATAGACGATTACTGGAGGTTGTTTACATCCAAGCATCAGGAACTCGTCAGAGAAACAAAACGGGAACAACGTGCGGATATTCCGTATTTTGCGAGTGATCAATATGACAACGTCGAGGAACTGTATACCTGCATGAAAGGTGATCTTCAAGATGCAATTTCGTTGCTGGAAACCCAGAAAAGTACGCATCAACAACAAAGAAGATCGTCGAGCCCTAATGAGTCCTTAGAAAAGGCGCAAGTAAAGCTGCCTAAGATACTGCTACCTACCTATAGCGGAAATTATGATGAGTGGCCTACCTTTCAAGATTTGTTTCTGAGTTTAGTGCATGGTAACAATGCACTCTCGGACGTACAGAAGCTGCACTATTTGAAAGGTAGTCTTAAGGGCGCAGCAGAAGCACTCCTTAGGCATGTTCGAGTGACGGAAGCCAACTATATGGACGCGTGGAACACTTTGAGACAACGTTACGGAAATAAACGTATTATTGTTCATTCTCTGTTAAATAGGTTGTTTTCGTATAAAAAAGGTAAATATTCAGTCTGCCAATCACATAAAATGTTACTCGATAATACTTGCGAATGCATTAACACTTTAAATAATTTAAATATTAACACCAACTCTTGGGATCCTATTATTATATTTCTCATCGTACAGAAATTAGACCCGGAGTCACGTAAAGTGTACGGTGCAACACACGTACAAAATGTCCATCCAGCAATATTCACCCAATTCGCACCAATATCATTCACCTTACTCAGCTCATTACTTAGTTCACATTCAGCTATCATCGCGTGTACTCATTTATACCTATCATTATCAATTACATATCAATTAATCAATATTTTCGTCTATCATTCAAAGTGCAAAGTTGGTTTTTGGTGGTGTAATCCTTATCCTGCTCCCAGGCCTACTTACACAACTTCCTGCCCGCTGGCGAGACTGGAGGGGTTTCCTCTCCAGCGGTAAGCAAGCTGTTACCAGGAACAAGATAAGGAGTACATGTACTAGATGGTATCATACTTACCTCCAAAACTAAAAAGGGGTGCTCGGCTTGCAGAAATTTATAAATAAGGGAACCTTGGCTCTGGCACAGAGTGTCAGCAAAATAAAAGAAAATCCTACTATTGGTACGGCTGTTTATTCATATTTATATGCACAATAACAAAGAGAAGCTGTACCAATTCACAAGGAAACAGGGTCGTGAAGAATATGAATTTAAGTAAACGGTTCGTGTGGTAAATATTATTGCTACTTTCAAATTTCTTTACTCAGTCTACATGATATTAAAACACTATCCGCGGAATCACAAATTAAATCGGAGGTTCTTCGATCTGGCTCCTAATAAGAGGATAATTGTTTGAGGTACCTGTTGCTGGACGTTACCAGTACGAATCCTTTGTCTTCGCCGGGACAGTCAGGCCGCAAGAATCCGTCTGGACATCATCAAGTAGCTCATCCACGAGGAGACCACGCCATCCAAATTAACGTTAAGCTTTTAGCGATTCCTTGGTAGATGCCACTGACACAAGCTATGAAATATTCTATTCATAGCATCCCATCTTTAGGATTATTGTAAAGTCAGAAGACTAATAAAGTTAAAAGAAGGAGAAGAAACTAATCGATAGGTTCTATTTAGATTCATTCAAATGAAATGAAATATGATGATATGAAATTAAATTAAATCCTGAAATCTATTAAAATCCCGCATCTGCAAAGAGAAAAATGCGTTTTAGAGTGCGATAGGAATTTCTCGAAGAAATTGAGAAATTAAAGCAAGCTTCTACTTACGAGGCTAATCGTTACATAATTCTTGGCGATTAAAACCTCTGCATTCCCACCCTCGTCCAAAAGATTCAGAGATTCTCTGGAAGAAAAATGCCATCGTCAGAACACACAAAACCTAACCTTTTCGAACAATCTATTTTGACGAAATATAGAAAATAAAACAATAATTATATTGGATGCTTACCACATAGTGTAGTTAATCCTTAATATAAGGTGAATCCTTAAGGATTCATTACATAAACAAAGATCCCGTCTTTCGGTGTACCATACACCAGAACAATCCCACAAGACAAATGAATCTCTTTAGAACTGTCACTGAACGTCATACAAAATACGTTTCGTTTCTCATGGAGATAAATATCTAAACATTATATTATCAATATTTTACCAATCAAATCGACAACAATTATGCGTTCAGCATAAATAATCAAATATTATTTTGAAATACTTAATTGAAAAAACCACAAAAAAGTCTTCACAACGACCAATAGATGGCGCTTTACCACAAGTTAATTACTGACTTGATAGTAATGGCGCGTTTTGGAAGATGTCGCTGTAAGCGAGTGATCTTTACAATAAATTGATAATATTATTAAGATATATTACAATATCAAAAAATGCCACGATACAAAAGTTGTACGGACAGCAACGTACATCTTTATGGTCCTTCGAGTTTTGGACCTCGCGTGTGAATTTTATCATCAAAAATTCGTCGTGTGAGGTGCAACGAACTAGCATATTATCAACAAAACAGTGACTATCAGTGAATATCAGTGACGTCAAGTGCCACGTCGTATTACGAACTTATTGTGAAATTTGACGAACTTTGAGAAGCAACATAACTCTTCCATCCATCATCATCATATTTATCTAATTACAGTTTTGTGTTGTTTGTGTGTTCTTGTGTGGTAGCGAATCGGTCTGCTGGCTTCCCAGAAGCGGGTCTAACCGGCTGTATTGAGAAGGCGCATAATATCCACAAGGATTAAAACTACAAATACATAGAACTTATCCAGCAATTTATCATCTTTAAATCAACAATGGAAGATCTCATCGCAACTCAGTATCAATTGATGCAAAGCATTAAAGGAATATTTATCAACTTCGGGAAGGATGAACCTGAACGTAAGACTTACTCGAGTATTCAGAGGAGACTAACAACTCTGGGAGCCTACTGGAGCGAGTTTAACAGCAATCACAATCAAATCATTGATTACCAGGATGTCGATCATGAATATTTTAAACAAAATTGTCATCAAAGAACTAGTAATTACTGTCAACAGTTACAGGAATACCTTCATTATTACTCTATGCACAAGGAAGATCCGAAAATTTATGAAAAACCAATGAAACCCAATCTGGACAAGCTTGTTATCTCTGAAAGATCAAAACCATCAACTACATCCGCGCCCCAGGGAACACCAGCAGTTTCCAAGCCATCCACCCTACAGCAGGGAGTGACTGCAGTACAGCCAGTCGCGGGTACCTCCACCTCCGCGGACCCGCAACCTCCCGTTCCACCAACAAGAGATCAACAGCATTTAAAGCAGTCGTTGGAAAACATCAAACCATCAAACACCAATCATAAAGGTACTTCTAGTAAATTAGATGAAATGCTTCGTAAGCAGAAGAGTAATTTCAAGGCATTCGCACCGTTACTAACATCAACTTCAACATGATATCAGAGAAATGGCAATACGAAGACGTTATCAAAAACATTGAAGCGAGGTGGACAACCATCGACTCACTTCACTGGGACATAGATAGCGAGCTCTATGAAGAAGACGAGGACTATAATCGGACTTTCAACACATATGAGCAGGAATACAACGAGATCAAGCAGGTATTAAATCAAAAGAAGTGGTCAGCATCTTATAAAACACAGTCAACTCCGACTATGGACATTCCGACGTTCAACGGTGATTATCATAAACTAGCGGCCGCCCGCGACTTCGTCCGTGTGGAAAAGTAACTTTTTACCCCCCTTTTAACCCCTTACAACCCCCTTAATATTATTATGTTGATACAACTTAAACAAATTATTTCGACCAAATTTGGTACCATAAAAACGGTCATTGTGACTAAACCTTAAAAGATAGACATATGCCGTCGCGGACTTTTTTTTAGATCATGTATAGAGGAATAATTCTTTCATACATATTTTTTGTGTATCTTGAACCGTTTTCGCAGCGCACGCAAAGAAAGCCTTCAAAAATGAATAATTTTCCCCGTTTTTTACACATTTACCGCTCTGTCTTTGCTCCTATTGGTCATAGCGTAATGTTATTTAGCCTATAGCCTTCCTCGATAAATGGACTATCCAACAAAAAAAGAATTATTCAAATCGCACCAGTAGTTTCGGAGATTAGCGCGTTCAAACAAACAAACAAACTCTTCAGCTTTATTATATTATTAGTATAGATTAGTATAGATGGGTGTCATTCAAGGACTTGTTCGTCGAATCCATCCATAGCAATTTTTCTATGTCTAATGCACAGAAGATGCAATTCTTAAAGAGCAAGGTCAAGGGCGAAGCAGAAAAATTAATCAACCACCTTAATATCAGTTCGGAAAACTATCAAATATGTTGGGAGATTTTAAATCATAGATACAGCAACACCAAATTAATATTCAGTTCTCATGTTAACATCCTCATGACTTTGCCATCAATGCAGCAGCAAACCGCTACACATATCAAAAAGCTTCACGACACTTCGAAAGAATGTCTAAACGCCATCAAAGCACTCGGAGTGGACATTTCTTCCTGGGATCCCTTGATAGTACACATACTATCACAGAGAAATTGGATTGCGAAACCCACAAGGATTACATAGAATCGCTTAAACAACCTCGTGAGTTACCATCATTGACCGAATTCTTCGAGTTCCTAGAAAACAAGTTTACGTCACTCGAAGCATCTAGGCGTAAGCAGGACAGCAACATCAGACCATTACTTCCGATTTCATCATTTCCGAACAAACAACTGCAATACAAAAATAATTATTTTAATAAAATTTCTGCAAACACCGCACACAACAGCAAGCCGACACCGAAGGCATTCTACGCGGCGTCAGCAGGTCGTTGCCCTAATTGTAGTGGCAAACATGGAATTTTTAACTGCGACGAGTTTCTACGCATGCCAAATGAAATGAAATTAAAAACAGTTAATAACTTACATCTTTGTATTAACTGTCTTTATGATCACCATGGAAATAAATGCCATTCTCTGAAGACATGTAGTAAGTGTACGAAACATCATAACACGCTGCTACATGACGCATTAGCCAAGTCGAATATATCACCCTGCGGCACTTCACTGCACAAAGTAACACCAAAGGGTATAGCCGCAGCCCCATAGTGAAACTGCCCCTGGCTGAAATGTATACCTTTCTTAGAAGCGTTTATAGGTCTTATTATTATATACCATTTTACAAATTTTCAAGCCTGGAATCACCTTGGTTTGGATAAAAAACAAAAAAAACAAAAAGTCTTTTTTATTTTTTTTTAGATAAATTAATGGTTCGATTTCATTGAAATTCGGATTATACATGGTACTAATAGCGATACATTTGCAAAAAAATAATCAAGGTTGTAACTTATATACAAAGGCCTAAAAAATTTTTTTTTTGTTTTTAAAAATTTTTTTTTACTATTTACAAGAAGGCGACAACCTAAATTTTTAGGTATGTAATGCACAATATAATATTGTATAAAATATTTTTTTTTCATAGAAATCCATTTGTGGCAACATGGTAAAAAAAATAAAAATGTCTTACTAATGCAGGCCATTCGTCCTACCACCATTAGGAAGTTATGAGCGGTGGTAGCCTAGTGGTTTACAACGCGCCTTCCATGCTCCGGGTCCGGGTGCTTCCATGGTCTGGGTTCGACTCCTGGCATGCACCACTGTGCGTATTTTTACCATTAGCTCGGCGGTGAGGGAAACCATAGTGAGGAAACCTGCACGTTTCGAATAGTTTCTGAAACGTGTAACCATGATTCAGTTGGTCTGGTTAACCTGTTAAATGGTTGCGAAGGTCAGACGGCAGTCGCTTCATTATAATTACCAAACTTTCCAACTCCTGAATTATGGTCTAAGCGCACCCTGGGTTCCAAAGCGATAGTTTTGGATGCAACCTGGAATAATACGCAAAGATGAGACTAAAGAACACTAGCCATACTCATCACGCAAAAAACCGACTTCAAGATTACAGACACTATATTTTTTTTGTAGTTTTTCAATAACCACCGAGTCAATTTTGATAAAATGTTTATGGGGCCACCGCTGAATAATGGCCTACGAAACAAAAAAGAATCATTAAAATCAATTCATAATTGGTGGAGAAATTGAGTAACATACATACAAAAAAAACATACGGGTCGAATTGATAACCTTTATGAATTCGGTTAAAAATAAATTCTGGCCAAGGCAAACTTTTGTGTGATGAGTATGGCTATGTGTTCTTTGGTCGTGGGTGTTTTTTATGTATTTTATTTATGCATGTATGCATTTTTCTATAAATGTATGAGTATTTACCTTCGCCTAGTACATAAAATAAGCTTTGCTTAGCCTAGGACTAGTTCAATGTGTAAAATTGTATCCAAATATTTATAGGTAGATATTACTCTTCATCTAATCTTCATCTTTGCGTGTTATTCCCGGTTGCATCCAAAACTATCGCTTTGGAACCCAGGGTACACTTAGACTATAATTCAGGATTTGGAAAGTCTGGTAATTACAATGAAGCGACTGCCGTCTGACATTCGCAACCCTTTAACAGGTTAACCAGACCAACTGAATCATGGTTACACGTTTCAGAAACTATTCGAAACGTGCAGGTTTCCTCACTATGGTTTCCCTCACCGCCGAGCTAATGGTAAAAATACGCACAGTGGTGCATGCCAGGAGTCGAACCCAGACCATGGAAGCACCCGGACCCGGAGCATGGAAGGCGCGTTGTAAACCACTAGGCTACCACCGCTCATAACTTCCTAATGGTGGTAGGACGAATGGCCTGCATTAGTAAGACATTTTTATTTTTTTTACCATGTTGCCACAAATGGATTTCTATGAAAAAAATATATTTTATACAATATTATATTCTGCATTACATACCTAAAAATTGAGGTTGTCGCCTTCTTGTAAATAGTAAAAAAAAATTTTTAAAAACAAAAAAAAATTTTTTTAGGCCTTTGTATATAAGTTACAACCTTGATTATTTTTTTGCAAATGTATCGCTATTAGTACCATGTATAATCCGAATTTCAAAGAAATCGAACCATTAATTTAGCTAAAAAAAAATAAAAAAGATTTTTATTTTTTTGTTTTTTATCCAAACCAAGGTGATTCCAGGCTTGAAAATTTGTAAAATGGTATATAATAATAAGACCTATAAACGCTTCTAAGAAAGGTATACATTTCAGCCAGGGGCAGTTTCACTATGGGGCTGCGGCTATACCCTTTGTACACTAAAAACCACTAGATACTAATTAAAATCTTTGGATTGCATCAGCCAATGCGGCTTGTTTCACAGCTACCCACAAAATCTATCTTTTGTTAGTGGACCAACTAAGTCCAAAAACACCTTGTCAAATGCTGACGTTGCCGTACTAGTAATACATAGTGGCTGCTTAGTATATTTGTGAAACTTTTATTTTTGGCATTTATCGCATTTTTTCACAAATTCAATAATGTCATTGTCCATGCCTGGCCAATAATAATAACGCTTTACGTTATTGGTCATTCTTCGAATGCCTGCATGCCCACTGGTCGGCAATAAATGGAAATAATTTAATATGACTCGTCAATCATCCTTGTTGCTTATTTTCTTGACACCTTTTATTATACAAAGTCGTGGTCCGGACCTTGACCCATTTTTATTATTTATACATTGAGCTAGCTCTGTTATTATACAAGTGTTGTCATCGTTGTGGAGTATGCATACGTCTCTTACCTTTTGTGTCTTGCAAAACGTATCTAATTCCCTCGCGAGGAAAGCTCGTTTCGTACGCGATCGAAAACTAGGGTTGACACACAATGTCAATAAGGAGGTAACCTATCTTACTTTCGAAACTTCATTATTCGAATTTCATAACTTCGAAAACGGTATATCGAAGTCTTGAATCGAAGATATATTTTTTGACAAAACATTGTATGCAATAAATTTATTTTACATATGTTTCATTTTCCAGAAAAACTAATAGCCGAATTTCAAAAGCTCTTTTTTCATTTTACAGATGTATTACTTACAATATTTTTTTATTCTAGACATATTAAAGATCGAAGTAACCTTTCTCCTATTGGTTTATTTAGTGTTTAATTTTGCGCTACAAAATGTACCTATTGACAGAAGCGAATCGCTGCAAAACCGACTCCACGTAGTCTTGTCTGCCCTACCCCTAGAGTGTAATTCAAACCCGCGTAGGCGCGGAAGGGCGAGGCGGCCCGCGAGCTGAGTAGCAGGTGGTTTTTGCTCGCCACCGCGGCTGAGGCTGGCCGGCGAAGCCGGCCAATAAGCCGAGGCTGCGGTGACGAGCGAGAATCATCTGCGACGATAAGCTCGCGTGGGACCGCCGAAGCCTTGCAGCGCCGGAGCCGTGACAGCAAAAATGCATGCTGCATTCATGCCTGCATGCCCAGTTGCATGCCTGGTTGCATGCCTGCATGCCCAGTTGCATGCCTGGTTGCATGCCTGCATGTATGCCTGGTTGCATACCTGCATGCATGCCTGCTTGAATGCTGCATGCATGATTCACCTGAGCCACATAACTTGTCAGAATAATTATTGAAAATTATAATAAAAATACTTATAATATTCGTATGTAATTGTTATATAAACTTATTTGTCTTTTAATAACATAGAAAACGATTTTCTGGAAACTAATTCGTCTAAAATATGTTTATCTATCAAAGGTTGAGTGATATTTTAAAACGTATAGATTAAAAAAATATGTCATTTGATAATCGGAATATCAGCTATATGGCAATCGTTTTTTCGGTCAAATGAAAATGTGGAAAACAAAAATGTGGCGAAACGTTTTCGCTATAATGAAATTCGTACTAAAAAAATTCGAATTTAAGATAGGTAACCCAATAAGGATGGCGAGTAAATTATAATATTATTTTGACTTGACACTAAGTCTGTCTGAGTAGGGTATTATTGGGCATTCTACTTCACTTTTGGTTTTCGAAATCGCTCACTTCGTTCGCTCAGTCTGAAAACCAAAAGTGAAGTAGAATTCCCAATACGTTTTTGAAAAACCAAATGTGAAGTAGAATTCCCAATGCGTTTGCGTCAATTGGTTTCTCAATTCTATCTTTGAAAAACCAAATGTGAAGTAGAATTCCCATTCTCAATTCTACTTTTGAAAAACCAAATGTGAAGTAGAATTCCCAATGCGTTTGCGTCAATTGGTTTCTCAATTCTATCTTTGAAAAACCAAATGTGAAGTAGGATTCCCATTCTCAATTCTATTTTTGAAAAACCAAATGTGAAGTAGAATTCCCAATGCATTTGCGTCAATTGGTTTCTCAATTCTATCTTTGAAAAACCAAATGTGAAGTAGAATTCCCAATGCGTTTAATTCTCATCACTGTCTGTCCACCCGTTAATTTAAGTGCCTAAGTTGAGGAAAGTATCATTCGTCGACAGAATGCAATATTCGGTCAATTATTGATGGCACTTAGAAACGATTTACTTTTTAACTAAATATAAATATGATTTGTGAAATCATGTTCCCGCAATAAGTACATACATCAATTGTATCTTTAAAAATATCAATAAATGAAACTAAAATATTATTGAAGAAGAAGAACTAATGGCTCATTCGATCACTAGAAATAACCAGTAATCATTTCGCCGTTTTCACAATATACCTTATGGACAGAATTATTTTACTCAAATCAAAAAAGTCGGGATAGTAGGGTATTATTGGGCATTCTACTTCACTTTTGGTTTTCAAAATCGCTCACTTCGTTCGCTTTGTCTGAAAACCAAAAAGTGAAGTAGAATTCCCAATACGTTTTTGAAAAACCAAATGTGAAGTAGCATTGCGTCAATTGGTTTCTCAATTCTCATTACTATCTGTCTATTCGTTAATTTCAGTGCCACTTAGGCACGTAATTAGCCCAAAACGGATAGATAAGTGTTGATTTAAAAATATGGTTACGTTGGAACTTACGGTCATTCTATTGTGACTAATACACCGCTGCAGACACGTTATATACAAAATAATGAAGTTGGTTAAACAAAAAGAATCGTTTAAATTAGAATGCATCTGTCCTGCATCATCTGATGAGCCAAAACGACACGGAAATTTGTTACCTAATACAATACGTTGTATAGTTTGTGGTCCGTCTAATAGTGGAAAAACCAATTTAGTGATAAGTTTATTATTACATAAAAATGGTCCAAGATTTCGTAACCTTTATGTGTATTCAAAATCTTTGTATCAACCTAAATATTTATATCTTGAAAAAGTTTTGGACATGGTTCCTGGAACATCATTTAACAAATACAATCACAATGGCGAAATTTTGAGTCCACATGATGCTTTACCCGATTCGATCATAATTTTTGACGACGTTGCTTGTGAGAATCAAAACAACATTAGAGATTATTTCGCCATGGGACGCCATAAAAATATTGATTGTTTCTATATCAATCAAACTTACACAAGAGTTCCAAAACAACTTGTAAGAGACAATTCAAATCTTGTTATTCTATTTAAGCAAGATGACGTTAACTTGAAGCATGTATATGAGGAACATGTTGGGGCTGATATGTCATGGTCCCAATTTCGTAAGATGTGCTCTACTGTTTGGAATAAACCAGTTAGCTATCTTGTTATTAATAAGGATTGTGATAAAAATAACGGATGTTACCGATCGACGTTCGATACATTCATAGTGATAGACGAACATACATAAAGACGGTTGTGTTATTTATCAGCCACTCCTATTCATGATTTGAACCTGAGCGGAATACTTTGAAATGGAGAAAAATCTTAAAGAACAAATTGTAAAATCAGCAGCAGCTGTTAAAAAAAAAGTTGCGATGATAAAAGATGTTGAAAATACAAATAATAAAACATTAGAAACAATCTTGAAACCTATTGTTGATCCACTTACATTATTGACCAATAAAAAACAAGACGCACGACGAGACAAGGAAGATGAGTACTTTGAGCCAGTGATGAAAAAGTTTAAGAATGACAATAATCAGTCAATCGAAGATGAGAACCCGTCATTATTTGCCTCTGATGAAGATTACAATGAATCTATTAGTGAAGAAGATGAAGACGATGTACAAGAACAATACAACGATTACAATAAAACCCTTGTTGTATCACCGTCTGAAGACCACAATGTAAGCGAGGGATCATTTAAATCTCTACAGTCATCGCCAAGTCTTAAAAATCAATCACTTTCATGGTCAACATCGTCTGAAGTAATGACAGATGTTCCGTTTGGAATCAGAAATGAACGAGGTAAACTATTACTAGGCAAAACACGTGTTCATGACGACGGCAGCATTCTTAAAATAGGAACACTAACTGTTAAAAATACTGTTGGCTTAAAAGAACTTTTATTCAAAAAGAAACCAATTTAGATGTAGTATCATATGATGATTTACAAAATTACAAGTTATTTCTTATAGAAACCAATGCTCATCGACGTAATTATGAATCATCCAAACCAATTAACAGCAGGAAAGGATTTAAATATATGAATGTAATTAAGCCTTTGTTCAAATTCTCTCGAAATCTAACTACAAGTGTAGAAAGTATTCCTCAAGGTAAAGGTATTTCACTTTTAAAGACAGTAAAATCAAACACTGATTTAGTTTACTGGGATGATCCAAACGAGTTAGTCGAACGATTGAAGTTACTATTTGCATCTTGGGAAGCAGGAAACACTGGTGTAAATAATGAAATAATTGCGATCATTTCGGAACTGCATGAAGCTGGTATCATAAATGTCGAATATATAAAGAAGAAGAAACCAGGAAAATTGAGCAGTATTATTTCCGTAGTCATCCCATCAAGACAGCAATGAATATAGACAAGTTTGGTCACCATGTCCATAAACGTTTACGATTGACAGAATATATTGGAAACTTCAATGAAGCATTGGTAAAATCAGATACCGGCCACTATGATTTAAAATCTTCTAAATTAAAAGGGTTATCATATCCAATCAAAGACGACGAAGCAGTAAATAAAGCTTATTTAGACAAAACCATTCAAGAATTAAGAAATGAAATTGAAAAAGTGAAGCTCGAAGTTAAATTTCATTTGAAGAACTTGGAAACCTTTACAACAGAACATTTGAATAAATCATTTTACTCAAGGTCGAAAATAGACAATTTGATTCATGTAAAAATAAACAAAAATGAGCAAAAAGGACATAATTGATGAACTTCACAAAGCAGCCAGAAGAAATTTTCCGCGTAGATGCACAGTTATAAAAGGAATTGATGATCTATGGCAAGCTGACCTCATAGATTTACAAAAATATTCCCATTTTAATAAAGGACACAAGTATATATTAGTAGTGATAGACACTTTGTCAAAGTTTGTATGGGCAAGTCCTTTAAAATCTAAAGAAAAGAAATGTGTTTTTCGCGCAATGCAACAGAATTTTTTAAAAATTCATCTAGAAAACCTAAACATTTGCAAACAGATTTAGGCAAAGAGTTTTATAATGATATTTTCGGTCAACTGTTAACAAAATATAATGTAAACCATTATTCTACTTACTCCGTTAAAAAAGCTTCTATAGTAGAGCGAGTCATACGCACGTTAAAATCACACGTCTTTAAACTTTTCAGTTTATATGGTTGCTATCGATGGCTGGGTCAATTACTAAATACTGTGATAGATAACTATAACAGCACTACTCATCGCATAACTAAATTTAAACCTATTGATGTTAATAAGACAAATGAAATAGTTGTATTGCGTAATATTAGCAAAGCGTACAGAAATCAAAAACACTTAAAACCTAAGTTTCAAGTAGGTAATCATGTACGTATTAGTAAATTTAAAGGAGACTTTTACAAAGGTTATACTCCGAACTGGTCCACAGAAATATTTGTAGTAACAAAAGTGAATAATACGAATCCACCAACTTATAATTTGGAAGATAAGCATAAACAGGTTATATTGGGGACTTTTTATGAGTATGAATTACAAAAAACTAAATATCCAGATATTTACCTCATCGAAAAGATTATTAGAAGAAAAGGAGATAAATATTTTGTGAAATGGTTAGGTCTCAGCAATGAAGAGAACAGTTGGATAAACAAAAATGAGATAGTTTTGTAATATAAATGTACTTTTAAACCAAATCTATTCATTCTAAACATATCAATGAAGGAGGGAAGTGGTATTATAGACATCTTGATAAACCATTTACTATTCGAGCTTCATTTACCTGGTTATCAATATTGTGGTCCCGGAACAAACCTACAAAAACGTTTGAAAAGAGGTGATAGAGGTATAAATAAGTTGGATAAAGCTTGTATGTTCCACGACATCGCTTACAACGATAACGATTTAAACGTTCGACGTGAGGCTGATATGATACTTTTGAATATGGCTAAGAAACGATTAAACGCTAAAGATGCTAAGAAGGGTGAAAAAGTAGCATCATGGATAGTAAAGAATGCTATGAAAGCAAAACTAAAGGCTGGTGCCGGTACCCGTTCATTCATGTCAGCTGTGAAAAAAATTTAATCTCAACTTAAAAAGTTAAAATCCACATGCAGTTATACAGCTATTAAAAGTGCATACGCCGCAGCCAAAAGAATATTTAAGAATAAAAATGACACTCGCTTACCGCGCTGTATTCCTCTACCAAAATGCGGTGGACTGCTACCTTTAATCCCGATCTTTGCGGGGTTATCGGCTTTGGGTTCCTTGGCAGGTGGAGCAGCTGGCATAGCAAAAGCAGTGAACGACTCTAAAGCAGCTCAGAAAAGTCTTCAAGAGTCTGAACGTCATAACAGGATGATGGAAGCGGTGGCGGTTGGCAAAGGATTGTACATCAAACCTTATAAAAAGTGCGCAGGGTTATATTTGAATCCTTCAAAAAACTAGTTAAAAGGCTGCCTAGGCGTGCACTAACAGATTTCGATATATTAGAGCATGCTACTGATATTCCATATTTCCGCGGAGTATTTATGAGAAATACACTTCCATTGAAACCTAGAAGAATGGAATGTGCAGTACTAAACTTGGATACCTCTCATAATCCGGGAACGCACTGGGTAGCCTACGTCAAACAAAATGATTATTGCGAATACTTTGATAGCTTTGGCGACTTAAAGCCTCCATTAGAATTAAGAAATTATTTAAAAAACATGACAATTAATTATAATATTGAACGATATCAAAAGTTTGATAGTATAAATTGTGGTCATCTCTGTTTAAATTTTTTAAAAAAATATTGGAAAAATCATTTAAATCCATACTAATATTATAAATGTGAAAGTAACTCTGTCTGTCTGTCTGTCTGTCTGTCTGCTACTCTTTCACGCCAAAACTACTTGACGGATTTAAATGAAATTTGGTATACAGATAATCTAGACCCTGAGAAAGGACATAGGCTACTTTTTATTGCGAAAAGGGGGTTGTAAGGGGTTGAAAGGGGGGTAAAAAGTTACTTTTTCACGCGGACGGAGTCGCGGGCGGCCGCTAGTAATGAATAAAGTACATAATCTATATCAGTATAATCATGTCTTTCACTGTGTCTATAACGGGCAAAAACGCTTCTTCAATAACAAATTACTCTCCTACATTAGAATTAAGTGGAGAGTATGAGTGCGGTCTTTTGTATTTTTCTACATTCAACTCTATTCCTAATATAGATGAAAGAAATAATAAATTTTATTACGGAAATGGTGGAGTGATAAAAATACCGGAAGGTTCGTATGAATTACAAGATATTTGCGATTATCTTCAGTGCAACATTAAAAATGCTACATTGAAATTACCTGCCAATAACAATACTTTAAAAACATGTATTTTCTGTTCGGAAGATGTTTACTTTGATAAAACAGATTCGATTGGCAAGATCTTGGGTTTTGGCTTTGAAACGGTAAAAGCGAATATAAAAACCGAGTCTCGGTATCCTGTCAACATTTTACCGGCGACAATAGTACGCATCGAATGTGATGTTGTAAGCGGATCATTTGTGAATGGAAAAGCGAGTCATATAATTTACGAATTTGTGCCAAATGTACCACCTGGTTATCGAATTATAGAAATACCTAAGAACTTAATATATTTTCCTGTCAATCAAAGTTCAATAACCGCAATCAATATTAGATTGTTAGACGGAGAAAATAAGCAAATTAACCTACGCGGTGAAGAGGTACAGCTGTATTTACACTTCAGGAAAAATGTTAAATTTCAATAAAAACCCTACTACCTCTCGAAATCAAATCAGTTCCAAGAAGACATTGCATAAAACAGCACCACTTTATACGAAAAAGCAGCTAACCAAACAAAATAAGACCTTTTTGAAAATACTTGGATTGTTAAAATGAACATTTTAAATATTGCTCAATCTCCGTCTCATGACAACAGCATTGAAAGTTTTGAATTTCATTCATACAAGCCATATGTAACAAGTTTCAACAAGAATGATGAAATACGAATACCCATTAATCAACAAGATTTGTACGTGTTACCTGCGCTCAGCAGTTTGTATATAGAGGGCAGAGCCGATGTGTATAAACACAACGGTACTACAAAAGAAAAGGAAAGAGTATCAAATGTGCATTTTGTTAACAATTTCGCTTCATTTTTATTTCAAGACATTCGTTATGAAATAAACGGTATCGAAATAGACAGAGTCAAAAACGCAGGCATTACAACCACAATAAAATCTTATCTATCGTTAAATGATAGTGAGTCTAAATGTGCAAATGTTTGGGGTTGGTCCCCTCATGGTATATCCAATACTAATAATGGGGTATTTTCTACCTCTATTCCACTTAATAAGGTATTAGGTTTCGCAGAGGATTATGACAAAATAATTATGAATTGTAAACATGAATTAGTTCTTTTAAGAAGTAACACAAATCTCAATGCTTTGAAATTAAATGCGGGCGAAGCTGTGCAAGACATAATAATCGACAAAATAGTATGGCGAGTCCCACATATTAAAGTATCAGACCGCGAAAGAATTAATTTGTTAAAACAATTAGAAAGAGACCGAGCGATAACAGTTGCGTTTCGCAATTGGGATTTGTACGAATATCCATTAATGCCTAAAACCCGAAAACATACTTGGTCTATTAAAACTTCATCACAAATTGAAAAACCTCGAATGGTTGCGATTGCTTTACAAACGAATCGTAAACATAATGCCACCATGTCAATGGCAGAATTCGATCATTGTCATATACGTGATGTAAGAATTTTCCTGAATTCGACCTACTATCCATACGAGAGCCTAAATATTCGTTTTTCTGAAAACAAATATTCGTTAATATATGAACAATATGCAAGATTTCAACAGTCTTATTACGGACGCCGAGCTGAGCCGTTGTTGGGCTTAAGAGAGTTCAAAGAGACCGCGCCGATTTTCTTAATAGACTGCAGCCGTCAGAACGATTCTCTAAAATCTTCAACGGTTGATGTTCGGCTTGAACTAGAATCCGACGCAGAGATACCCGACCAGACTTCTGCATATTGTTTGATATTGAACGATTGCATATTTGAATATAAGCCTTTAAGTAATATTGTGAAGAAGTTATCATGAATAGCAATACGATTATTGTAGATTTGCAAGCCTTTAAAAATGAAAAAAATGATTCCATATTAAAAGAAATGGCAATAGGCACAAAAGAATATACTCAAACCTTTTTAGTAAAGCCTCCCTGTTCATTCTCTGCTCTCACTGTTGAGGAAAAGAAACGCGTACGGTGGATAGAAAAAAACAGGGGCCTCCGATGGAGCGAGGGTTATATTGACTTAAGGGAATTTAAGAGGCTTATAAAACCCTATTTAAATAAGTATAAAATCATAGTAAAGGGAGAAGAAAAAGTTAAATGGGTGCGAGAAATATGTAACCATGAAAATGTGATAGATATAAGCTCTAGGGATATACCTAATTTAGACACTTTAAGTAAAATATATTGTAAAGACATTCTAGTATATAATTGTTTTCACCATAGCAACTATTGTGCGTTAAGAAATGTAATTTGTGTTAGAAAATGGATTGTAGAAAATAATGTATCAAATTCTGATTTATAATAAAAATGTATTTTGAAAAGAACAGTGTATTTCTTATTAAAAATCCTTTATATTCCCTACATTTATACGTAATTGTAAATAAAACCCAAAATTACATCAAGGTTGTTTATTAAATTTCAATAAATAGGTAGTACAGTTTCATTGCACTTAATTTTAATTTAAATGTCTCTCTGTAGGTGTATGCGTGACAAGATATCACACGCAATAAGCCCACCTGAGAAGTTTAATTTAAAGAAACGTGTTGATTATAAGCTTTTTAAAAATTATAGCTATATCCGCACAATTTCTTTGATATGGCGTTGATGAGCCCTTCCGTTTGATCCATCATAAATGGCCATAAATGAGACATCCAGCATAAATGGTCCTCACTCAGCTTATGTTACGACCATAGCCCGTAACGCTAGTTTTCAGTGGGACCAGCTGAGTGAGTGCCACGGGCGACTGCAAATGTGTAGTGTACCTATTACCTATGTGAAATGTGTGTGTAATGTTGTGTAGATAAACAAATACATTTACTTATACTATACATGTGAGGAGTAGTAACAGTACTATTTACTACTAGCAACTACCTATTTATAATTATGCATCGTGTTTTCGCACAGATGCGAGTGTCGGCTCAAGGTCAACCGGATCTATAAATAGACGCATTCAGATCGCTCAGTCGCGCCTAAGAGCGCATGGCGAATGCTCCCCGTGCACGAACGGAAATACTTAATTTACAAATCCTCGATGACAATTAGATTACAGTACAAATAAATTCAATAATAACAATACTTAAATGTCAATTGTGGTGGTAAATGTGAGGACTGCATGTCAGAATTTGAATTTTAATAGTAATAATAATTAAACTCTATTAATATTTTCGCTTAAAGTCCGTGATTGTCCCCTTGAAAAGTGCAGCAGCACATTATTTTAGCATGGGTATTGAACCTTTAATAGATATGATGCGTAATTTGAAGTTTGAAAAATATGCTTGTTGTTACGGAAACAATATACCCATTTAAGTGCAATATTGATCCCTTTCCACCATTTTGTTATGATGTCTGAAAATCAGTAGGTACCTCGTATACTTGTGTTTGTTTTCAGGAACCTTGATTTCTTTTTTCATAATAATACATAATATACTTATTTCGTATGAGCCTCGAACATACATACAATCTAGCATTAATGACAGACACAGCGTTTGATTCTTTTAATACCTAAAATAAACAATTATATTCGGTCGGTTGCTTTAGTTCATTTAAGTCTAGTAGATCGACCACTAGCTTGCTAGGAACTTAACCAGAACCCGCATGGAAGTCGCAGTAGGGTATTATTGGGCATTCTACTTCACTTTTGGTTTCCGAAATCGCTCACTCCGTTCGCTTTGTCTGAAACCAAAAGCGAAGTAGAATTCCCAATACATTTTTGAAAAACCAAATGTGAAGTAGAATTTCCTATGCGTTTGCGTTGATTGGTTTCTCAATTCTCATCACTGTCTGTCCACCCGTTAATTTAAGTGCCTAAGTTGAGGAAAGTAGCAATCGTCGACCGAATGCAATGTTCGGTCAGTGGTTGATGGCACTTAGAAACGACAATTCCAATTCAACAAAAGCTGGAGCATAATGGATTTACGTCCCCGGACTGTTGTGACTTCGTTCTCAATTCGATTTCAACTTTACAGTCCGGAGACTACCAGATTTTGGTTCGTGTTTCATTGTTCATTGTTCATTTTTCGTCTTTCTTTGTGCTTTACCTCGTTTAGCGTTTCTTACCAAACTTGGTGAGAGGAATCTTGCTCTGAAAGTTATAAACCCAGTTGATCACTCCGGGTAAATAATCAATCATCACAGACATCTCAGATAGACACCTTAGACCTTACACCGTTTCAGAGTGGGCCCCTATGCTCCTACTAAGGTTTTTCGGTCTTAGGTGACATCCACTAAATCCATGTTTCAATTTTGTATATATACAAACTCCAAACTAAAACTTTGCCATCGCGATGCAGGTTTTGATTATGTCATCTAATTTCATGTTAACGTATCTAACCAATTTATCAAGACATTAGCGCCGTAAGCATAACACGGGCGCTCGGTGTCTCGCATAACTGGACATTAGACCCGCGGCGTCGTATGTCAATACGAAACGTATGTGTAAACAACGCTGGATACCTCTATATCGTTTACCTAAATAATTTTTTGTTGAAATTAAAATTAAACTTTTTTTGTTTTCTTAATTCGGTTATATCTAATAGAAAAACAATTTAAAAAAGTAGAATAATGTAACAACACCCAATCATAAGTAAAAAAAGAAATAAAAAAAAATACTTGAGGGAGGGTTTGAACTTGGAACCTCCGAATCATCATGAATTATGGTGCATGTAGGTATGTAAGCCTTTCAGCGTTAGACGAAACGTATATGTAAACAACGCTGGATACCTCTATATCGTTTACCTAAATAATGTTTTGTTGGAATTAAAATTTAACTTTTTTTGTTTTCTTAATTCGGTTATATCTAATAGAAAAACAATTTAAAAAAGTAGAATAATGTAACAACACCCAATCATAAGTAAAAAAAGAAATAAAAAAAAATACTTGAGGGAGGGTTTGAACTTGGAACCTCCGAATCATCATGAATTATGGTGCATGTAGGTATGTAAGCCTTTCAGCGTTAGAGAATAATAACATACATACCTAATTTATTTATTTACTTTTTAACTTAATATGAATATGATTTGTGAACTCATGTTCCAGCAATACATTAATTGTTGCCCACACTTTAAACTACCACATCAGAAAAAATCCGACCTCCTTTGATTGTATTCACGATCAGAGTTACGCTTCAAAGTTACCTGATTTTCTGAATCACGAATAACTGTAATAGTAATCATTGCGTGTTGAGACTTTATTTTTATAAAATTACTATTAAAACAAGTGAATTTCGTTATGTCTGTTCAAGATCAAGGTATGTAGATTACATTTAAAAGGAAATATTTACCGAACGTATTGTTGCATTGTTTTTATATAGATATAAATCTATATGTACGGCAAATTTATAAAAATCATTTTTTAAAAAACCAGCAACTTGCTTTTGAATGTGAGTAATGTTTGCTATAGTAAAACCCGTCAGGAATCAAATACTGAAGTCAAAAGTAAAAGCGCGTTGCTGGTTTGCGAGATAACCGTAAAAGTTGCTATTTTTTTTGAGTAGGCGTTATGTTTTACATGCATGGATAAGACTTTTTGAGTGTTTACTTCACCTTTCATACAAATTAGAAACTAAATTTTGGCGTATAACGAAAGAGATCAAAACACAGGTTGAAGAGCGCAAAAAATATATTCAGGATGAGTTCAGAAAACGACTTTCTTTAATCATTGATAAGCCAAAACCTGGTTTTGGAAATACTAATACTAGACTTAAATGAACTAAAGCAACCGACCGAATATAATTGTTTATTTTAGGTATTAAAACAATCAAACGCTGTGTTCGTCATTAATGCTAGATTGTATGTATGTTCGAGGCTCATACGAAATAAGTATATTATGTATTATTATGAAAAAAGAAATCAAGGTTCCTGAAAACAAACACAAGTATACTAGGTACCTACTGATTTTCAGACATCATAACAAAATGGTGGAAAGGGATCAATATTGCACTTAAATGGGTATATTGTTTCCGTAACAACAAGCATATTTTTCAAACTTCAAATTACGCATCATATCTATTAAAGGTTCAATACCCATGCTAAAATAATGTGCTGCTGCACTTTTCAAGGGGACAATCACGGACTTTAAGCGAAAATATTAATAGAGTTTAATTATTATTACTATTAAAATTCAAATTCTGACATGCAGTCCTCACATTTACCACCACAATTGACATTTAAGTATTGTTATTATTGAATTTATTTGTACTGTAATCTAATTGTCATCGAGGATTTGTAAATTAAGTATTTCCGTTCGTGCACGGGGAGCATTCGCCATGCGCTCTTAGGCGCGACTGAGCGATCAGAATGCGTCTATTTATAGATCCGGTTGGCGACACTCGCATCTGTGTGATAGATTATACAATTCCAATTTGCTTGAACTCTAACTGTGCAACAAAGTATTACGTAAGTACTTTGATAGAACTGCCTTATCATAGTGCAA
Source organism: Cnaphalocrocis medinalis (assembly GCA_014851415.1). Classification (NCBI taxonomy): domain Eukaryota; kingdom Metazoa; phylum Arthropoda; class Insecta; order Lepidoptera; family Crambidae; genus Cnaphalocrocis; species Cnaphalocrocis medinalis. The sequence continues at coordinate 5,794,267 of CM026274.1, forward strand.
GGTTTCAACTTACGGGTGCGATGTTTACATTAAAGTCTGTTACATTGTACGTCGACGCTTAAGGCGAATACATCTTGTTCTATTTATAGAACTGTTAAGGGTAAGCTTAAACACTATTTTTACAGAAAACTTTGTGGCTGTTCAAATGAATCCTGAAACAATTACTTTGGATAAGCCTATTTATATTGGTTTTTCTGTTTTGGAAATATCTAAAAGTCATATGTTTGATTTTCATTACTCCATTATGAAACCTTTTTACAATAAAAAGTTGAAACTTTGCTATACGGATACTGACAGTTTTCTATATTCAATCGAAAGTAAAGATTTTTATAATGATTTAAAGATACACTTCCTACCTTATTTCGATACCAGCAATTATCCTTTAAATAACAGTTATGACATTCCAGGTTTAAACAAAAAAGTGCCAGGCCTTTTTAAAGACGAACTAGGTGGAAATCTAATATCTGAGTTTGTAGGTCTAAGGTCAAAGTTATATTGCATTAAAACAGAAAAACAGGAATATAAAAAAGCAAAAGGTGTGCAAAAACAGGTCTTGAACAATGTTCATTTTAAAGATTACTATAGGGTATTAAATGAGAATATTTTTTTACAGAAAAAAAATATTATATTTAAATCTCTTAAACATGAAATATTTACCCAAGAACAGGATAAAGTAGCCTTGTCAGGTAATGACGACAAACGCGTTATATTAAAATATAAAATTTCAACCTTATCATGGGGTCATTGGAATAGCATATTTTAAGAGTTTTATTTAGTTATTGAAATTATGGTATGTTTTCACTGTGTTTTCTATTATAATAGCGTAATAAAATGTAGATATGATCGGTATATTTAAAAATATATTATAGTTATACGAATTTCTATATACTAGGAGCATACTCTGATGTAATACTGAAAATTTGAGTAGTACCTAACCATGTTAGTAACATAACTCTGTATTTGCCTACGTAAAGAAATATAATATTTCAGAAAAAAAATACCTAATTACACTGTTTCATATTTATTTTTGTTATTAACAAAATTTCTTATTATTATTTAAAATAAATATACCTATTGCAGTAAATTGACGTTGTTTCATTCTAATATGTCATAATTTTACCTGGTTCATCAAAATTTAAGTAGATCATATTTTACATATTATACCTTTAACACAAAATCATGTCTGAACTTGTTTATTTTATTTCATATTTCTTTATTTGCATATCACATTATTAGACACGTGTTGCTGATTTCACAAACTAAGTAGACCACGCACGAAGGAAAAACGCACTGTGTCAGCTTTTAATTTCGTTCGCTTACAAACTCACACTTACACACTAAAGTGATATATATATTTACTTAAAGCGCATGAAAATGACACTTGCTTTGATAACACGCTAAAAAAAGTCGTTTCGTTGTACACAACATTTTTTAAAACATGGTAAGTAAGTTATTTTAATACAAATACATTATTTTTCTGGAGAGTGTAGTCCATTACGAGGTAACTTATCGTTTTCTTTTTTCAGAACACCGCAAATGTATCTGCCACCTCACGAGATGGAGAAGAACAGAACCCACCCTCTCCACTGCAAGATGCACAGGATCCGTTAGAAGGATGGTCACAGATATTCCCGACGTTCCCGCCTTGGGCTGAAGAGATAGAAGAGGCGCCTTTTCAACGAAAAATTAAAAAGCCTCGGGCTCGCCAACAAAAGCGTAACAAACAGCGGACGTCCTATCTCCAACATCGTCACCACCAAGATCCAAGAACATAATTCATTATAAAAAATACGTCGAGCTGTCGAAGCAGACGTATAATTAAAATTGAAGTTATTGATTTGGAGAAGCATACCGAGGAGGGATCGGAGGACGTCCTCTCCACACAGTACGTGGTGACGGATCCTATTGATCCAATATTGGATCAAACAGAAGGGCTCATCAACGCCATATCAAAGAAACTGAGCGGTTATAGCTATAATTTTTAAAAAGCTTATAATCTACACGTTTCTTTAAATTAAACTTCTCAGGTGGGCTTATTGCGTGGGATATCTTGTCACGCATACGCCTACAGAGAGACATTTAAATTAAAATTAATTGTAATGAACTGTACGTACTATCTATTTATTTGAAATTTAATAAACAACCTTGATGTTATTTTGGGTTTTATTTATGAATACGTATAAATGTAGGGAATATAAAGGAAATTTTATAAGAAATATATCGTTTTTTCATAATATATTTTTATTATAAATCAGAATTTGATACATTATTTATTACAAAATACATTTTTATTATAAATCAGAATTTGATACATATTTTCAGCAACGCGCTTTTACTTTTGACTTCAGTATTTGATTCCTGACGGGTTTTACTATAGCAAACATTACTCACATTCAAAAGCAAGTTGCTGGTTTTTAAAAAAAAAATGATTTTTATAAATTTGCCGTACATATGGATTTATATCTATATAAAAACAATGCAACAATACGTTCGGTAAATATTTCCTTTTAAATGTAATCTACATACCTTGATCTTGAACAGACATAACGAAATTCACTTGTTTTAATAGTAATTTTATAAAAATAAAGTCTCAACACGCAATGATTACTATAACAGTTATTCGTGATTCAGAAAATCAGGTAATTTTGAAGCGTAACTCTGATCGTGAATACAATCAAAGGAGGTCGGATTTTTTCTGATGTGGTAGTTTAAAGTGTGGGCAACAATTTGTGTCAGTCAATTTATCAAAATACCCACTTTTCAAAAAATGAGTTTCGATCACACTCTTGTATGAACGGGTTCTACTGTGCAGCGTTCAAACTACAGCGCTAGATTATACAAAGTAAACACAGTGATTGCGTAGGAATTACTTGAAATGTATGCATAATTCGTTAATCGTTTTCACCTGCCTTTCGATCGCGCCAAAATTTGCTCATAATCTTTTAAGTATTTATCATAAAATTTTAACCAAAAGAAGCATTTTCCAAAATATACCTACACACCCTACTTTTTATGATTTTGAGGAAAATAATTCTGTCCACAAGGTATAAGTGATCAAACAAGCCGTTAGTATTGTTCGCGCCATTTCCGTTTCCGCAAGTCAAACATTCCTTCCCATATTTTTGTCCCCGTCCAATCCTATACTGCGAGACAGAGAAGCGAGACACGAATCATCACGTGACTCCAACGCCGAGGATCGCCTGTGATTGGACGACGAGTTCAAATCCTCCGCTAAACGATGGCGTCGCGCCCGCTATAAATTAAATCATAAAATAATGTTTTGAACGGTGCGTTCTCAACAAATAACCGTGAAAAAGTGTCCTTAGTGCTACTACCAGGCTGTGTGGTATTAATTTCGGTCGGCCGACCACAAAACAGGACAATTGTGTGTGGTGCACCACGCGGGCTTGGATTGCTGCCCGCCATAACCGCCAGCTCGCCGCTTGGAGACCTATCCTGAGGCAGGATATTCAGCAGATCAGGGTGAGTCTCGCAGTTCTCGCAAATCTTCCCTTATACTTTTCTCCCGCAAAATTCATTCCTATACAGTCCACTTATATATCGACATAACCGCATTACCACTATTTTGGTCTGACTTCGTTCCGGATAATTGTTACCGTATTTTGGTGTTAAACTCTAATAGTTTACACGTATTTCACCCGCTTATTTCATACCTAAATGGTGTTAAAACTCCAATAGTTTCAACACGTATTCAACCCGCTTATTTCATACCAATTTAGTGTAAAACTCAGATATTTTGGCATGTAAAATTTTCCAATCGCCATCTTGTTACCGCACGCACAGATTGTGTTTTGTTTTCAAATCCCGTTTTCTCTTACCGCTTGTGTTTCCTATTTATCTAGGTATTCACTTATTTCCAAATAATTACATACTTAGACTATTATTTTCATACGCTAATCGTGATAAAATATAGTTTACCGCGTAAATAAGGACATTTATTTACCTATTTTGCATCACATTCTACCATATTTAAACCGCATCAAACCTCTGGTATTTACGCAAAAATAAAGATAACCTACATCGATTTTGTGATTATCAGTATTAGTGGGTATACTATAACTTGTCGTGTAGTACCTACGTATCTATTATAACCGCTAAATAACCCATTTTTCTCTTGTACCTACGCATTATTTGTTCAAAATGGCAGCTAAAATAGCAATATTACAAGCTAAAAATAATGCAATATTCGCTCGCTTGACTAGTCTCAATGATTTAGCAAAGAAAATATCATTATCTACCGCCGATCTCCGTTCCACGGAATCATTCATGGCGGAAACCGAAACGTTACCGGTCATCCGTCAGGAATTCATGTCGAATCTAGACTTCATTAACGAACTAGAATACGATAAGAACCCTAAGTTTGTGATTAATTACGAGCCGCTTAATGCGTTTGAGGATGTGTACGCAAGGATTCAAAGAGCGCGTTCCCGTATTCTTGAGAATAATTCGTCTCAACAAAACCGCGCTTGCGAAAATAAAGGCGCGTCTACACAAATTAAGTTACCGCCAATAAACATTCCGTCTTTTGATGGAAAGATGGAAAATTGGCCCATATTTTATGAGTCTTTTAAAGTAAATATTCATTTGAACGAATCCTTAACTGATTCTCAAAGGATCCAATATTTGATAGGAAAGTTGACGGGTCCCGCATTAAAAATAATCGCGGGTATCATTCCATCAGGCGACAATTACTCATCTATTTGGGAAAGTTTAGTCAAAAAGTACCAAGATAAAAGAGCTTTAGGATCTCATTACATGTCTATACTTTTTAATATCAAACCCGCGACTAATAGTTCTTCGTCATTAAATACTTTTGTTGAAAATTTTGACGCCGCTGTTTCCGCTTTAGAGCAGTTAAAACTTGAAGATTCAAAAGATTTTATTTTGTTAAATATTGCAATGCGTAAACTCGATTCTGCTACCGCTCATGCCTTTGAAACTTTTATCAGAGATAAGGAAATTCCTTCTTATAAGGATTTAATTGACTTCATTAAGAGTCAAGTAAAAATATTAGATCGTTCCGTTTCGTCATCATCTCACCACCAGTGTGAACCGCACCTTACTCGCAACAGTGCGAAACCAAACCGCGCGCGTAATACCTACCAATCACAAACGTTTGTTACGAGTGACGGTAAGGGTGTTGAGTCTTGTAGCATGTGTAACAAGTCTGATCATCAGCAATTATATAAGTGTCCCGCATTTAAATCGCTTCCCGCCAAAGGTCGTTTCGATTTCATTAAATCCAAACGAGGATGCATAAATTGCCTTAGTTTATCTCATACCGCTTTATATTGTAACTCCACTTATACATGCAAGTCTTGTAAAAAGGCCCATCATACTTTGTTACATTTAGACAATAATAATAACGCACCATCAGTGCAACAACAAGCGACGACATCGAACCCGCGCGCGACCGCGCAGCTCGTGCGTTCGACTCCCGCTTCGGGCGCTGCCACGGCCTCCACTGCGACGTCGCCGTCTCGCTCGCACTCGCCGCCTTTCGCTCCCGCTAACCTGTCGCCAGCGCCACGGGTGTCGCTATGCGCTCGTTCCGACGAAACTCCGCCGCTTCGTACAATAGACTCGCCGCGTACTACTGTACTTCTTTCAACCGCTCAAGTAAATATTTTAAATAATGATAAACATAATACTTCTGTTAGATGTTTAATTGATAACGCTTCGCAAAATAACTTGATTACTTCCGCATGTTGTGAACAGCTCAAATTAAAACCTATATCGCTTTCAAATTCCTTTATTAAGGGTATCGGATCTGCTTCACAGACTGTTCATGGTTACGTACAGCTGCTTGTGACCACGAAAGATAAAAAATGCTCGTATAGCATTACCGCTTTGGTCGTTGATAATATAACCGACCGTATGCCTTCCGAATATGTTGACACTTCGATAGTGCAACATTTGGTGGATTTACCGCTCGCTGATCCTTATTGGCACATTCCCGGTGAGGTTGAGTTGATACTCGGTGCACAGCTGTTCCCGCACTTGTTGTTGGGCGGCCGGGTTGTCGCGCCTCCCGCTCCATCCGCTATTGAAACCGTATTCGGTTATGTTCTAATGGGTGACGCTCCTATTAGTAATTTTAATAAAAATAACACCGCATGTAAATTACAAAATTCCGCTACTTTCTTCACGTGTTCTAGTGGCGTAGAGATGCGCGATCGATACGATGAACTTCATCTAAATAAAACATTGACTAAATTTTGGGAGATGGAAGAGTTGCCTCCCAAGGGGTTTCTTAGCCCAGAGGATAGCCAATGCGAAGACATTTACTCCGCTACTGTATCACGTGACGAGACAGGACGTTACTGTACCGCTTTACCTTTTTGTCGCGATCCGTCCGAACTAGGGGACTCCCGATCCCTGGCGGTTCGCCGGTTGCTCTCATTAGAACGTAAACTTCAGGACCCTGAGTTAAGGGCCAGTTATAACGAAGTTATACAAGAACATATAGATAACGGCTACTTGTCCGAGGTCCCGCCGAACAGCGAGGATTATTCTCAGGGATACTTCATTCCGCATCACGCTGTCGTTCGCCACGATAAATCTTCTACGAAGGTTCGTGTTGTCCTTGACGCTAGTGCTAAATGTCATAACGACGTTTCACTAAATGATATTCTTCATACAGGGCCGAACCTGCAGGCTGATATTTTTGTTCTTTTGCTTAAGTTCCGCTTGTTTGCTATCGCGTTGGTGGCAGACATAAAACAAATGTATCTCCGGATTCTTCTGCGACCGGAGCACCACAAATATCAAAAGATTTTATTCCGTTTTGACCCCGCACAACCTATACTCGAGTTTCAATTCAATCGAGTCGCGTTCGGTTTAAAGTGCAGTCCTTTTCTAGCTATGCGCACTGTGCGACAGCTTGCACTGGACGAGCGCGATCGCTTCCCGCGCGCCGCTGAAGTGGCGTCTCACGAACTGTACATGGACGATTTAACCACTTCTGTTCCTACAGTGGACGAGGGAAAATCTCTTTCACGCGAACTCATTGACTTATTTGAAACCGGTGGGTTTTGTTTGACCAAATGGGCCAGTAACTCACCTGAGTTATTAGAAGCTGTGCCTCCGTCCAAACGCGCCGCTATAGAGTTTTCGGATAACGAAAATATGAAGGTGTTAGGTCTTAAATGGTTACCCGCGCAGGATATATTTACCTTTTCAACGTCTCCTGTAAACGAAACGTTTACCAAAAGGACCATTCTATCATGCATCGCCCGCTTATGGGATATACTAGGATTCGCCGCTCCGGTAATATTATTTGCCAAGCTTCTCATTAAAGAGCTATGGTTGCTTAAAATTGGTTGGGACGATCCCTTACCCGCTTCTATATGCTCATCATTTCAAGGTTTTAATAACCAATTACCGCTTCTTTCTGCATGTAAAATTCCGCGTCATCTAGGTGTCACCACTGGTTGCACTACCAACATTGTAGCGTTCGCAGACGCAAGCATGAAGGCATACGGTTGCGTTGTATACCTACACGTCACGGACGGCGACGGGAATATTCAGGTTAACTTATGTTGCGCCAAATCTAAAGTGGCCCCCGTCAAGGTAGTCTCGTTAGCTAGATTGGAATTATGCGCCGCAGTCCTCATGTCAAAGCTCGTGCGTCTGGTTAAAGAAACGTATAGTGCTCGTATAAAGATTAATAATGTATTCGCGTTTTCAGATTCTAAAATAGCGCTGTCTTGGATTAATTCTTCTCCGCATAGATGGGACATTTACGTTAGCAACCGCGTTGCGAAATGTCAAGAAAATCTCGATCCGCGTCATTTTTATCATGTCAGTGGGGCAGAGAATCCCAGTGATTGTCTTTCACGAGGTCTGTTGCCAGAACAGTTACTCTCTCATCCGCTCTGGTGGCACGGCCCTCCGTGGCTTTGTGCCCCAGTAGCAAACTGGCCGATCACAGCGTTCGTCCCAGAAGCTTGTGAGACGTTGCCTGAATACAAGAGCAAAACGTTTGTAAGCTCGACTGATAAAACCGCAGCTAATTTGCTTTATGATTTGTCGCAGAAGTTTTCATCCTGGAATAAAATTATCCGCATTATTGCATACATTCTGATGTTTGCTAAACTATTATCACGCAGTGAAAGAATATTAGCGTCTCAGCTCATAATAGCTGAAACATATTTGATTAAAGCAGTACAGGCTTTTCATTTTTCTCAATTAATTCATGATATAAAAACTAATAAGGTTATTCCTTCACCGCTCAGAAAATTGGATTTGTTCATCGACGATCACGGAATTGTAAGAGTAGGAGGTAGACTGTCTAATAGTAACTTACCATACGAAGCTCAACATCCCGCGTTGTTACCTAAACATGATCACGTTACTCATCTGTTGATCGACTATTATCACCGCATGCATTGTCACACTGGTGCCAATGTTTTAAGTTCCTTATTGCGCCAAAAATATTGGATCTTATCGTCACGAAATGTAATTAGACAACGAATTCATGCATGCAATTCGTGTTTTAAAAATTCTCCATCGCATCTTAATACTAAAATGGCCGATCTTCCATCTTACCGCGTGAACGAAACCAAAGCATTCGTTCATACCGGTGTCGATTACGCCGGTCCAATAAATATTACCTTATGTAGACGCCGTGGTCAAAGAAGTCAGAAGGCTTATATCTGTTTGTTTATCTGCTTAGTCACCAAAGCAGTTCATATCGAACTAGCTTCCGACCTATCATCTGAAGCATTTATCTCAGCGTTCAAACGCTTTATTTCTAGACGTGGCCCTGTTACACACATATATTCAGATAATGGGACGAACTTTGTGGGCGCTAAGTCTCAGATAAACGAGTTGCTTACTGACCATCGTATCGAATGGCATATGATCCCGCCTCGTGCTCCACATTTTGGGGGAGCATGGGAGTCTAATATTAAAAGTATGAAACTTCATTTATACCGCGTTATTGGTTCTCAGTTGCTAACCTATGAAGAACTGTTAACTGTTTTGACACAAGTCGAAACAATTTTAAATTCTAGACCGCTTTGTATTTTATCAGAGGACCCGCATCCCGAGCCTCTTACTCCTGCGCATTTTATAATGGCTTCTCCATTGACATACCTACCTACCGCGCCTATCTCTGAGGAGACTAAGAATCTACGCTCTAGGAAAGAATTACTCGATCAAATGGTGCGTAGTTACTGGAAGAGATGGCGCTTAGAGTATCTTAATACTTTACAAGTAAGGCAGAAGTGGCTTACTAATACTGATAATGTTAAAATAGGTACCGTCGTATTGATACATCAAGATGATGTTCCCCCGCTCCGCTGGCCTTTGGGCATTGTACAAGAGGTTTATCCGGGTAAAGATGGTAGAGTGCGCGTCGCTTTGATTAAAACTGCATCTAGTACGTTCAAACGACCTATTGTCAAATTGTGTCCATTGCCTTCGCAATAAAATAGTTCGTTATTAAGAATAATAATAATAAGTTAAGTAATTGTAAGGAATAAGTGTCCTATAGTATGTTAATTATTTTCTTTTCTGTTTAACCGCTTTCTTTTGATAATACTACGTATTATCAAGGCCGGGAGGATGTTCGCGCCATTTCCGTTTCCGCAAGTCAAACATTCCTTCCCATATTTCTGTCCCCGTCCAATCCTATACTGCGAGACAGAGAAGCGAGACACGAATCATCACGTGACTCCAACGCCGAGGATCGCCTGTGATTGGACGACGAGTTCAAATCCTCCGCTAAACGATGGCGTCGCGCCCGCTATAAATTAAATCATAAAATAATGTTTGGGTATGTAGGTTGTAGTACTTAGGTATGAAGGAGTGAAGAGAATTAGATTGTAGCCAGACTTCTATTTATTTAACCGGTAAGTAAGTACAGAATCGGGTTATCTATGAGTAAGTACAGTATAGGCAGGGGTTACGAGTACGTATGAAGGTAAGTTAGATTACGATGAGAGTAGTCGCGATAAGAGCTGCGCAGGCTCCGCGTAAGAGATTCGGGCCGTGACTGGTGTTGGCCGATCGCTCGCAATCGGTGCGCGTCCGCGGCTCGAGGGGTACCGAGGCGAGGGGGCAGAGGTACGGCCGGCGCGCTAGCGCGCCGCTGATTGGTCTGTCGCCGCTCCCCGGCACCCGCGCGTCTCCGGCTGACACAGCGCGATCGTTGCGTGCGTGAGCTCTCGAACGAGTCCAACTTATGATATTTATTATGATTTAATTTGTATGTAAAATATTGTAATTACGTATATGTATGAAATGTACTTATTTGTATATATATAACATATAAATGTTTATGTACGTGTTATGTATTAAATATTATGTATTAAATGTTATATATTAAATGTTATGTATTAAATTATGTAGGTATTGTATTGTTTGCATTAAAAGTAATTATGTAGTGTTACCTGTATGTAAGTATTTAGTATGTGGGTTGCCCACATCACTCCCCCCTGAGAATCCTGGCCTAGCGAAGATGAGCTGGAAATCGAACCTGACGGCCAGAGCGCGTTGTTTTAACCACTGGTGTAGGAGGAATACTACTAGTACTCTCGTCCCCGTCGTCGCGTCGTATAACATGACCACTGCTGGTTTTGCTATAACACGGCTGATTTAATACGGTGTCACTCATGTCGGTAGAGTCGGACAATATGTAGGCAGGTTTTAGTCTGTCTACTGATACTGTTACGACTTTGCCTTTGACGCGAATTTGATATACCTTTGGACCTCTGTCCACTACTTCGTGCGGGCCCGTATATGCCGGTTGTAAGGCTCCTCTTAAGGCGTCTTCACGAAGAAAGACATGAGAACATGAAGAAAGGTTTTTGTAGATGAAAACCTGTTTTTTATGTGAGCTATGATTTGATGTAGGTGTTGGCTGTAAATTGTTGGCAAATGTTCTGATACGCGATGTAAAGTCGGTGAGATCAGTTGTACATTTGTCAACTTTATGGCCAAAAAATTCGCTCGGCATCCTTAACGGCTCGCCGTAAACGAGTTCGGCGGAGGATGTTTGTAGGTCCTCTTTAAAGGATGACCGAATGCCGAGCAACACTAGCGGTAGTGCCTCAGACCAACTGCTATCGTTATGACACATAATGGCCGCCTTAAGTTGGCGATGAAATCGCTCAACTAAGCCATTGCATTGTGGGTGATATGCAGTTGTTCTGCGGTGATTGAAACCAAGCGTTTTTGACAGTTGCTTGAATGTTGCGCTCTCGAACTGTCGGCCGCGGTCTGTTACCACGTCAGTGGGGCAGCCGAATCGGGCCACCCATCCGAGGAGGAACGCGTTGACCACTGATTCCGCGGTGATATCGGTAAGAGGGACGGCTTCTGTCCATCGTGTGAAGCGGTCGACCACTGTTAGACAGTACCGATATTCCCGGGAAGGAGGTAATGGGCCGATGAGGTCTATGTGGACATATTTAAATCGCGCTGTAGGTAAATCGAGGGTGCCTATCGGTGATTTTACGTGTCGATTTACCTTTGTGCGCTGGCAACTTAAACATGACTTAGACCACTCTCGGCAGTCTTTCCTCATTTGTGGCCAAACGTAACGCTGTGCTACTAACTTCGCACTAGCGTTTGCTCCAGGATGACTGAGCGAATGCAAACTGTCAAAAACTTGCTTGCGCATACTTTTAGGTATGAAAGGTCTGGGGGTCGATGTACTGACATCGCAGTACAACTCAGTTCGACTACCAGGAATTAATATTTTTTTAATGCGCAGGGAACATTCGTCATTGAGATAAGAGGTGAGCTCTTGGTCTGCCTCTTGTGATTTTGCCAACTTTTCGAAGTCCACTGGTTCGCTCAACTCGTCTACGCGAGAGAGTGCGTCTGCGACTGTGTTATCCTTCCCTGAGACATGTTGGATATCTGTCGTAAATTGGGAGATAAAGTCCAGATGTCTATACTGACGGGGACTGCAGTTACTTTTTCGTTCTCGAAAAGCGTAACAGAGTGGTTTGTGGTCAGTATAGACGGTGAAGTGAGCTGCTTCCAACCAGTGGCGAAAATATTTGATATTTTCGTAAATGGCAAGGAGCTCTCGGTCATAGGCGGAATACTTCCTCTGGGCCGGGCTCAACTTGCGGGAAAAGAAGGCTAAGGGTTGCCAGTGACCCTCGATCAGCTGTTGCAAGACTCCACCAATCGCCTCCTCTGAAGCGTCTGTGAAGAGCCCTAGCTTAGCCTTGGGGTCAGGATGGGCCAGGAGAGCAGCTTTGCACAAGCTCGTCTTGCACTCTTCAAAAGCTCTTACCGCATTCTCGTCCATGACAATCGGGTCGGAGGCCTTGACAGCACCGGTCAGCAGGGCGTTCAAGGGCGATTGAATAGATGCAGCTTGGGGTATAAATCTCCTGTAAAAATTGATCATACCCAAGAATCGCCTCAGCTGCTTCGCTGTTCTGGGTTGCGGGTACTCCTTGATGGACTCGACCTTGCCTTCCAGGGGTTTGGTGCCGTGTTGAGAGATGTGGTAGCCTAGGAATGTTACCTCGGACGCGCCAAACACGCATTTGGCTGTGTTGATTACCATGCCGTACTTGCTCATCCTGGTGAAAACCTGGCGGAGGTGCTCCTCATGCTCAGCGCTTGACCTTGAAGCTACCAGGAAGTCGTCCAGGTAGGGGTAACAAAAATCGAGGCCCCGTACCATCTCGTCAACAAATCTCTGGAAAGTTTGGCCTGCGTTGCGCAACCCGAATGTCATGTAAGGAAATTCGAAGAGTCCGAAGGGTGTGGTGATGGCGGTCTTCAAAATATCCTGGCTATGGACCGGTATCTGGTTGTAGGCCTTTACAAGGTCTATTGTAGAAAATACCGTACAACCAGATAGGTTTTGCGAAAAGTCATGAATGTGGCGAATTGGGTACTTATCTGGTATTGTCCTGGCGTTCAGCATCCGATAATCCCCGCACGGACGCCAGCCCTTGTCTTTTTTAGGGGCTAGGTGTAGCGGGGATGACCACGGTGATTCGGAGGGGCGGGCGGTCCCGCTCGCCAACATTTCGCCAAACTCCTTCTTTGCGATATTTAATTTTTCCGGGGCTAGCCTTCGAGGGGAACAGGACACAGGAGGGCCTGGTGAGGTGCGGATGTGATGCACTGTGTCGTGTTTAGGTGTGTGCGGTGTGCCTGTAGGTTTGGTTATTTCGGGAAATTCTGACAATATAGTATGGTATTTTGAGACACCGGTCACGACCTTAATACTCGGAATTAAATTGTTATTTACAATATTTGCCACAGTGGCCAAATTTGTCACACCGTCTATAATTTTTTATTACGAACGTCTACCAGTAAATTATAAAATGACAAAAAATCAACTCCTATGATTGCTTTGGTTACATCCGCGATGACGAATTTCCATTTAAAAGCTCTACGTAAACCTAGATCTAAGTTAAAATCTATATAACCATACGTATTTATCATAGTACCGTTAGCCGCACGTAGTTGGTAGTTTGTTTTATCACGACACTCACTTAATTGATGACGAGGATAAACGCACAGATCACTCCCGGTATCCACTAAGAACTGCACTTTCGATTTTTTGTCCGTAACGTACAGGCGACCGGTGGTTGAGGGCGGGCAATCGGACGTCGCCATTACTGATCGCCCTGGGCGTTTCCCGCGTCGTGATCACAGGGCTTCACGCACTTCAACGCTTGGTTGCCGAATTTGAAGTGGTACCAGCACTTTGGGAACCTCCTGTAGTTCGACCGGGTGCGCTGCGAGGGTGTCCGGTTGCGTGGTTTATCCTGGGACGTTTGTTTAGCGCGTGGGCGGGAAGGGCGGGAACGCTCGTGAACCTCCATGGTGAGCGCGCTGACCTGCTTCGAGAGTTCCAGTAGACCTTGAGCCATCCGATCCAGAGCTGACTGTGTTGACGGCGCGTCCGCCGCTGCTACGTGGGGTGACGATGGTGCGATATCATTCACCGTGTCGGCCAAATCTGCCAGTTCGTTAAGCGGCAGTTTTATTTGGGACGCGATCACTGTCTGCAGGTTACTAGGTAGGCGGCTTGTCCAGATTGTTCTGATAAAACTCTCGGGAATGTTACGACCGGCCAGGCGTTGTAGATGTCGCAGGAATTGCGAAGGTTTGCGATCCCCGAGTTCTTCCGATTGCAGTAGCTGTTTGACCTTCTGTTCGCTCGATGTTGAAAGCCTTTTGATCAACTCCGACTTCAATTTTTCGTATTTGTTGGTAGCCGGAGGGTCGGTGAGCACGTCTTCTACTTCCAATGAGGTTGGTCGGTCGAGGTTTGATAAGATGTGATAATATTTGGTATTATCGTCGGTGATTCTGGCCATTACGAACTGTGCCTCGATTTGGGAAAACCATAGCCCCGGTTTTTCGGGCCAAAATGGCGGCACTTTTACGCCTACGTGGAAAACCTCCGATTGTTGTTCCGGCGACGCACTTTTCTTGGACGAACTCGCTGTAGTTCCGTCCATCTTCTCTGGCTTGCTCATTCTCGCTCGTGTTCTTACGGGGTCACCAGTTTGGGTATGTAGGTTGTAGTACTTAGGTATGAAGGAGTGAAGAGAATTAGATTGTAGCCAGACTTCTATTTATTTAACCGGTAAGTAAGTACAGAATCGGGTTATCTATGAGTAAGTACAGTATAGGCAGGGGTTACGAGTACGTATGAAGGTAAGTTAGATTACGATGAGAGTAGTCGCGATAAGAGCTGCGCAGGCTCCGCGTAAGAGATTCGGGCCGTGACTGGTGTTGGCCGATCGCTCGCAATCGGTGCGCGTCCGCGGCTCGAGGGGTACCGAGGCGAGGGGGCAGAGGTACGGCCGGCGCGCTAGCGCGCCGCTGATTGGTCTGTCGCCGCTCCCCGGCACCCGCGCGTCTCCGGCTGACACAGCGCGATCGTTGCGTGCGTGAGCTCTCGAACGAGTCCAACTTATGATATTTATTATGATTTAATTTGTATGTAAAATATTGTAATTACGTATATGTATGAAATGTACTTATTTGTATATATATAACATATAAATGTTTATGTACGTGTTATGTATTAAATATTATGTATTAAATGTTATATATTAAATGTTATGTATTAAATTATGTAGGTATTGTATTGTTTGCATTAAAAGTAATTATGTAGTGTTACCTGTATGTAAGTACTAGTGGCCCGCCCTCGCTTCGCTTCGGTATTTTAATTTTTTGAACGAAGTAGAATTCACAACAATCAAAGTAATTAGCAAAAAGAAATTTTACTGATACTTATAGGATTGATAATTTTGGTGATCGTAAACCTTAATGAAGGAATCTCAAAAAGAAATATTATTCAGTTCCCCCGTTTCCACCCTATAGGTGGGGACTTTTATAAAATTTATATGAAAAGCCTAAATACCTACCAATTTTCAAGATTCTAGCTTCAAAAAATGACAATACTTCGTTTCAACCCCCTTTCCCCCCCTTTTTAGGTTGAAGAAAAAAATAACGAATTCACTTTCATTACATTTGTATGCAAAGCCCAAATACCAAGTTTCAAGAATATAGCTTTAAAATTGACAATACGGCGTTTTATCCCCCTTTCTCCCCTTTTTAGGTTGAAGAAAAAAAATGCCGAATTCAATTTCTTTACATTTGCATGCAAAGCCCAAATACCAATTTTCAAAGCTTTAAAAATGACGAATTTTCCATACGACGTTTTAACCCCCTTTCATCCCTTTGTAAGCTGAAGAAAAAAAAATGCTGAAATTACTTTCATTTAATTTGTATGGAAAACCCAAATACCAATTTTCAAGACTCTAGCTTTAAAAATAATAAATCTCCCATACATTGTTTTAACCCCCATTTCACCCCTTTATGGCTTAAATTAAAAAAAAAACTAAAACAGGTCAATTTTTATTTTTGATAAACAACCATAATCCAAATTTTCAAATCTCTAACATCAAAATTGAAAGACTTTCATACTAACGTAAACCCCCCCTTTCACCCTTTTAGGGGGTGAATTTCGCAAAACCCCTTCTTAGTGCGCGCCTACATAGTAAGAACTACCTATGTTTCAAATTTCATGATTTTAGGTCCAGTAGTTTTGGCTGTGCGTTGATAGATCAGTCAGTCAGTCAGTCAGTCAGTCACAGGCCGAGGCGTTACCTCTTTATTAATAGTATAGATTTAGTATGTGGGTTGCCCACAAATGTTTTGAACGGTGCGTTCTCAACAAATAACCGTGAAAAAGTGTCCTTAGTGCTACTACCAGGCTGTGTGGTATTAATTTCGGTCGGCCGACCACAAAACAGGACAATTGTGTGTGGTGCACCACGCGGGCTTGGATTGCTGCCCGCCATAACCGCCAGCTCGCCGCTTGGAGACCTATCCTGAGGCAGGATATTCAGCAGATCAGGGTGAGTCTCGCAGTTCTCGCAAATCTTCCCTTATACTTTTCTCCCGCAAAATTCATTCCTATACAGTCCACTTATATATCGACATAACCGCATTACCAAGTATAATAATATTTTTGTTAAATTTATTGATAACTTTAAAGATACAATTAATGTATTGCGGGAACATGATTTCACAAATCATATTCATATTAAGTTAAAAAGTAAATAAATAAATTAGGTATGTATGTTATTATTCTCTAACGCTGAAAGGCTTACATACCTACATGCACCATAATTCATGATGATTCGGAGGTTCCAAGTTCAAACCCTCCCTCAAGTATTTTTTTTTTTATTTCTTTTTTTACTTATGATTGGGATAACCGAGACAGTGATTGCCCAGTGTATAGTGATTGCCCGAATTAAGGTTAACATACATTTTAACTTACTTTCAAAGGTGTAGTTTCACATTAAATCCGTTAAATATCACGAGGATACTGTTAACTAGAGTTCTAAATAAGACATTTTGCAAAATTTTCAATAAAAATATTGTAATGGCAGTTTTAGGACAGCGGGTGTCCGTCACTTCAATAAATGTGAATTCCTTACAGAATTTGTTAAGGACACATTTTGTGGTTTTGAAGTTTGTATCACTTTAATTTTCTTTTTTTGAGCGTTAAAGCACAACGACGTGTTAGTTAAAGCTTTAATGTTTCATTCAAAGCAGTTATCGCGGCGTAATTTTATTTCATTAAGTATTTTAAGAGGGTGGGCAATCACTGTAAATAAAATATGACAAATTCAGTTATTGCCATACCAGAATTCAGTTATTGCCATGGGTATGAGACAGTGATTGCCCGGGTAGGTATTTACTAAATCACGTGAGGGATATAATAATCGAACCTAATATTTTCTTTATATCCTGTAACTTTCTTTATATAGCGCAAAAGGTTGGCAGCGCACTTGTGACTCCAGTGGCGTTGCAGGTGACCATGGGCGGCAGCATTGCTTATTACATATGATGTGGCAGCAAAAACACATTTTCGCTTTTTGTTGGCATCACTTGATGGTAAGCGAATGCCAACGCACATACTCAACACCAGTGGAGTCACAAGAATGCTGCCAATGTTTTAACCCCCCATTGGGCCTCCGACAACCTCAAAACTGTATCAAAATTGGTACTTTCCATTTATTCGCTGAGATAACGAGAAACTAGATAGAACGATTTGATGATTTTACTAGATTTTGAAGTTAAACGCGTTTTCTTAGTCAATGGTATCTTATTTGGATGATGTTACTGATTTCAATTGCTTAGAAATATATCTTAACGCACAAAAACTTACGAAAGATCTAAAATTTTAAGTATTTAATAATATTTTTATGGAATTACAACGTGCGGTATAGGTGGCAATAACTGTCTCATTTGGTTGGCAATAACTGTGTCAAGTGGGCAATCACTGTGTTTTTAGGAGATTTTTTTGTTATACGTTATAATTATGAAATATTCTTTAGATGTTTGAATTATTGCTAACTTATCTCAATGCTCAACTATTAACGTTGTCAAATAATTACACTCTGATTTCTTATTGTTAAAGAAAAGGATTATATTGAAATAAAACTAGTGTCAATTTCTTAAGTGGGCAATCACTATCTCGATCACCCTAAATAGAACCCTGTTATTTTATCCTAGTTAGTGGCTATATTTACCTACTTTATGTAGGGTAACCGAGATAGTGATTGCCCAGTGTACAGTGATTGCCCGAATTAAGGTTAACATACATTTTAACTTATTTTCAAAGGTGTAGTTTTAAATTAAATCCGTTAAATAACACTAGGATACTGTTAACTAGAGTTCTAAATAAGACATTTGGCAAAATTTTCAATAAAAATATTTTTTTTTTTTTTTTTTGGTATGGCTGCTAAGTGCTTTCACGAGCACATTTAACTCTGCCAATGTCGAGTGATTAAAGAGACACGTATAATACAAAATAAAATTGACCGGTGTGACGAGAATAGCTTTTCTGGATATTATTAATAATTGAGTCGTAACACCAACTAGAACAAAACAAAACAACAAATAAACAAACACATATAGACGACACAATGTTAAGAGGGAGATTCGCTTAGAGTCTAATATTATATTTTACAATATATCTACATAAATATTTTACAACAGAGGAAAAGGATAAAGAAAGAAGAAAAGAGAAGTTAATAGGGCGGGGAATATAAAAATATTGTAATGGCAGTTTTTGGACAGCGGGTGTCCGTCACTTCAAAAAATGCGAATTCCTTACAGAATTTGTTAAGGATACATTTTGTAGTTTTGAAGTTTGTATCACTTTAATTTTCTTTTTTGAGCGTTAAAGCACAACGACGTGTTAGTTAAAGCTTTAATGTTTCATTCAAAGCAGTTATCGCGGCGTAATTTTATTTCATTAAGTATTTTAAGAGGGTGGGCAATCACTGTAAATAAAATATGACAAATTCAGTTATTGCCATACCAGAATTCAGTTATTGCCATGGGTATGAGACAGTGATTGCCCGGGTAGGTATTTACTAAATCACGTGAGGGATATAATAATCGAACCGAATATTTTCTTTATATCCTGTATCTTTCTTTATATCTAGGTTTAGGTACAAGGAGTTTCGAAAAAACTGCTTTTTTCAAAAAGTTGACCTAAAAATAGGGGAAAATTTGATCTGCTACCGAAAATCTTGGAGGGAAGGTGGTAAGAAGAACAACCAAATATATACCGTAACTAGCTTTTTGCCGCCCCGCGCTTTGCGCGGGTGCGCCTTCAAGCTAGGTCTGCGACGCTTGGCCGCTACGGGCTGCGCCCTGCGTGGCGACGCTACGGGCTTCGCCCTCCGCGGAGCTCGGCCTTCGGCCTCGCGAGACGCAGCTCGGCCTGCGGCCTCGCGAAGATACACGGGGCGGTTCTCTGTCTGTCACGGCTGCTCTTATACTTTTTTGCCAACGGAAAGATAAATCAAATGTATGATCTTGGGACGGTTGCGCCCTACGCGGCGCTCCTCTTAGTTTGTCGATAAGCCTTGTGATGGAATAGCCGCTTCGGGCTTCGCCCTACGCGGCGCACCGATGGTTTTATGTTAGATAAACTTGTGATGAAATGGCCGCTCCGGGCTGCGCCCTACGCGGCGCTCCGTTTGGTTTTGTCCATGAGCCTTGTGATGGATGGCCGCTCCGGGCTTCGCCCTACGCGGCGCACCGGTTGGTTTTTATGTTTAATAAACTTGAGATGAAATAAGTAGCCGCTTCGGGCTACGCCCTTCGCGGCGCTCCACTTGGTTTTGCATGTGTAACTTTCGATGAAATGGCCACTCCGGGCTTCGCCCTACGCGGTGCTACGCTTGGTTCTGCGTATGAAACTTACAAAGAAATGGCCGCTCCGGGCTTCGCCCTACGCGGCGCTCTGCTTGGTTCTGCCCGTCTATCTAACGATGAAAAGCCGCTCCGCTTTATGTCATGCGTCGTGTTTCTATTAAATGGCGCTCCGCTTAGATTGATATGTCGTGCTTGCGGTGGAATGGCCGCTCCGGGCTTCGCCCTACGCGGCGCTTCGCCTTTGCTTCTAGATGTTGCATAGAGCACAATGAAAAAGTCCATACATACTGTTAGGAGGCCGCTCCGGGCTGCGCCCGACGCGGCGCTCTGCTATATTCTCGCAACACACCAAGTGATTGAAATGGCCGCTCCGGGCTTCGCCCTACGCGGCACTCTGCTTGGTACTGCCCCTGAAAGTCAGGTTGAAATGGCCACTCCAGGCTTCGCCCTTCACAACGCTCCACTTGGTTTTGAAGTTCAAACTTGTAATGGAATGGCCGCTCTGGGCTTCGCCCTACGCGGCGCTCCGCATTCATTTTTCATCGCACCCATATGAAAGTGGCCGCTCCGGGCTTCGCCCTACGTGGCATTTCGCCTTTGCTCCGCAATGTTACGTTGAACACGATGAAAAAGTCCATCTGTACAGTTAGAAGGCCGCTCCGGGCTGCGCCCGACGCGGCGCTCTGCTATATTCTTGCAATATAACGAGTGATAGAAATGGCCGCTCCGGGCTTCGCCCTACGCGGCGCTCCGCTTGGCTCTGCCGCTGTATGAGATGATGAAATGGCCGTTGCGGGATTCTCCCGGTGCAACAATCGATGTATTTGCCGCTCCGGGCTTCGCCCTACGCGGCGCTTCGCATAGGTATGTGAAGAAAACTCGTGATGAAATGGCCGCTCCGGGCTTCGCCCTACGCGGCGCTTCGCTCAGTGTTCGAGGCTTGTGTCGAGTATTTAGATTTTTCCATTTAAGCTCTATATAAGCCCACACTTGATGCCTACGCTGAGCTGGCTAAGCGATTCAAAGTTCATAATCGTAACGTTAATGTCAGTAGGTAGTGCTAACAAGCACAAGTGATAAAATTACTTTATGAAATTTTGATTCAACTTAATTTAAATTTTTAGTTACACTAACCGCATAAATATTGTGGTAATACTATATAAATATATGAAATTACCAAGTTATATTTGCGGTTCTTCTCATTGATTTTACATTAGTGGTTTCGTTTGAAACTCTAAATTTTCTTGAGTTTTTTAGTTTTGTATTGAATCTTTATAGTTCCTCAATATGATATGGTTACTGTAAGTTGTTAGGTTTGAGAATTACGTAAAAACTTAAGACAGAAGGTCGATAAAGCAGGCGACCCGTTGTATCATCAATATCAACTCAACTCAATTCCCTTCCATAGTCCCGGTTTAGTTGCCATCTCTCCCATAACCCTAATATTTTGTATCTCCATCGCATGTTTTCATAATAATTGTTCTGGCTGGTACCTATGTGTAGGGTTCAGCCGACTTCAGTACAAAATGTATGGGAAAATTTCGTAGTAGAGTAAAAAAAAATTTCTTTTTTTTTTTCGTCGCATGTTTTTGTAAATGCTCTGGTTGGTTGAGAATGACAATACATGTCACTTTTTGACAGGGCACAATACACAGACGTTGAGTATTTACAATTTTACGTATATTTTACACAAGTTTTGTACTAAATCTTAAAATTTTCCTTGAGGATGAAGTTTTTTTTTTCTACCATTTTGTAGCTCTTGTTAATACCTACCATAAAGATTATAACAACGATTCTCGTCAAGTGGCGCCAACTGCCCGAAACATCGGTTTTTAAGTGCGAAAAAACTCAACATTTACAAAATGGCCGCCAGCTCGTCCGCCATCTTGTTTTTTCAACAACCCATATTTTTCCCATATTCTACAACATATACCGCGTCGAACCACGTTTTTACTTTTTCTCTGAGATAATACTGCTCGCCCAAGGAACCTCTCAAAAATGCCCCTGTCAAAATTTTCTTTTGGACGCTGCTCCCAGTGTTGCCAGTTAATTTTAGTAAAAATGGACAAAAGGGATTTTAAATACCTAAATTCAAGCTTTCATGTACTTTTTTTCCCCAACAACTGTCATTTTAATTTTTTTTATTTTTTGACCAAGTCTCGAAACTTATTTAAAATTATGAAAATATTTTTGAACATGGCAACACACCTTAGAAAGACACCCGTTCGCGTCATACATCATGAGTTCCCCAAGTAGCGCCATCTGGTCGAAAAACAACTTTGATTTTTTTCAAATCTCCTTTTTTTTACAAAATGGCAACTCGTCCGCCATCTTGATTTTTTGACAACCCATATTTTTCCCATATACTACATTATATATCGCTTTGAATGGCGTTTTAATTTTTTTTCTAAAATAATACTGGTTCCCCAAGGAACCTCTAAAAAATGACCATGTCAAAAAAACATATCTCTCAATATCTCCCAGTGTTGCCAGATGATTTTGTTAAAAATGACCTAATGTCATTTAGACTAACTCAACGAAAGGTTTGATGTATTTACTTTTCCTGGAAATCAATTTTTATTTTTTTTACTATTTTGGGCCCTGACGCCTAAACTATCAAAAAACGCAAAAATGTTTTTCGACATGGCAACACATGTAAGCAAGACTCACACCTGCCTTATACATGCAAACTTTCTAAAGTGTCGCCATCAGTCAAAAAAATCACTTTGAAAAGTTTCAAAAAAATACGATTTCACAAAATGGCCGCCAGCTCGCCGGCCATCTTGTTTTTTTGACGGCGCGTATTTTTCCCATATACTACATAGCATAACCTATCAGAGACAATTTTTATTTTTTTTCCATCTATGATACCCTCGTCCAAAGAACTTCTAGAAGTCAGCGACACCCGAAAATTTATTTTCGCCGCCATTTCCAGTGTTGCCAGTTTTTTTCCAAAAAAATATCCGAAGGACATTGCGATGTTAAATGACTACAAAACTGCATACTCGGTTTTTGCAAACATGGCAACTTTTTTTTTCTACCATTCGGGGCCGTGGCCCAAAAACTACCAAGAATTTGGTAGAAATTCTCAGTCGTGGCAATACTGTGATAAATACTGTGATAAATTACCCACCGACGCTCGGAACATTTCAAATCTCTCCAGTGTTGCCATCACCTCGCAAAATTCGTTTGAAAAGTGCACTTTTTTTTCTCCAAACAAAATGGCCGCCAGGGGCGGCGCCATCTTGGATTTTGAAAAATCGCAAATGACGTTTAAAAGAAGATTATATACGCAACAGATTAAAAAAAGAAATTTGAAAATCGAGCGGCGCTCCCCTCAGCTACGATCCCGTGAAAAGTGCTCGAAATCCAATTTTCAATCCAAGATGGCGGCGCCGCCATTTTGTTTTTTCAACTTTTTTTTTCTTGTCATGTCTAAAATAGCAAAGGGTTATTCTGAGACATTTTTCACATCTCGAATAACTGCCGTAACAAAATAGTTGATGTCGCAAAAACGGCCGCCATTTTGTTTTTTTTTTCTTTAAATGTCAAAAACCTGGATTGATTAAAAAATCACTCAGGGTTGTCAAAACTTTTTCCGCAAAAATAAACCCCAACACACCGCAAAACAGCCCTGATCAGTGAGTGAGTGAGTCAGTGAGTGGTAATCGAGCTTTATATTATATGAGATGAGATTATATTATGTATTTTACCGTGGAAGAGCACGTTTCAGTATGAATAAGCCGGCTTAAACGGAGTGATTCTATAATCACAGAAAACCAAAATCAAGCGGCGCTAACGCGTGAGTGTACCGGAGGCTCTATGAAGGGGGAAAAGGAGTTAAAATGTTGGCAGCGCATTTGTGACTCCCCTTGTTGTTGCGAGTGTCTATGAGCGGTGGCAATCGTTTACCATCAGGTGATCCGTATGCTTGTGAGCCACCTATCACATTAAAATTTAATTACCAAATGATGCAGTTAGTAATAATTAGAAAAAAAAAATTCAAATTTCAACTGTGGGAGAGCCACGCTTCAGCATGAATGGGCCGATTTGACCGGAGTGATACCACTGCCTAACAGAAAACCAGCGTGAAGCAGCCCCTGCGCCGAGTGAGTGAGGGAAACGAAGGCCCACACCCGGGGGGGAAGGGGATAAAAGGTTGGCAGCGCACTTGTGACTTCAGTGGTGTTGCAGGTGACCATGGGCGGCAGCATTGCTTATTATATATAATGTGCAGTCAAAACACGCATCACTTGATGGTAAGCGAATGCCAACGCACATACTCAACACCAGTGGAGTCACAAGTATGCTGCCAATGTTTTCCCCTCCCCCCTCCCCTCACCCCCATTGGGCCTCCGACAACCTCAAAACTGTATCTACTTACCTTTTGTAAAATTGGTACATACATTCCATTTATTCGCTGAGATAACGAGAAACTAGATAGAACAATTTGACGATTTTACTAGATTTTGAAACTAAACGGGTTTTCTTAGTCAATGGTATCTTATTTGGATGATGTTACTGATTTCAATAGCTTAGAAATATATCTTAAACGCACAAAAACTTACGAAAGATCTAAAATTTTAAGTATTTAATAGTATTTTTATGGAATTACAACGTGCGGTATAGTTGGGAATCACTGTCTCACTTGGTTGGCAATGACTGTGTCAAGTGGGCATTCACTGTGTTTTTTGGAGATATTTTTGTTATACGTTATAATTATAAAATATTCTTTAGATGTTTGAATTATTGCTAACTTATCTCAATGCTAAACTATTAACGTTGTCAAATAATTACACTCTGATTTCTTATTGTTAAAGAAAAGGATTATATTGAAATAAAACTAGTGTCAATTTCTTAAGTGGGCAATCACTATCTCGATCACCCTGGGTGTTGTTACATTATTCTACTTTTTTAAATTGTTTTTCTATTAGATATAACCGAATTAGGAAAACAAAAAAAGTTAAATTTGAATTTCAACAAAACATTATTTAGGTAAACGATATAGAGGTATCCATCGTTGTTTACACATACGTTTCGTATTGACATACGACGCCGCGGGTCTAATGTCCAGTTATGCGAGACACCGAGCGCCCGTGTTATGCTTACGGCGCTAATGTCTAGATAAATTGGTTAGATACGTTAACATGAAATTAGATGACATAATCAAACCTGCAACGCGATGGCAAAGTTTTAGTTTGGAGTTTGTATATATACAAAATTGAAACATGGATTTAGTGGATGTCACCTAAGACCGAAAAACCTTAGTAGGAGCATAGGGGCCCACTCTGAAACGGTGTAAGGTCTAAGATGTCTATCTGAGATGTCTGTGATGATTGATTATTTACCCGGAGTGATCAACTGGGTTTATAACTTTCAGAGCAAGATTCCTCTCACCAAGTTTAGTAAGAAACGCTAAACGAGGTAAAGCACAAAGAAAGACGAAAAATGAACAATGAACAATGAAACACGAACCAAAATCTGGTAGTCTCCGGACTGTAAAGTTGAAATCGAATTGAGAACGAAGTCACAACAGTCCGGGGACGTAAATCCATTATGCTCCAGCTTTTGTTGAATTGGAATTGTCGTTTCTAAGTGCCATCAACAACTGACCGAACATTGCATTCGGTCGACGAATGATACTTTCCTCAACTTAGGCACTTAAATTAACGGGTGGACAGACAGTGAAGAGAATTGAGAAAACTAATCGACGCAAACGCATTTCTATTGGAATTGTCGTTTCAAAGTGCCATCAACCACTGACCGAACATTGCATTCGGTCGACGATTGATACTTTCCTCAACTTAGGCACTTAAATTAACGGGTGGACAGACAGTGATAAGAATAGAGAAACCAATCAACGCAAACGCATTAGGAATTCTAATTCACATTTGGTTTTTCAAAAATGTATTGGGAATTCTACTTCACTTTTTGGTTTTCAGACAAAGCGAACGAAGTGAGCGATTTTGAAAACCAAAAGTGAAGTAGAATGCCCAATAATACCCTACTTGTCTGTTTTAATATTTTGTCGTAGTCATTTTTATTAAAACTCAGCTCTGGTAAACTATTTGTTTTTTTAGAAATTCCAACCATGTTTGGATGGCCGGTCCATTCGTCGTTAGAACTCATAGAAACGGAATCGGGATAATAAATACTTAAACGATGCACACGGTGTGGCTCGATCGGAAGGCAAGTGAATTTCACCTTTATCGAATTATACAATACAATTCAAGTAACTCCTACACAATCACTATGAGCAATTCTACGCATACTGATTACACCAATGTAAAAATAGGAACGTTATCGATCGTGTGTTCGTCATTAATACTTCATTGCATGTATGTTTGATACACATACAAAAAGTTTATTATGAGTTAGAAAAAAAATACGAACCACAATACAATACAATACAATCACAATGGTTTTTTTCCTATTGAATCAAAATTCGAATACGAAAAAATATCTGTAAATATTTACCTGTCTACTACTACTACTACTATCTAATGAATAAAGGTTTCTGAAAACAACCACAAACATTAGTTAATTATCTACTATATATTGTTTTGTTACTATATGTTGTATATATTGTTTATTGTTTACTTAACAATAAGTAAGTATTTTTTTCAAAATGTAAAATTACGTGTCATATCTATGAATAAAGGTTCAATACCTCTGCTAAAAATAATGTGCTGTCTGCACTTTTCTTTAATAAAACGCGGTAAAACATAGGTACCGTATCAGTACTCGCAGTGTCTCTCGGGAAAAATCTAAGTGACAAGTGGTAAAGTGCTTAAACATTACCCTGTTAACGGTACCATCTAATGTAGAAGAAAACCAAGGAAGACTTCAGGAACTAAAATGTTCGTAAGTTGAACTAATTTATGGTCATAAACATCTGTCTTTCCAGTTCTTCTAGTAGTTTTAACTAATGATTGTCTATGACATTTTTCTTTACATAGTCAGAGTGTGTGTAATAGGAAATATGGATTTCAGGTCTGAAATCACCAAAGTTAGCAAGCGATCAAAGAAGTTGACCGACTCCAGCAACCTATTCTTCGAGTCAGAAGACAAAAGCCTAAGGTAATTTAGATAGCCGTTATGTCTTCAATTCATGTCCATATTTGATTCTTTGTCTATTAGTAAACTACATCTTAAACGACTATGTCTAAGATAAAATAATAATAATAACTAATTTTCTTTCTACCTAGTTCAAAAAGAAGAAAGTCCGGTAAACGTCCAACGCAGAAGACGAAAAACGCGTCTCCCGTCATCGCTGCCGAGTGGCTCTTCGACTCGGATTCGGACGACGAAGTAGCGCCTCAAAAGACGAAAGAGACTGCCTTTAGCACGTTCACCCGTCGAGTGCCAGGCGGAGTCACGCGTCGGACTACACGTTGGATGGAGACCTGCTAGCTGAGGTGCGCCTCTATAACGCGGAGGAGGTACGGAATCTTACCGGCTTCGAGAGGTGTGAAAAAGCAGTAATTTGGGTTCGTCTGCAGGGGGAGACGGATTCGCCTGAATTTAATCTTCTTAAAGAATTTACAAAAATTGCAAAAACAAAATTTACGGAAGAAGGAGTTTTTTACAGCGATAAAAATAAAAAATAATAGCGTGTAAGTAAGTAAATTTTTTAAAGTAACTCCTTCCGCAAAAATTTTGTCTTTGACAATTTTTGCATTATTTCATTATATTTTGTATTGTTAGCACAGTGAAAACATATGCACAATGTCAAACACTACTTTCTGTTCTGTATGCGACGTATCTGTTAGAAACAAAGGTTTTTGAAAAGTATTTTACACAAAAATAATAGTGCAGTTGTTGAAAGCGACGGTATCGAAAAAGTATACAGTGCTTTTCGTAGTCGCATCGCTTCTTACCGCGTTAGATGTGATGACGGACGGGATGGCGAGTCGGTCTACCCTCCCGCCGAATTTTTATCGCGATTGCGCACACGCGTTCGACTTTTGCTTTCAGCACGAATGCTAGCATATTCTAGCATCAAAGTAAACTTTGAGTTATGCTGAAATTTTTCAGCATAAGAATGATTCTGTTTCAATTAAATCTTTTGCAACCGAAAACATAAATTTACATCAAAATTATAATTTTGAAGAGACGTTTTTAAATATTATTCACTTGATTTGTAAAAAAATTGAAAATTTTGAGGACAGAGATAGTGGTTGGGCTTATCTGCGAAGTTTGTATTTAGAAGTAAACATTAATAAATACGAGCCTTTGAGAGGCTCAAGTTTTATAGATTTGCCTGAAACCATAAAAAATAAACGAGCGTGTATAAATATCAAAAATTCTGATAATTATTGTTTTTTATGGTGTGTTGTGGCATCACTTTTTCCTGCTAAGAGTAACGCCCATCGAACGACTTCTTATCCGCACTTTAAAAGTGTTCTTAATATTAAGAACCTTTCTTTTCCAGTAGGGTTCTCGGATATAAAATACTTTGAAAAAAACAATCCTCGCATAAGTATTAATATTTATGGTCTTAAAAAAAATTGTAACGTTGTGGGGCCTTTGTACAAAAGCGAACGCCGAAAAGAACATCACGTTAACATGCTTTTTCTTGAGAAAGATAAGCGCACACATTACTGCCTTATTAAAGATTTATCTAAATTACTTCGGCAACAGTTAACTAAACATCATTCGAAAGTATATTTATGTGAAGATTGTATGATTTTTTTTAACACAAACGATAAACTTGATGCTCATATTTGTAGTGGCGTGGCAACAATTTTACCTAATGAAGGAACTCGAATACAATTTGACCACTACGAACGAAGAATGCAAGATATGCCCTTCGTTTCGTACGCAGATTTTGAGTCGTTGTTAGAACCCACCGAATGCAATTCAGAACCAAGTTGTACAACATCATTGCATAAACACACACCAGCCGCATTCGCTTACTATGTGGTTTGTTCTTACGATAGTTCGCGTAACAAATTTGTCTCCTATCGCGGACCTCCATCATCAGCAACCTACGTTCGTCCACTGCTGGACATAGGTCTCCCCTAATGCACGCCACCGCTCCCGATTTTCGGCCACTCTCATCCAGCCCACTCCAGCCAGCCTTCGAATGTCGTCATCCCATCTTGTAGCAGGGCGTCCAACACTACGTTTGCCGAGTCGCGGTCTCCACTCAAGGACCTTATGGCTCCAACGGTTGTCAGTTCTGCGGCTAATGTGACCAGCCCACTGCCACTTCAGTTTGCTAATTCGGTGGGCTATGTCGGTGACTCTGGTTCTCTGTCGGATTACATCATTTCTGATGCGGTCCTTCAGAGATACTCCGAGCATAGCCCTTTCCATAGCTCTTTGAGCGACTTTGAACCGCTGGATTAATCCAGCCGTGAGTGTCCACGTCTCGGCACCGTAAGTCATGACCGGAAGGACGCACTGGTCGAAGACTTTCGACTTAAGACTTTGAGGGATGGGTGACGAGAAGACTTGACGAAGCCTACCAAATGCTGCCCAGCCTAGCTGAATTCTTCTATTGACTTCTCTCTCGAAGTTGTTTTTGCCTAGTTGGAGCGTTTGTCCTAGATAGACATATTCCTGGACAACTTCGAGAGGTACTCCATTAACAGCGACCGGTCCCGGATCAACGAGCTCGTTGAACATGACCTTGGTTTTATCCAAGTTCATCCGAAGACCGATGTGTTTAGAAGATTCAGCCAGGCTGCTCACCATCTCCTGTAGGTCCTGTAAGGTTTCCGCCAAGATGACGATGTCGTCTGCGAATCGTAGGTGTGACATGTACTCGCCATTAATATTAATTCCGCGCTCTTTCCAGTTTAGCGTTTCGAACATGTCCTGCAGCGCAGTGGAGAAGAGTTTCGGAGATATAACATCTCCTTGTCTCACACCACGTCGCAGCAGGACAGGCTCGGTTTGGCCATTCTGGATTACTACGGACATATTAGCGGCGTCATATAGACACTTCAACACCTCGATATATCGCCAATCGACTTGGCACCTCTGCAAGGCCTCGAGAACAGCCCAGGTCTCGACGGAGTCAAAAGCTTTTTCATAGTCCACAAACGCCATGCACAGGGGCTGGTTATACTCTTTGGTCTTCTGTATAACCTGTCTCACTGTGTGAATATGGTCTATGGTGCTATAACTCCGTCGGAACCCGGCCTGCTCTGCAGGTTGAGCTTCGTCAAGTCTTCGTGTAAGGCGATTCGAAATGACTCTTGAGAACAATTTATAGACGTGACTTAAAAGTGAAATTGGTCGATAGTTTTTCAGTAAGGTTTTGTCGCCTTTCTTGAAGAACAACACGACCAAGCTCCGCTGCCACGCCCTAGGAGTTCTCCCAGAGAAAAGAACCGAGTTAAATATACGCCGAAGTTCCTTCAGCACCGGCTTGCCGGCAGCTTTTAGAAGCTCGGTTGTGACTCCGTCTTCTCCCGGGGCTTTTCCATTTTTAAGTTGCCCAAGAGCTGCCTCGATCTCCTCCAAGCTGATGTCGGGTAGATCCTCCGTCGCATGGCGGGTTAATGTGGCTCTTGAATCCTTCTCATCCGGCGTAGGGTGGGGTGAGTGCGACGCGTATAACTGGCTATAGAACGTGTAAACTTCCGAAAGAATCTCTGGCTTTGACGTGACGACTTCTCCATTTGCCTTGGTCAACTTCGACAGGTGGCTCCTTCCAAGCTGTTGTAAGAAGACTTTGGACCCCCGGTTCTGCTCAATTGTTCTCTGTATTAAGAGTGTATTGGAGCTTCGGAGGTCACGTCTTAACAGCTTGGAGATGGACTTATTCAGAGCCCGTTGCTCTGCCGAAGTGACTGATGGATCGTTCCGCCTCTTGTCCATTAGGTCCAGAGTCTCTTTCGAAAGCTTAGACCGTTTGCCCGTACGTCGCAACTCACAGAACTTTGCACCCTCGTCCCGAAGAATTTCCACAACTTGGTCGAGTTCTTCGTCGACATCTACGTCAATTGTGGATCCCAAGGCAGCGAATCGATTTTCCAATTTAAGTTGGAAGACGTCGGAACCAGCGAGCGATTGGAGTAGATTTGGCCGGAGCGTGGACTTCATCAATCGAGAGCGTTCAAGCTTGAAATCGATATTCAGAGTGCCTCTGAGAAGTCGGTGATCACTTCCGGTTTTAAACCTATTGATCACTGAGACATCTCTGAATATTCGCTTTTTGTCCGATATGATGAAGTCGATCTCATTTTTAGTCATAGTATCGGGGCTCTGCCACGTCCATTTCCTCTGGGGCTGTTTCTTAAAGAACGAGTTCATTAAGAAAAGCCCCTCGCGCTCTAAGAAATTGACGAGCATTTGCCCCCTATGATTCCTACTTCCAAAGCCGTATGATCCCAGCATCGATTCGCTGTAAGTCTGTACACCCACTTTTGCGTTAAAATCCCCCATGACAACGTTATAGTGAGCCTTAGTGGTGTTGTGTAAGGCTCGAGAAATGTCCTCATACATCTCTTCTACGACATCATCCGAGTATGTCGACGTTGGAGCGTACACTTGAATAACCTTTAGGTTGTATCTGTTGGTTAATTTAATTACGAGGTACGCAACCCTCGCCGACACACTGGAGATTTCAATAACGTTGTCAGTGAGGACTTTGTTGACTAGGAACCCGACGCCGCCATGTGACGGATTATCTCCTTCCCTGAAGTACATAAGATGGCCAGACTCTAGGGTCAGTGTGTCCTCACCCTCTCTACGGACTTCGCACAGCCCGAGAACATGCCATCTTATGTGCTTCAACTCCTCCTCGAGTTGGGCCAGATGCGAGTCGAGCCGAAGCGTGCGTCCGTTATACGTCGCCAAGGTCAGTGTGGTGTGGCGGCCTTCCGTAACCCGGAGATTCTTAGCACCCCCTGCCCTGCCGTTACCGAGACCGCCGCCTTGGCCCGGAATAGCAGGGCTGCCGGGAACTGGGGGCCGGGGCAGTGTCGTATTCATATGGGGGATTGGACCATACCCCACCACGCTGGTCCAGTGCGGGTTGGTGGGTGGTTCGTCAGAGCCTCTTTCGTTAATCAGCAGGACGCGCCACGGGCAGGAGAGGTTGACTTGGGGCCCGAAAGATGTTGTGTGGGCCCCCTTACGTCCCTGGACGGACCTGCCTGCGTTAAAAAGTTCTTTAAAAGTCTGATATCTGACATAACTGACATTCATAACATTTTACAGTCACCTTTGCCAATAGTATTAACTAATAACGACAGAGTTAATTTTGCTCAAGCAAAAAATTGTTTCCTGTGTGGTAAAATATTATTTGATGATAAAGTAATATACCACTGCCACCTTACCGGACGATATCGCGGTGCAGTACATTCATATTGTAATATGAAGTATCGGTTGCCTAAATTTGTTCCTATTTTTTTTCATAATTTAGCTGGTTATGATAGTCATCTATTTATACGAAAACTAGGAGAAATGCCAGGTAGAATTCAAGTTATAGTAAAAAATAAGGAAAATTATATTTCATTTACAAAATGTTTTCAAGTGAATGGTACTAACATTATGCCAGTTCGTTTTGTAGAACTCTTTTAAATTTTTAGGAACAAGCCTAGAGAAGCTAGCAGCAAATTTAGATAATAATGACTTTCATCATCTATTGCGGTTTTTTCCATCTAACGAGCAATTTAATTTATTGAGACGCAAAGGAGTTTATCCTTACGAATACATAACTACTTGGGCCGCGTATGAAGAGGAAGAGCTCCCTCCCCAGGAATGTTTTTTTAGTAAACTGCATAATACTAACATTTCGCTAAAAGATTACGAACATGCAACGATAGTTTGGAATACTTTTAAACTATCAAACCTTGGAGAATACACCGATTTTTATCTTAAATCAGATGTTCTTTTACTAGCAGACATTTTTGAAAGTTTTCGGCAAACTTGTAAAACAAATTATAAGTTAGATCCAGCCTTTTACATAACAGCGCCTAGTGTAAGTTTTGATGCTATGCTATTGAAAACAGATGTAAAATTAGAGTTAATAAATGACTTGGAAATTTTAAGAATGATCCAAAAAGGTATTCGTGGTGGAATTTGTTTATGTTCTACAAGATATTCAAAAGCCAATAACAAATATTTAACTTCGTATGACCCAACAAAAGGAGATAACTTTTTAGTTTATATTGACTGTAATAATCTCTACGGTTATGCTATGTGCGCTTATCTACCTCACTCAAATTTTAAGTTATTAAATGATTTCGAAATTAGCAGAATTGATTTCCAAAATGTGCCGATTAATGGAGACACTGGTTACATACTAGAAGTAGACTTAGAATATCCAAAAAATTTGCATGATGTTCATAATGACTTTCCTTTTTGTGCACAAAAGTTTATTCCACCGGGCTCAAAAACTTGTAAACTAATTCCAAATTTATACGATAAATTTTTGTATGTTATCCATTACACCCACTTGCAAACTTGCTTAAAGCATGGTTTATTGTTAAAAAGAATTCACAGAGTAATTCAATTTAATCAGAGCCCTTATTGAAAACAGTACATAGATATGAATACTGAATTACGAAAAAAAGCGAAGTCAACATTTGAACAAGATTTTTTCAAACTTTTAAATAATAGTATTTTCGGGAAGACTTTAGAAGATACCGAGAAAAGGGTCAGTGTGAAATTGGTTAATAAGTGGAATGATGTTAAGAATAAAACAAAGAAAAGTATTTGTGCTGAGCAGTTGATATCTCGACCAAATTTTCACAGTGTTACTATTTTTACAGAAAACTTTGTGGCTGTTCAAATGAATCCTGAAACAATTACTTTGGACAAGCCTATTTATATTGGTTTTTCTGTTTTGGAAATATCTAAAAGTCATATGTTTGATTTTCATTACTCCATTATGAAACCTTTTATAATAAAAAGTTGAAACTTTGCTATACGGATACTGACAGTTTTCTATATTCAATCGAAAGTAAAGATTTTTATAATGATTTAAAGATACATTTCCTACCTTATTTCGATACCAGCAATTATCCTTTAAATAACAGTTATGACATTCCAGGTTTAAACAAAAAAGTGCCAGGCCTTTTTAAAGACGAACTAGGTGGAAATCTAATATCTGAGTTTGTAGGTCTAAGGTCAAAGTTATATTGCATTAAAACAGAAAAACAGGAATATAAAAAAGCAAAAGGTGTGCAAAAACAGGTCTTGAACAATGTTCATTTTAAAGATTACTATAGGGTATTAAATGAGAATATTTTTTTACGGAAAAAAAATATTATATTTAAATCTCTTAAACATGAAATATTTACCCAAGAACAGGATAAAGTAGCCTTGTCAGGTAATGACGACAAACGCGTTATATTAAAAAATAAAATTTCAACCTTATCATGGGGTCATTGGAATAGCATATTTTAAGAGTTTTATTTAGTTATTGTAATTATGGTATGTTTTCACTGTGTTTTCTATTATAATAGCGTAATAATATGTAGGTATAATCGGTATATTTAAAAATATATTATAGTTATACGAATTTCTATACAGGGTGTAACAAAAAGGGGGTATCAACCATAATAGATAATATTGTGTACCTTATGTAGATGCTATGTGCAAAGTTTCAAATTTATTAAAAATAATTTAGAAAATCTTACCATAATTAATTTATTAAGTTTTGTATGTAAACAAATGTGGCACAACACTATTGAGTTCACTGCCCTCATACATCACATTTCGCGCCCTTTACAATATTCTCCTTGCGGCTCCTGGTCGCCTGGTACCGGCAGCGCTCGCGCGCGCCTCTCGCACGTAGGCAGGCGAGTTACACGTGTAAGGTAGGTACGGCGGCAATCGTCAAAGCTAGGTTTTCAGCGCGGCGCCGCCCGCGCGCCGGCATCGTTAGACGAATCGCCTGCTCTTGGCGGCCCGTGCTTCATTTGGCAACTGTAACAAATAATAATGATACTAAATTACTAGTGTTAGAAGTTATTTTGCCATAACAAATTTTGTTTCTAGGTCCATATCAGCGCTTACATAATTAATTAGAAAATAGGTAGGTACATACTGATTTTTTTATTACGATTAGTTAGGTGAAAAACTAAGTGTTTATTGTATTTAGGATAGTTAAAGGCGGTAACACATAAAAAGTCTCCTTGAACTTCTTTAGGTAATAGCTTAGGTACTTACGTTCAAAGAAATGGTTCGAAATGTCGACCTTCTCGTTGAATGCACAAACCGGCTCGTCTGTAACTGGACGCTCTGGTGTTCCGCAGCATTTCTGGCGTCACAGTGATGAAAGCGTCGATAATGCGTTGCTTCATTTCATTTCTGGATGAGCACTGGACTGCATACACTATGTTTTTTATGTGGCCCCATAAAAAAAAGTCCAATGGAGTCAGGTCCGGGGAGCGCGCTGGCCAAGCAATGCGCCCTCCTCTCCCTATCCACTGAGGGAAGCGCGCGTTATGGTGGTTTCTCACACTGCTGGCAAAGTGCGCCGTCACTCAAGCACTCAAGTAACCGTCGGTAGCACCCACACAGAGAATCATCTCATAATAATCCCGATTACTTAGAGACATAGTCACTTATCACAACACAACCACAAAAGTCACTTACAACAACCGAAAACCTAGGATATACGTCTGAACAATCACACTAAGGCGGATGGAGAGCGACTGTCTTGTAAATCCCCGCGCACCTGCCGCGGGGATTTCTTTTTACCGCTTCCGACTCCTAGCATCCTAGTACTAGGGTGGCGGTCCCAATAATTGTCACTTAAAAATAAGAGAAAAAAGTGATACCACGGCCTCACAGAAAACCGACGTGAAGCACCACTGCGCATTGTTTTGCCGAGTGCGTGAGGGCACCGGTTAATAAGGTATCTTTCATCGCGCAAGAGGTATGGATTGAATGTAAAAGAACGTAAAAATTCCCTAATGGTAGGTACGTACTGAGAGTTAAACGACGAACCCGAATGTTTTGAGGTTTCTGAAATACTTTTTTACCGTGGGAGGGCCATACTGCGGCATGAATTGACCGGAGTGATACCACGGCCTCACAGAAAACCAGCGTGAAGTGACGCTGCGCTGTGTTTCGCCGAGTGAGTGTGGGTACCGAAGGCCCAACAACACTCTCCTCTCCCCATTCCATATTCCCTTCCCATAAAAGTTCGCCGGCGCAATTGTGGGGCCTTTAGTCTTACAGATAGTGATACCACAGACTCACAGAAGACCGGCGTGAAGCAGCGCCTGTGCTGTGGTTCTTCGAGTGAGTGAGTGTACCGGAGGCCTAAATTGGGGGAAGGGGAAAAGGTTGGCAGCGTATTCGTAGCGTAACTGTGGGAACATAACTGTAGGAGAGCCACGCTTCGGCATGAATGGGCCGGCTCGACCGGAGTGATACCACTGCCTCACAGAAAGTGAAGCAGCCCCTGTGCTGTGTTTCGCTGAGTGAGTGAGGGTACCGGAGGCCCACTCGGGGGGAAGGGGATAAAAGGTTGGCAGCGCACTTGTAACTCCACTGGTGTTGCAAGTGTCCATGGGCGGCGGCAATTGCTTACCATCAGGTGATCCGCCTGCTCGCCTGCTACCTATCACATAAAAAAAAAATACTTAATTGCCTTTTGAAACAAAATTGTTGTCATTTTTTGGTTTGTTTACCCTATTGACTGACCATGCCCACAATTTGGCGCGTAATTTGAAGGCATTTCATTGGGCGGGCGGCGAATTTTCTTGATCGTGATTGGTTATCATTTTTACAATAGTATTGTTTTTGAACAATGACTGACCCCGCCCTCAATTTTGGCGGGTGATTTGATGACATTTCATTGGACGTGCGGCAAATCTTATTGATCGTGATTGGTTATCATTGTGGTAAAGGTATTAACATAACCATAGCTACGATCAAACAAAAATTAGGGTTCAACATCAAAAAATACATGCCAGTTTCGATCTTTTATTGTTTTAGGTACATCGTATTATTTCTGGTGATCTTGACCAGGTTTTTGTTTGTTGAAATGTGCAGCCGCGCTTTGCCGGGCCAGCGTAGTTTTGTATGAATTCGGGTACGAATTTTTTGGTTAGGATTCGGATTTGTCGATTACCTACTTTTCAGACAATTTGAAATAAGTAGGTACGTAATGACCTGTTCTTTCCGAGGCATTTTTTTTTTCTAAAATTAGGTGCTTTTATCAATACCAATGTGAAACATAATGTGGGAGAGTCACGCTTCGGCATGAATGAGCCGGCTCGACTGGAGTGATACACTGCCTCAGAGAAAACCGGCGGGTGAAGCAGCACCTATGCTGTGTTTCGCCAAGTGATTGAGGGTACCTGAGGCCCATCTCGGGGGAAAGGGGATAAAAGGTTGGCAGCACGCTTGTGACTCCACTGGTGTTGCAAGTATCCATGGACGGCGGCAATTGCTTACCATCAGGTGATCCGCCTGATCGTCTGCCATCTATCACATAAAAAACATCAGGATTTATTCACTCTTTTATTATGTGAATTTCATTGACTCTTTGCTTGTCGTGCATTATGTACCTGCTTACCTACCCTACATACTTACTACTTCTTGGTCAATGTAGGTATCTCAATCGATCGTAATGATTTTATTCTTGTCACGATTGTGCATGATCAAACATCATGATGTTTTATTAGTGATTAAAAACAATAATAAAAAAAACATTTACCTTTCTACAATATTTTTTGCATCATGCACAATCGTTGTGATTTTAAACACATTTCACTGCAAAAATGTTTTTCTTTTCTTTTAACATAAAAATAATGAAAATAATGTCCGGAACCAATTTCAATATTGTGTTCAATGACCAGGAGCACAGCCAGGAGTGCAAGTGGCGGTAGCTATTCCAGAAGGAGTGGTCAAAGGTTAATAACCTTATCAGCTGATTGCTCACCTAGTGATGTGCGAATTGAAATGGATTTCACTAAGGATCGGATTTCAATTAACTATTAATAATCAGAATATTAACTTGGAAGGTTAAAAACTCGAATATGAGATTTGTAAAGTTTGTCAGAACCGGTTCTCTTTGGGTTGATACCCCCTTTTTGTTACACCCTGTATACTAGGAGCATACTCTGATGTAATACTGAAAATTTGAGTAGTACCTAACCATGTTAGTAACATAACTCTGTATTTGCCTACGTAAAGAAATATAATATTTCAGAAAAAAATACCTAATTACACTATTTCATATTTATTTTTGTTATTAACAAAATTTCTTATTATTATTTAAAATAAATATACCTATTGCAGTAAATTGACGTTGTTTCATTCTAATATGTCATAATTTTACCTGGTTCATCAAAATTTAAGTAGATCATATTTTACATATTATACCTTTAACACAAAATCATGTCTGAACTTGTTTATTTTATTTCATATTTCTTTATTTGCATATCACATTATTAGACACGTGTTGCTGATTTCACAAACTAAGTAGACCACGCACGAAGGAAAAACGCACTGTGTCAGCTTTTAATTTCGTTCGCTTACAAACTCACACTTAGACACTAAAGTGATATATATATTTACTTAAAGCGTATATAAATGACACTTGCTTTGAGAACACACTAAAAAAAACCGGCCAAGTGCGAGTCGGGCTCGCGCACAAAGGGTTCCGTAGCAGCAAATATAATAAACTTAACCAAAATTACAGTTAAATCAACCTATCTCAAAAACTATAAGAGATACTTTGATCAAACCAAAAATCGTTGAAAGAGTTAATTAGCATGCATCACCTCTATTTTTTTTAGAATTTTATACCCCGTAGTTATAAAAATAGAGGGGGGGGGGACATACTTTTTACGACTTTGAGAGCTGATATCTCAAAAACCGTTCACTTTAAGAAAAATGTTTTTTAGAAAACTTTATATCATTTTAAAAGACCTTTCCATTGATACCCCACACGGGTATGTACATCGAAAAAAAAAATTTCATCCCTCAGTTACATGTATGGGGGGGCCCCACCCCCAATTCTTTTTTTTACTATTTAGTGTCATATTTTTGTAGCGGTTCATACAACACATATTCCCATCAAATTTCATCACTGTAGTACTTATAGTTTCCGAGTAAATCGGCTGTGACAGACGGACAGACGGACAGACGGACATGACGAAACTATAAGGGTTCCGTTTTTGCCATTTTGGCTACGGAACCCTAAAAAGTCGTTTCGTTGTACACAACATTTTTTAAAACATGGTAAGTAAGTTATTTTAATACAAATACATTATTTTTCTGGAGAGTGTAGTCCATTACGAGGTAACTTATCGTTTTCTTTTTTCAGAACACCGCAAATGTATCTGCCACCTCACGAGATGGAGAAGAACAGAACCCACCCTCTCCACTGCAAGATGCACAGGATCCGTTAGAAGGATGGTCACAGATATTCCCGACGTTCCCGCCTTGGGCTGAAGAGATAGAAGAGGCGCCTTTTCAACGAAAAATTAAAAAGCCTCGGGCTCGCCAACAAAAGCGTAACAAACAGCGGACGTCCTATCTCCAACATCGTCACCACCAAGATCAAAGAACATCATTCATAATAAAAAATACGTCGAGCTGTCGAAGCAGACGTATAATTAAAATTGAAGTTATTGATTTGGAGAAGCATACCGAGGAGGGATCGGAGGACGTCCTCTCCACACAGTACGTGGTGACGGATCCTATTGATCCAATATTGGATCAAACAGAAGGGCTCATCAACGCCATATCAAAGAAACTGAGCGGTTATAGCTATAATTTTTAAAAAGCTTATAATCTACACGTTTCTTTAAATTAAACTTCTCAGGTGGGCTTATTGCGTGGGATATCTTGTCACGCATACGCCTACAGAGAGACATTTAAATTAAAATTAATTGTAATGAACTGTACGTACTATCTATTTATTTGAAATTTAATAAACAACCTTGATGTTATTTTGGGTTTTATTTATGAATACGTATAAATGTAGGGAATATAAAGGAAATTTTATAAGAAATATATCGTTTTTTCATAATATATTTTTATTATAAATCAGAATTTGATACATTATTTTATTACCATAGTTACTTACCAGGGACCGCATTGAGGTGTGGACTTGGTATTGACATTCGGATTATCCATCGGCCTGAACTACCTACCAATACCTAG
Organism: Cnaphalocrocis medinalis; assembly: GCA_014851415.1. Taxonomy (NCBI): domain Eukaryota; kingdom Metazoa; phylum Arthropoda; class Insecta; order Lepidoptera; family Crambidae; genus Cnaphalocrocis; species Cnaphalocrocis medinalis. The sequence continues at coordinate 5,834,068 of CM026274.1, forward strand.
TTAAGTTACTATTTGCAATTCTTATCGTAGTCATGAAAATTATGAATAGGTATATCGAAAAAATAATTTTAGAAGAAGCTACTATATTTTATTTAGTTCAGTAGATATTATGTACCTATGTACACTAAGAAAACATTTATGTATGATTAAGTGTTAATTAAAAAGAAATAAATAAATATCAATGAAAACGAAACGTTGTGTCTAATGGATATACATTGATTTTTGTTGATATTTATGTTTCGTTGTGTGATAAGGATGGGTGACAACGGGTCGAGTAACAAAACTCAAGGCGAGGGAATGAGTAATTTATTTAACTCACTACAGTACAGTACAACGCATATACTAATTATGATAACCTCCGTTCTACACACTTTCCCAAGCAGGGCGCAGTGACAGACGCAGAGGTATCATAGAGGTACGCAGGGTAAATAATGTAATCTCAAATTAAAAGTTCCCGGGGGACGCTTCACAATTGAGTGCACGATTACCAGGATCCCGTGATTAAACTATTTTTAGCAAATTGAACCTCTGGTAGTCATTGTTTCGAAAAAAATCTCGTCATCGCGATGTAGAAAATAAACACGAGCTACTTTGATAAGCGCCATCTCTTATTGCTTCGAGGTACTTCTAATGCAGTATGCACGTGCGGTGATAAATTTATGTTTTGCGTTTTGATTTGTTATAGTACAGCATATTTACGCTAGAGCGCTCTGTTTATAATATTTTCTCAACCTCGGTCTAGTTCTAGATCCTGGGTCAACCGCACAAATAACTTGGTAATCCAGTACAAATACAAGGCATTACAATCTTATATTTGCGGTTGGGCCTGCTAAACAAAATGCACCGAGTGATTAATCTCCAGATGGCGTATGTATGTACTGTAGAAGTGTTACAGTTGTTATTTTTAATAAATACATTACATTATTCCTCATACATTCGATTATCAGGATTTTCGGTTATCTGAATGCCTATCAACAACAATTAGTCCGGTCAATCAAATTTTACTGTACAATGAACTGAAAACAAAATAACATCCTTAACTTAGATACGGCACCCTTAGGGCCGATTTCACCGTTAAAATTGAACGCGATCAATTCACTTGAACTCGGTTTACGCGCTAAACTAAGTTCCGTTCCTTTGTTTTCGCTTGCATTGATCGCGTTTAAGCGTTGATCGCGTTTAAGCGTTGATCGCGTTTAAGCGATGATCGTGTTTAAGCGTTGATCGCGTTTAAACGTTGATCGCGTTTAAGCGATGATCGCGTTTAAGCGTTGATCGCGTTTAAACGATGATCGCGTTTAAGCGTTGATCGCATTTAAGCGTTGATCGAGTTTAAGCGATGATCGCGTTTAAGCGTTGGTCGCGTTTAAGCGTTGATCGCGTTTAAGCGATGATCGCGTTTAAGCGTTGATCGCATTTAAGCGTTGATCGAGTTTAAGCGATGATCGCGTTTAAGCGTTGGTCGCGTTTAAGCGTTGATCGCGTTCAATTTCAACGGTGAAATCGACCCTTGGACACATAACTTAGATAGCCTATGTAATTTCAAAGCATGATGGACGATGCGGTTCTCACACCACAATGAAGGTTACATAATAATCCAGACCCACTGAATCCGTTTCATCAACAAACATTTGTGTTCATGTGGGAATCGAACCCACGACCTTATAATAATATTTTTCACTTCATCACATACATTGATCAGACTCTGAGATAGGTAGCTCAAGCACCTGTGTTACAGATATCAGAACCAACAGTGGGATTACAAATATATACATTTTTTTTGTGTATACATACTTATAATACATAGAAAACACCCAGACCAATACAAACAGACATGTTCATGCACACAAATGTTTGTACTGTGCGGGGATCGAACCCGCAACCCTTGGCCCAGACGCGGCATTCACTACCACTGAACCAACCGGGTTGTCCTTACGCTTAAGCTTCTGTGCTACAGGTCGTCAAATATGAAATTTAAATTAATATGGGGGTGTTCAACATCGTCAGAAATCAGTAATCATTTATTTGCTTGAAACATGGTTACATACCTACCAGGTGGTTCAAATACAATTCAATTGAGAACATTAATGTTTCACCTATCTCGTCGGCATGCAAATATTTTATTGCCTATTTTATCGTAGTACAATATAACCTAAACCTCTTTTAAGCAAGAGTGAATAGGCTTTTCACGGGCAAGCATGGCTCACCTTAGACCTCATCATCACTTAACATCAGGTGTGATCGAGGTTGACATATATACGACGTTTGGGGTCTGCTCACTGTTATTTCTAGTGATCAAACAAGCCGTTAGTATAATAATATTTTAGTTTAATTTATTGATACCTAACTTTAAAGATACAAATGTATTGCGGGAACATGATTTCACAAATCATATTCATATTAAGTTAAAAAGTAAATAAATAAATTAGGTATGTAATGTATGTCCAATTAATTTGATAAGTAGGTACCTATGTATGTATTTTTTTATGCTCTAACGCTGAAAGACTTACATACCTACATGCACCATAATTCATGATGATTCGGAGGTTCCAAGTTCAAACCCTCCCTCAAGTATTTTTTTTTTATTTCTTTTTTTACTTATGATTGGGTGTTGTTACATTATTCTACTTTTTAAATTGTTTTTCTATTAGATATAACCGAATTAAGAAAACAAAAAAAGTTAAATTTTAATTTCAACAAAACATTATTTAGGTAAACGATATAGAGGTATCCAGCGTTGTTTACACATACGTTTCGTATTGACATACGACGCCGCGGGTCTAATGTCCAGTTATGCGAGACACCGAGCGCCCGTGTTATGCTTACGGCGCTAATGTCTAGATAAATTGGTTAGATACGTTAACATGAAATTAGATGACATAATCAAAACCTGCATCGCGATGGCAAAGTTTTAGTTTGGAGTTTGTATACATACAAAATTGAAACATGGATTTAGTGGATGTCACCTAAGACCGAAAAACCTTAGTAGGAGCATAGGGGCCCACTCTGAAACGGTGTAAGGTCTAAGGTGTCTATCTGAGATGTCTGTGATGATTGATTATTTACCCGGAGTGATCAACTGGGTTTATAACTTTCAGAGCAAGATTCCTCTCACCAAGTTTAGTAAGAAACGCTAAACGAGGTAAAGCACAAAGAAAGACGAAAAATGAACAATGAACAATGAAACACGAACCAAAATCTGGTAGTCTCCGGACTGTAAAGTTGAAATCGAATTGAGAACGAAGTCACAACAGTCCGGGGACGTAAATCCATTATGCTCCAGCTTTTGTTGAATTGGAATTGTCGTTTCTAAGTGCCATCAACAACTGACCGAACATTGCATTCGGTCGACGAATGATACTTTCCTCAACTTAGGCACTTAAATTAACGGGTGGACAGACAGTGAAGAGAATTGAGAAAACTAATCGACGCAAACGCATTCTATTGGAATTGTCATTTCAAAGTGCCATCAACCACTGACCGAACATTGCATTCGGTCGACGATTGCTACTTTCCTCAACTTAGGCACTTAAATTAACGGGTGGACAGACAGTGATGAGAATTGAGAAACCAATCAACGCAAACGCATCGGGAATTCTAATTCACATTTGGTTTTTCAAAAATGTATTGGGAATTCTAATTCACTTTTTGGTTTTCAGACAAAGCGAACGAAGTGAGCGATTTTGAAAACCAAAAGTGAAGTAGAATGCCCAATAATACCCTACTATCATTATATCATTACATATTGTTGCGGGTACTCTTTCCAAATTAGAACTCACTTCTTTGCTTTTCAAATCAGAACTGACTCGTCGGCTCGCCCGTCCCGCTTTTATACTAGCGCGGACGCGGGCGAGACCTTACTAGAAGGGAATAGAACATTCTCGATCTTTTCTCTCGTAACTTCGAGGGAGACTTTGTAGACATCGGACATGTTGCTACATATTATAGTAGGGGAGCCCAGGATGCTAAATCGGGATTTACTCGAGCGTCAAAGAGACATATTGGATTGCGAAGCTTACATGATAAGAAAAAAAAAATGTCATATAATATCCATACTTCCATCGGTGGGGGAAGTCGCTGTAAATTTTCAAAAATGTAAAAAAAAACAGTTGCATGGACATACTCGAGCGCGTCAGATATTAATAGCATCCATGTCTTACGTATTTTTGAAAACATACATATTTTAATCTGACTGTTTCCATGGTGGAGGTGGTCGTACGTAAGGGTAAAAAACGGAAAAAAAAAATATTTAATCGAGCGCGTCAGATTTTCAAAGGGGGCGTTAAGTGAACCTAAAAAAAGGTTCTTATACACCACTATTTTTTTATTACTGCAAAGAATGAAATGGTATGTTCGCTATCATCTACTCATCATATATGGCTTGTCATAATTTTTTTTTATTGAAAATCAGCTAAGCTATCGGCGTTTGTTTTTATCCCAAAAATCCGCTTGATTTATGGACGTATTTTACTATTCCATTCTAAATGTATCAACATTGACCTGTCTCGTTCCCGCCTCCGCGCGCTCTCTCGCTTGCACTTGCCATTAATGAAACTAGACAACAGCTGTTATCATAATTTACCTATTTTAAATTAAGGAATGAAATAAAATATGGAAATTGAAAAATTTAGTATTAATTCTGATATTCTAACTTCTCCTTCATACTTTAACCGGGCTTAGGACCGGCAAAATTACTTTTTAACTTTAGAAATACCTACTTAAGACAATAAATTTATTAATTATTTATTCGGAAAACCAACAGCAGCTGGCGAAACAAAATTAAATTCTACTAATAAAACATAAAAACAAAAAGTAATTTTGGCGTATTTAAAAAGTTAGAATCAGCTGCTGTTTACAATAATTACCTACTTATTTACAAAACTAATAACTTACAGATATTTCAATTGTCCTTCAAAACATCCCCCATTATCAATGCACACACGAGCACGTTTTAATGAATTGTTTTTTAAAGAAAGAAGTATTGACTTCTGTTGCTTCACTCAAAGGCGTCCATAATGCGCTGTTTTAATTGTTCTAATCTAGTAGGCTCACTTATGTAACACTCCTCGCTTAATTTCACTCCATAAATAAAAGTAAATAACACCGAAATCCGAAAGTACGCGTAGTTCGCCGGCGTGCGTGCACACAATCCCGGAAGCAAAATGGCACTGTTTGTTAATTTTTGAGCAAGGATCGCGGGCCAGGGAAAGGGGCGTGGCTTGAGCTTCGACGCGAGTTTGCCGGGATTTATCAATGAAATCTCGAGGCGGTCGAATACGCAAATCGATACTCTCTACGCTTTCTATCTAGGTGTGCGTGTCACACATTAATAATGAATTGTTTACCAAAAATGGCTTAGTTTAATGGATAATTTTGGGAATTCGACTATTTTAATTTTGACTAGCTATAAATGATCAGGAGTCGATACTGAAGTACCAAAAAAAATTATTTCGCGTTTATTAAGGTAATATAAAAAATCTAAACCTAACCTTAAAATTATTATGTAAATTTTGCTCTTGGCACATGGCATGGGGCAGAATGTAACGGGGCACAATGTAACATGTTTCATTGTTAGAAGACATTGAAATTGTAGTACCACTTTTAAGATTATCAAAAATAACTAAACGTCAATCAGATTTATATACTTTTAAGAATAATATTTTGAGAAGATTCAATTTATCTTAAGAAATAAGTAAAAAATAAATATGTGATGAGAGAAAAAAACTGAGAGCAATTTTTGAGACTGATTTTACTTATAATTTTTGATAAAGATTTAAGGAAAATAGAAAAAAAAGATAATGATCATAAGAGAGTCATTTAATTTGGTTAATTTTATTTTTATGTGTAATAGTTCCTACCGTGAATTGTGATGTTACAATGTACCCCATACCCTGTTACATAGTACCCCAGTACTGGGGCACAATGTAACAAACGACTTCTCGCTGAAATATCCTGTTTATGTTGATTAATGTTTATTTTATTTTGGTTTTCTATGTTTAATTCAAGAGACAAATGTCCGACCTTTGTTTTAATACTAAATTCAAGTTGATTTAATAAAGAGTTAAAGTTTTATGTCGCAATATGACTTTTTCGTTTCACACTGCCCCACCTTACCCTAGTAAAAAAAAAATAGGGGTGTATAATAATCTGACGATTTAGATGTGACCCAAACTCGCGGCCATTATTTGAATGAGCAAAAAAAATCGCCATTTTGAAATAGTCGAGCGCGTCAGATTAAGATATATATGGTTCATCTATGTACCCTTAACGTGTTGTCTCATAATCTGACAATTATCTGGAGGGATTGGCCTAATCTGACAATAGAATTTTTTATTTTTTATTTTTTCAAATCTTTTAACTTAACGAATTGAAAAACTGAAAAAATAGCATGCAAATAAACCAGTATATATTTTTTGAAGTACAAAACTTTTATTTATAAGAAAATAAATATGAAAAAATATATATATTTTTTTTAATCGTCATCTTCGTCGGTAGAATTATCTTCCTCCTCTGACTCGATTTCATCCTGAGGTAGTGTATCTGTAACAAGAAATCATAAGAATATTAAACGAATTTTTCCTCATGATTAATAATTTCTTCAATGATTGCAGAAAAAATATACCTAATTCTGGAGTATCCTCAAAAACATCTGGTGCTACGACAACGACTTCGTATGCTTTTGGCAATTGATCACCCTCAAACCAGATCATCTCATATTTTTCATCGACAACTCTCCACCCATAGTCCGTCGGTGAAAGATCAATAATTTTAGATTTATGGGCATTACTCCACAAGCATGCAATGAATTTTGTACGTAGAACTTGTTGAAACAACTCCGATTGACACGGTGACAAGTTGCACGCATCGTAATTTCGAATACTCAACGAGAAGGGTTGAGATTTGTCCTTTACTTTATAGGTCTTATTGAATATAACAATTCTGGCTTGATTTACATCGCTCAAATTTCTTAACCCGTACAGGTGGCAAGTAAATGATTGCATAGTTTGAAGTGGGGACAGAGTGAGAGAGACATAGATAGAGAAAGAGTGAGAGAGGAATAGAAACTCGGAGAGGGGAATACCGGCACCACGTAGCTGCACGCTTTAAACTTTATCGATTATTTTTCCTTCCTTCGGCTTATGGAAATCGTCAGATTATATATTTTTCGTGAACGTTGGCAGCGCACTTGTAACTCCACTGGTGATACAAGTGTCCATGAGCGGCGGCAATTGCTTACCATCAGGTGATCCGCCTGCTCGTCTGCTACCTATCACATAAAAAAAAAAAAAAAAAACGTTGAATTATTCCCTTAAAAATAAAAAAAAATTTAGCCACGCTCGAGAAAGTCAAGATGACGTTTTTTTTTACAAGTTTGTAACCCACTAACTTCTTATCGTCAATCGAAAATTGTCGGATTAGTGGAATATACACTTTTTAGCATATAACTAACTTATCCTATCTTAATCTGACGCGCTCGAGAATTTCAGATGATCAATTTTTTTTTACTAATCTGATCCTTTATCCTTGACGCACGGCCACATATACAGGACTCATACTCAGTGGAGGTATTTAATGGGGTACAAGGTACCTGCCTGTATAGTAATCTGCCGCGCTTAAGTAAATCCCAAAATCCCCTCTTGGGCTCCCCTACTATTAGGGCTTTGAGAGATTTCTACATAGTTCCCGATATTTCTCGTAGCTTCTCGAACGTTCGATAGAGAGTTCAATAATTTTCTATTCCGAATGCGTAGGTTCGGGGGCGACTATGCGTGTGTAATGTAGTGCACAACGGAATAATAGACCTTACTCATTTGAGACAAGCTCTATTTCCGTATGCAGGGGCACATAGTCGTAACAATATTAACAATAAATAAATAAATCAATTTAAATTACATTTTTCATTAATTTAAACATAAATTTTTAGACATTAATTTGGCACTTATTATCTAGGAATAATTCTTTTAAATTATAAAAAGCTTTTCTAATTAAATATTGTTTTAAGTCTCTTAGGGATTAGGGAGGAGGACAGTTTATCTTGGGTTTTTATATGGATGGGAATACAATTATAAATTTTTATTGCCATAGAATGGGGGCCAGAGCTATATAAGTTTAGAGTAGTAAAAGGGAGTTTTAGTTTGTATAAGTTTCGATTATTTCTTTTTATACTTGTAAGTTGAGTGTAAAGATTAGGATTTTTTCTTACAAATTTATAGCATTCTAATATGTAAATCGATGTTAGAGTCAATATATTGTATTCAATGAAGTATGGTTTACATGATATTGTTTGATCTGATAAATTAAATAGTATTCTGATACATCTTTTTTGTAGTATAAATAAATCTTGTATAATGGAACTGTTTCCCCATAAAATTATTCCATAGGACAGTCTAGAATAAATGTGCGCGTAATATGCTGTTAGGGCGGATTGGAAGTCAGTGGATTTTTTAAGCTGTATTAATGCGTAAATGAGTGACGAGATTTGTTTCGTAAGTTTGTGTATATGGGGTTTCCAGCTTATATTAGCATCCATTTCAATTCCTAATAGTGTGGCTGTGTTTCCTATTTCTATTTGAGTATTGTTGTTTTTTTTTTTTTTTTTTTTTATGTGATAGGTAGCAGGCGAGCAGGCGGATCACCTGATGGTAAGCAATTACCGCCGCCCATGGACACTTGCAACACCAGTGGAGTTACAAGTGCGCTGCCAACCTTTTATCCCCTTCCCCCCCGAGTGGGCCTCCGGTACCCTCACTCACTCAGCGAAACACAGCACAGGGGCTGCTTCATGCCGGTTTTCTGTGAGGCAGTGGTATCACTCCGGTCGAGCCGGCCCATTCATGCCGAAGCGTGGCTCTCCCACAGTTATTAGTGTATATATATATTGTAGATTAAGGGTTTTCTTTTGAAAGGGTCGAAATTCTATGATTTTTGTTTTTTTAAGATTCAAAGATAGACTGTGGTGGTCAAGCCAATTTTGTATTTTATCGAGAGTTCCATTAAGTTTATTTGTAATTTCAGTAGTGGTAGAGCACGGGAACAAAACGGATATGTCATCAGCAAAAAGGCTACAATGTGAATCTATTATTTTAGGCAAATCATTTATATAGATTAAGAAAAGGACGCAACCTAGGACGGTTCCTTGTGGAATTGAGGCAGTGATATCCAGTTTATTTGACCTTACATGCTGAATTTTCCCTGTATTTAGGTTGATATTTTCTATTTCAACGTACTGTTGACGATTTGATAAGTATGAGTTTAGCCATTTGTAAGCTGCTCCTCTTATGCCTGTGTCATAAAGTTTACTCAAAAGGACATCAAATTTAACGCGATCATAAGCTTTGCTCATATCGAGCAAGAGTCCTACGGCATATTTCCTATCGTTAAGTGCATCTAATATATTTTGCGTAAATTTGTAGATCGCTAAAGTAGTGGACCGATTTCTTCGGAAGCCATATTGGTTGTCAATTAAGGCCGATGTAATGCAAAAACCCGTTTGTGCAAATTCCGCATAGAAACGAAGTTTCCAAATTATGTATGTGCAATACGAAGCCCTCAATTACTGTTAAGTGTAGTAAAATCACATAGCAGTTTTAAAAAAATGAGCCTTGTGCACATATCAGATCTCTTTACGTTACATATCAGGATTTACCATTATTTAGCAACACGTGTTTGCGTATAAATCGAGGTTATATTCATGGAAGTATATAAGGGGGGGGGGGGGGATCCAGGGGGTCCGGACACCCACCTGTGGTGTCCTGTCTGATATTCAATAAAACACAGATATACGTTTCACCAAGTTGTGTACGCGCGTCCGTTCGGGTCGGCGGCTGGCCGGGTAATGCCCCCTCCCTCCGCTCCGTGCGCCCGCGCGTCACAACTTGCCCTTTATTATACGTCACACCTCTTCCTTTTTAACAAAACTGAGTCGAACCTCATAACAATCATTATTGATTCCTAATCAATATTTTATAGTCACAATTTTTTCTATTATCTATGATTCTAGCAAAATTTATTTTTATAAACTGTTTAACACGTTACTCAATCAGAATAGATAATATCCTCCTCATCTTTAAAAAAAAAAAAATGATTATACTTGTATTAAGAACAGAAAGCTTTTTTAGGAAACAAAACTGCCAATAACTTATTATTGAGAAAACAACGTATAGACTTATATGATACTCTAGGATTATATAGTAAAAGTTAGATGAGAGTTTGTAGGTTTAAATACGAAACCGACACGCAGGAGCTGCCAGGTGACATCTCGCGGCTGCACCGGTCGTTACAGCGTATGACCGATAAATACAACTCGGCCCCAGGACAAATAAGCTAATACACTCTCGCTGCGAACCGCTTTATTTGTCACAGTGTAATTGTCATCCAGCGACAGGGCCCGGCCTCGCTGACCAGGTAGAAGATGAACCTCAGCCCTCGGATACTGTCAACTTAGTAAATAAGATTAATAATGTTACAAAATTACAATTTCCTAACAGTATAGGAGTTGGTTTTGAGCCTCTTCTAAATAAACAATGTAAATGTACTGTCACTAATTTTATTGTATGCCTAATGCGTCGTTAGAGCAAATTATTGACAAGATGACATGGTGTAAATTTGGTAAGGAATCGTACTTAAGTATTATTGGAAGTGCATTAGAAATTAGTAAATAATTCAGAAATCAGAAAATATATTTTTGTGTGTCTTCCCTTTTCCTAGGTAGGTACTACACACTTAGCCACATTAACAGTATTCATTTGTTAAATATGTACATTTTACAACCTGACACAATTATCATTACATAGTTTGTCACTTTTTGTATTTTTTTTTTTTGATACTATAAAATTTATTGACAATACGTTTTTGTTTACTGGCCAAATTTTCCCTTTGTCGAATAAAGTTAAATGAGTATTAGCTACTTTGTTAGCGGATAATCTTAATAAACTGTTTATTTCGACTTTGGAAGTACTTCCAAAAATAAATTTAATTTACAATCTGAGACCTTAGAGGAATCCTCTAGCCAACCAATATACACCCTAATTCTCTTCTTCTTAGTCACCCACTCCTGACGGAGTGGTCGTGGTCATGGATTGTCTTTTTGGGTAGCTGCTTTAGCGAGTTTTCTCCATTTTTCTCTGTTAGTGGCACTTCTTGTACACTCAGTTACTGAACACCCCGTGATGGATTTAATACTGTCCGTCCATCTTGTTGGTGATCGACCTCGTGAACGCCGACCCACCACTCCTCCCTGCACCACTAAGCGTTCCAAAGAGCTCTCGTTTCAGATAATATGTCCAAACATTGTAAGAATTCGCATTTGCACAATCGACGAAAGTCTTTGTTTGATACCAAGCTCTTTCAGGACAGAGACGTTGGTACGGTGAGCAGTCCATTTTACTCGGAGTAAGCGCCTCAGGCACCACATCTCAAGGGCATCAATCTTTTTACGGTGCTTTTGGTTTAGAGTCATGTTTCAGCTCCATAGAGGAAGATAGGAAAAATTAGGCATCTCATCAGTCGAACCTTGGTGTTTTTGGTTATCCGTTTGTCTTTCCATATCTTGGTGAGCTTTTCCACGGCTGATCGTGTCATGGCACATCTTCTTTTGATCTCCTCTCCGCAACTACCTGTATTTGTGATGGTAGATCCCAGGTAGATGTAACTCTGGACGACTTCACAGTTAGCGATTTCGCGTAAGTCTGGCCGATTGTTATCCTTACGATCCACCACCATCATTTTAGTCTTATCTCGGTTGATTGTGAGACCAAATCTGAAGCTAGTGTTTTCTAGAAGCGAAAGAAGATTTTCTACGTCAGTTTGTGACGTCGCAAGAAGAGTGGTGTCATCTGCATATCTTAAGTTCGATATCAACCGACCACCAATGGACACACCTTTATCCCAGTTTTCCAGAACTATCCGCATTATGTATTCTGTGTAGATATTAAACAGGAGCGGAGATAGAATACAACCCTGTCGAACTCCAGCCTGGGTTTTGAAACTCCCGGAATCAATTCCGTCCACGCGAACGGCAGCCGTACCATCTTCGTATAATCTCCTGACAAGATAGACGAGATGTCGTGGTACTCCCAACGTTAAAAGTACTTCCCACAGCTTTCCCCATTTGACAGTGTCAAAGGCTTTACGGAAATCTACAAAGCAAATATACAACGGGTTATTGAACTCACGAGCTTTTTCTATTATTTGCCTCAAGTTGAGAACCTGCTCTCGTGTTCCCTTACCCTTGACAAAACCGGCTTGTTCTTGAGCAATTTCCCGGCTCGTGTATGCCTGTAGCCTCGTATTCAGTATATGGAGAAGGACCTTGCTAACGTGCGATATCAGGGCTATGAGTCGAAAATTGTTACATTTCTTTGTTGAACCTTTTTTGTGGAGCGGAATGAATAAAGAATGTGACCAATCTTTGGGCCACTCTCCTGTGTTCCATATTTGTTGACAAATTGAATGTAACATATCGACACCAATATCCCCCATGATCTTGAATATTTCAATGGGAATTTCATCAGCCCCGGTAGCCTTGCCGCTCTTTAAGTGTTTTATAGCTGATTACCCAAACCTTATTCATCAGAATAAAGAGGGTTTGTCTGGCAAAACACTTGATCTCAAATTATTTTTAAATAAAATGGATGTCCGTATTATTTATTACCGAACATTGGTTTAGGCAGTATGAATTAATCTATACTATTTATAAAAATGTAGATAAATTTTAGAGACACGGCAAATCTTATATACAACCGAAAATACGTAGCACCAGCGCGATGCAATCAGCGCCCAACGTCACCCACCGGTAGCCAGTGTCGCTACTGTCCCGAAACCAAGTGAGCCACTAGTTATTAATATTTTTAGGAACCAGAAGGGAAACTTATTAAAAAAAACAAGAATTACACAGCGAAAAACCGTTTATTTTCAAATATGATTTTAAATTAACTGACAATCAGATATAAACAACCACTAGCACAAAATTAAACCACTGACTCTAACACGATAAAAAATAGCACACAAGTACATAACGTAGTACATAGACCAGTAAATAGACTTACTGCAAATCGCGCCGATCACCAATCCAACAACCTCACCGCACCGAGTCTCACGAGCAAATGCCCGACCGCATGGCGGCGACCGTATTTAAAGGCGTTGGTTAGTGACGTCACGTATTTACAAAAATCTACCATAGGTTCCGCTAACACGGCCTCTCCTGACTATGCGCCGTCCTCGGACGCATTTTCGGAGGCTGGTGTCGCTGCTGGAACCCTGTAGATGAGGATGACGATGACCCGGTGTCCCCGCTGTCACTCTGGAGCCTGCCTGTCGCTCGTAGCCTCGAGCTGGTTTCGCGCATCTGTAGGCGCGCCGGAGGTAGATGGACCAGGCTCTAAATCACCGTCGTCACTCTCAGCTGTATTATTAGAAAAACAAACACATGGTTATATAAAGGCGCTATAAGGGTTGCCTATTCTTTCATACATCACGCACATAAGGCCCTCTTTCAATGAAACACACATAGCTAACCGGTTTTTTAGCCTATCTCTCACTGGCATATTTCCGTACAGATATCACCAAACTCTCTCATCATCAATCAATTCCACACTTTTTAACATCGGTACCGATAAGGATACTAAAACAGTGCACATAAACACAGGATGAAACCTGCACGCATTAAAAATGCGTCTGCAAGGCCTAAGCCCATATGCATTAACAAATGCATCTGCAAGGCCTAAGCCCATACGCATTAAGAAATGCGTCTGCAAGGCCGAAGCCCCTATGCATTAACAAATGCATCTGCAAGGCCGAAGCCCCTATGCACTAACAAGTGCATCTGCAAGGCCGAAGCCCCTATGCACTAACAAGTGCATCTGCAAGGCCGAAGCCCCTATGCACTAACAAGTGCATCTGCAAGGCCGAAGCCCATACGCATTAAGAAATGCGTCTGCAAGGCCGAAGCCCCTATGCACTAACAAGTGCATCTGCAAGGCCGAAGCCCACACTGCCTTAGCTGCCCGTCCGGTAGCGCCAGGCGAACTCTCTTGAGCTTCGTCTCGTGTCTATCACACGTACGCGACAGCACAGCATACACACACACACGTCCTCGTTCGGACTCGCCATGCATGCGCAGCTAGGCAAAGTATCTGTAACATAAAATGTTAGACACCACAAAACTCACCTTCGAAAAAGGCAGAACAACTCTCAGGGCACCACTCGCCCTTCCACGGCACCATATATTGGGCTGCCGCTTGAGTGGTTTTTCCACGCGCTCCGCCCAACAATTTCAGCTCATACCGCCCGCTAGGCAATATCTTCACCACTCGATATGGGCCTCTCATCCCAGAATCAAGTTTGCCCATAGATTGAGAGTATTTGATGACGAAAACTTGATCGTTAATTTTAAAAACTCTGGGCGGGTGTCGATTGCTGTTCACACGGGTGTCTTGCTTCTCCTGATTTTTCTTAAGCAAGGCCCTTGCTCTCGACCTGCTTATCTCCCTCATTGCTTCGTGGTTTGGACTGGCATTTTCAATCGCGATATCGCGAATCAGCGAACGGATAATGGGGGTAGTTGCACTAGTCCCGATTAACAAGTGCAATGCTGATGCCTGGGTAGTTTTTTGCCTAGTTATGTTCAAGACCAATTGTATTTTACGTAAAGTTTCAGACCACGATGTATTTCTATTATGGCTCTCAACGCGAATTAAGTTAAGAACTGTTCGGACATAACGCTCGGCCTGCCCGTTTGAATGGTGCATTTCCGGCGTTATGTAGTGGATATCGCAGCCTAACTCAGATATCCAGTCTGTGAAGCTGGAAGCTTCAAACATGCGACCCCTATCGCAAACTAATAATTTAGGCGCGCCGAATAACGAAATTGCTTCGTTAAAGACACGTTTTAATTCGTCAGTGTCTTGACGGTACATGGGAAAAAGCAAGCAAAACTTAGTGAACGAGTCTACTATTATGAGCACAAATTTGTAGCCGTTAGACTCAGGCAACGGTCCTAGCGCATCTGCATGTACCGTATTGAAGGGGACGTCGGATTTTTCCCAAGATGTTATGGGTTGCTGCGGAGCCCTAGGTACTCGTTTTTTTAGTTATGCAGATCAAACAATGTGAAGTATATTTCCGAACAAAAGGCTTAAGGCCTGGGAACCAAAAGTGTTTTAGGATTAGGTCCAGTGTTTTGTCCGCTCCAATATGTTCGTGCTCGTCATGATAGATTCGCAGCAAGCTGAGCCGATGTCCTTTAGGGACAAAACATAATAAGCGCGATTCCTCTCCTACTGGGGTATAGCGGTAGTATAAGAGGTCGTTCTGACATACATAACGACGTGGGTCTAGAAGGCCCTCCCTTAGCTTTTGTAAGAGGTCCTGCGTTTCGTCGTCGGCATTTTGCGCCATTTGAGCCCAAGTCAAAGGCCGGTCGATATGATTGACTTGCGTCGCTGGTGGATTCCTACTTAAATAATCTGCATGACTCATCAATGTGCCCTTTCTATATTCGATGGTGAAATTAAAATCTTGTAAGTAAATCCACCAGCGAGCGACTCGTGGGAGCAGGTCCTTTTTGCGCTCGGTGGCCTTCAGAGCATTGCAGTCGGTAATAATTTTAAAAGTTACGCCAACCAAATAGTGTCTAAACTGCTGCAATGCTCGGACGACCGCCAGCGTCTCCAACTCGTATGAGTGGTACCTGCTCTCCGCGCCCTGTGTGACTTTGCTAAAATAGGCAACTACACGTTTGCTGCCATCAGGATGTACTTGCATTAGTACCGCACCATAACCCGCACTACTTGCGTCCGTGTGCAGTTCCACGGGAAGATCGGGGTCGAAAATTGCAAGTATGGGCTCGCTCGTTAACTTTTGTATAATATCCTGGCGGGCCTGCTCTTGTTCGGGCCCCCATTCGAACTTAACATCTTTTTTAGTTAGTCGAGAGATACTTGCAGTTTTCGTCGCGTAATCCTGAATATATCGCCGAAAATACCCAGCTAGGCCGAGGAACTGACGCACTTGCTTGACATTGGTTGGGGTGGGTGTGTTTACTAACGCCTCGATTTTTCGCACGCTCGGTCTGAACCTGACCGTGACTAATAATCCGGCCTAAATACTCTATTTCGCTAGTGAGAAAGGTACATTTCTGAATATTTATCGAGAAGCCAGCTTCGGTAAGAGTATGTAACACTTCGCGCAATAAAGATATACCTTCACTTATCGTCATACTGCATATCAGTACGTCATCAATGTACACGAGAACTTGTCCGGACTCGATAAGTTTTCGAAGTGTATTATTGATAATGCGCTGGTATACTGTGGGAGAGTTACATAAGCCAAACGGCATTTTAAGGTATTCAAAATGCGATTCGGGTGTTACGAACCCAGTTTTGTGAATTGAACCTTCATCGATAGGTATTTGGTGAAAACCTGACGCCATGTCAAGGCTGGTGAAGAATTTCGAGCGTCCAAGGCGATCTATGTGATCCTCAATTAATGGTAATGGATACCTGTCTTTAATAGTAATGCGATTGAGCGCTCGAAAGTCCACACACATCCTATCAGTGCCGTCTTTCTTTTTCACCAAAATTATAGGGCTCGCGTACTCGGAGTCTGACTCCCTAATTATGTTCTTGTCCAATAAATCCTTAACTATCTCGCGAACCTTTAGTTTTTCTTGATACGACAAGCGGTAAGGGTGATAGGCTACCGGAACATCACTAGTTAGGTTTATGTGCATTTTTCCCGTTTTAACGGTCGTGGTAGCTGTTCCCGATATGAGAAATGAGGAGAATTCGTCTATCGTACTCAATAATGAAGTAAGGTCATCGCCTTGAAGAGGCGTGTTTATTTTACTAGGTACGGTGGATTGAATAGAGTTAATTTTCTTAACTTGATCGGTTAAAGGTGTGTGCGTCAAATATTGGGCGTTTTTCGTGCGAACGAACGTGATCCCATCCCTATTTAGTACATCCGTCCCTATGATAATATTCGTGTTCATACATGACGCAGGCACTACTACCAGGTCGATATCCAAGGAAATATTACTAAACTCGACGGTAAGCGTAACCAATTCACGGGCTATGATTTCGCTTTCACTAATACCCCTCAAGATGCAATGAGTCGGTTTTCTCTGACAAGAAAAATGTTTAAGGATAGCTGAAGATATCAGGGATACATTTAAGGCGCCGCTGTCAATTAAAACGTCTACTGGTATTCCCTGTATCACCGCCGTACATATATCGCTACTTCTACCTGAATTTGAAAGTTCTTTACATAGGTTAACTTTACGTTGATTACTATTGTGAGTCTGAGACCGATTTTTAGCAAAACAATCGCTTTCTGCGTGTCCTATCTTTTTACAGAAGGTACACGTTAGTTTAGTTTGACCATCAGACGTTTTACGCTTTTTATGGCAATTAGCACTAATATGCCCGAGTAAGCCGCAAGAAAAACACTTCATATCCGATCGATCACTCTGTCGTTTACGCAAACTATGGTTAGGTTGACGGTTATCTGGTTTGCTACGATTGGGTTTAACATAAATAGCTAAAAATGACACTAAACTGTCGACGGTAAGATTGGCGTTCGCAGCCGCCGCCTTAACTTGTGCATCATTTATACCCCGTATCACTATCTGAACCATGAGCTCCTCACTAATACCCTTAACAATTCGCAATCGCAAAAGTGACCGACGCGCATATTCCGCATAACTAGGAAACTTATCCGAAGATGTATTTATCACCTCGGAAAGTATTTGGGCATAATCAGTCTTTTGCGGGCAGAGAGATTTAAATTGTTTAACAAAGTTAGACCACGAGCGATCATTAGTTGTCCACTCATTTAGCCACGTTTTTGCGTCCCCTCTTAGACAATGCGCTACTCGCGATAAACATTCTAAATCCTCCCAGTGATTCAATGATCTAGCGCGCTCGACCTCGTCACACCACACCTCAAAATTATTAACCGCGGGATCAAAGTTCGATACATAATAATTAGTCGGTTTTGCCCGATTAAGCGCCGCTAGGAGATCTACCATGGATTGTGTGGCAGACGGCGCATCGTTCGAAGGTTGGGGTGTGCTGGTACGGTTAGGTGGAAGCACATTATGCGATAGGCTACTATTACTTTCCTCGATAGCATTTAGTCGCGCAACAATTGACCCTAAGACATCTCTAATCGAGTTATCGGGGGTACGCGGACGCGATTCGCGACGACGAGACCGCGAACGAGGTTTATGGACGTGTCGGCGCGATCTGCTACGAGATCGTCTTGCTCTGCGTCGGGGCGAACCCTCAGAGTTTGCCCTTTCACGTGAACGAGACGATCGCGGCATTGTAACGAAGTGAAACTAGTGGTTGTTTACATTCGAGTCTTATTTCAAATAAATAAAACGTGAGATACTTTAAAATAACCAAATGTGGGCATAAGAGCAATCCCACTTCTGATTTTAGGAACCAGAAGGGAAACTTATTAAAAAAAACAAGAATTACACAGCGAAAAACCGTTTATTTTCAAATATGATTTTAAATTAACTGACAATCAGATATAAACAACCACTAGCACAAAATTAAACCACTGACTCTAACACGATAAAAAATAGCACACAAGTACATAACGTAGTACATAGACCAGTAAATAGACTTACTGCAAATCGCGCCGATCACCAATCCAACAACCTCACCGCACCGAGTCTCACGAGCAAATGCCCGACCGCATGGCGGCGACCGTATTTAAAGGCGTTGGTTAGTGACGTCACGTATTTACAAAAATCTACCATAGGTTCCGCTAACAATATAGATAACTATAGCGTCAGTACTTTTTATGAGAAAATCGGCAATCAGAGGTGGGACACTGATTCAAAGAGACTGTTTCACTTCCACTTAAGCGAACTACTTATTTAGCTTGCTTGTGTTGAACTTGAACGACAATGTCATTGTCCGTATATACAGGCCCCCGTCTGGGAATTTTGTTTCATTTGAATACATTATGGAAGAAATATTTTAGATAATTTGCAGAATTCTATGCGTTTTCTGAATCTTATCAAATCGTTTAACTACGTCATCTTTTAACGAACTGACGCGGATTACCCCCGCCAAAGCTACTTGTTTGGATAACATAGTCTGTAATTATGACCTATTAGACAAGTGCATAATAAACTTTATAAATTCAGATCATAGTGGACAGATAACACAGTTGGAATATGTAACCTCTTCGTGTAGGTAGTTTTTGTTTGCCGACCAGTCACAGTAAGCCGTAAGGAAAATTTGAAGAGATTATGTATAGAAAGATGCCTGTATTATTCTATAATGATGTAAATGCTAATACACTTTATGATGAAATGAAAAGAAATTTAATGAGATTTCCATAAAGGAAACAATTAAATTATATACTTCTAAAATTAAATTCAGTGACTGGGCCACTTAAGGCACTCTAAAGTAACAGAAACATTTCAGTTTGTCTTTTCTAGTATAGCAGTCACGCATCTTGCTGCTTCTCTGCTCAAATCACATGTTGATGAATGTAAAACTACTTTTAAATTTACTCATATCAGTGCTGATATTTTTAAAACAATTTAAACATGAAACCAACTGAGGATTTATTGGGTCTCTCCGTAGATATACTGAAAATATAATACAGCATGTATCGCACCCCATGTAGCATTGATATTCAAATCCAATATATGTGTTGACGACGGTCAACATTATAAAACTTCAGACAAATTTATAATAAACATCCTTGATTTTTGAGGTTGATAGACAAAAGAAAATGTTGACGACATAAATAACACTCTCTCCCAAGTGCTATACTGGTCCATTTTTAAAAACTTAGTTTTTAATTCGGACCAACTAGATGTGTAAAATTCACAATACCCAATGTAAGGCAGGTCAATATTAATATAGTCATAAATGACGAGCTTATTGAAATTATGAACTTCTAGGCATCACTCTTTGCAGTGGAGCCCCCCTTATTGCTGCCTTGGTAGGAAGACTTAGCTCAGCTGCCTACCCAGTAAGGAAAATAAGGATTCTGACTGATATTTGAGACTGCAGACTGGTTTATTTTAGTTGTTTTTATAGTCTGATGTCATATTATGGTCCATTGCCGGGGGGGTCCGGTGCCGATTTACAAGCTATTTTCATATTGCAGGAAAAGGCAATCCGAGCCATCTATGGCCTTAGGTCACGTGACTCATTTAGAGTATTCTTTAAGGATTTTAACGGTAGCATCTCAATACCCTTTTGATTGTATTATGTTTGTACGTAAAAACTTGCACCTTTACTCGCAAAAATTTGATTTTCATAGCTTTGTAGCGGTAGCTTACATAATATTTGACATTCATAAATGTTCTATAAGGACTTAAATTGCATAAAGAATATTTCTATTTCTTTCTATTTCTATTTGATAGACATACGATATAAATATAGGTTTACGGTCCCAAATCTCTTTGTCTGTTATTTTATATGTTTAATTTTATTCCACAATTTTGCCTTGATGGTTATCTGAACGATGAAAGCATTTTCACATTGTTATATATTTATTTCTAGGGTTAGCCCTTATATATTTCTAGGCCTCGCGGCCACTTGTCCCATCGCGATCCTATTGACATGGGATCGCCGTCACAGTATAAGGGCTCCATAGGTTGGACATTTTGGTTGGACATTCTCAAACAACGACAGTACGCCTTGCGTTTATTGCACCCTTGGTGTTATTAAGATATTTTTACCACTTATGTAAACTGGTTATGTAAACTAGTTAAATCCTTAAATATCTTAATTATAATTTTATTAGGAACTGAGTTATACTAATGTGATATGCATATAACTGTACACAGTGTAGTCCGTTTAGAAGGATAGAATTTGTTTCCATAACTGTTTAATGAAGCATGCGTTCTCTTCCCGTTTTTATGTATTTTAGGGCCTCTTCTATATAGCCAACTTAACGTCATAGGGGCTATTTACCCCCTTACTTATACCTGCGCTAAAAAAAACAACTTCAGGAAGCGCTCCTGAAATTGTCCTATGATGGTACAGAGAACTTACTCATTGTTCCAAAATAACTAACTCTTAATATAATTTACAGCAGAAAGTAATGTATAGTCATTAGAGTATTAATAATCTTGTAATAATGTATGTAATTGTTATAATGGTGAATATTGTTTATAATAGTAAAATTATTCTAAGACTCTCGCTTAGCCTGGAACACAGGCATCCTAGTTCAGGTAAATATAAGCACTTATTGTAAGACTATTTATTGATCATAAGTTTGTGCTAGATTTAAGTTATCTCGCAATAAATACATATTTTATCTATCTATTATTTATTAGTACGACTTTCGGTTAGTACGACGTAATTTCGCCGCCCCTTAGCCGTCGTTAATATAACGGTTTCTACTAGAATATTGTTGTAATCGGGTTGATGGTACATGTTCAAATAGTACTGTAGTTGAATCTATGCTATTAACAATACATTACCATGGTATGGTACCTACATTTATTTATTACTTATTACTAGATTAATACCAGTTACGTTCAGAGTTGTTTCCCTAATTCTTGTTATTTGCACCTTGGCAAAACTTAACCTTTTACAATTAATGCTCCTTGGCATAATTCTGTCGATTTGTATTGTTTGTAGGTACTTAAATTCAGAGTTTTTTCTAACTCTCGTTATATGCTCCTTGGAAAAATTGTACCTTTAACAATTCATGCTCCTTGGCATAATTTGTTTATTTGTATTGTTGGTAGGTAGGTACTTAAGTCCAGAGTTGTTTGCCTAACTCTCGTTATATGCTCCTTGGAAAAATTGTACCTTTAACAATTCATGCTCCTTGGCATAATTTGTTTATTTGTATTGTTGGTAGGTAGGTACT
Source organism: Cnaphalocrocis medinalis (assembly GCA_014851415.1). Lineage (NCBI taxonomy): Eukaryota > Metazoa > Arthropoda > Insecta > Lepidoptera > Crambidae > Cnaphalocrocis > Cnaphalocrocis medinalis. Next base: position 5,855,926 of record CM026274.1, read on the forward strand.
TAAGTCCAGAGTTGTTTGCCTAACTCTCGTTATATGCTCCTTGGCAAAATTGTACCTCCAACAATTAATGCTCCTTGGCACCATTCTGTCCATTTGTATTGTTTGTACCATTGGTACCTAATGTTCAAGCTAATTAACCCAATTTTAAATTTAAATACCAATGAGCCTGTTCGATTAGCCAATATCTGACTCCCGTGGAATGGAGACTAGATGGCTTGTTGTTGTACTAGGTATATAATAATTATCATGACAACTCGGTAGGTACGTAATCTTGATTCTGCGTAACGACTTAAAATATATATGTAACTATGATACATTATGCTGTGTAAAGGAACATTAAACTTATAAAGTAAGTAAGGTAAAGTATCAGCCCATACACCGTCCCACTGCAGGGCAAAAGCCTCCATCACAGAAATCAAGTCATCGCTGGCCATGATCTCAATCACCACGCTTGCCCAATGCGGATCGGCGATCGCAAACCCGAGCCATGTTCGAAAAATACGAAACATACTCTTGCTCGACCCGGGACTCGAACCCGGGACCCCGAGACCGCGGCCCGGCACTTAAACCATTAGACCAACGGGCGTTACTTATAAATCAATAGTAAATAAATAAATGCCCAGACAATTGCACCAATCAACCCGGTCTCAACCTAGGGCAACCGCTGTACCTACTACTTATGAGAACCTGATGAAGATTATTAACTGGGGGCTGACCCAGAACACACAGACCCAAGAAAACTAAAAAAACAGTTTCCCAAATACACTTGGCCGGGAATCGAACCCGGGACCTTCCTCGCCTTGGCAAACACCTTAGCCACCGCGCCATCGAGGCCGTCGTATTACTTCTAACAAGGTATACAGTAAAAGTTACAATCACGGTAGCTTTTAACGTTTGTTGCAATAAGCTATGTAGGTAGGTGCCTGCTAATCGAATGATGCTTGGCATTAGTTGAAACATGTACTTACATAATGATTATCGTGACAATTGATGACACGGAATATTGATTTATTCCTAATAGCCTATGATAGCATCCTTTTTTGCCAGGTTATATTAAAATACACATTAGTAGCTCATAAATATGGTATTGTAAAATTTAAGTACATGTAAATTTTTGATGCAGTTAGGTCAGTGACGATTTATCTACGTACCTACCTGCATATTATTATGTAGGGTAGGACAATAGTGAAAACAATATTTACGTACCTACAAGCATACCTTGTATGTGCGAGTATATTGGTTACTAGTGGCCGCCCGCAACTTCGTTTGCGTGAACTTTATGACTCTTGGCTTAAAGATGAACAAACTTGGAACCCCCTTTTCGCTCCATTAGGGATTTAAGTTCGGAATATCCTTCCTTATAGGATCTCATCCAAAAATGCTCATCACATTTGACAATTTTCCATTCCATTTCATTCCATATTTGTTATAGTGTAGCTGGACTCTTAGAGGTCCAAAACCAGATGTTCCATGATCTTTGATTTTTTTTCATGGCATCATAAACTGCTCATCAATATGAACATTTTTTGTTAAGGTGCCATTGACCTACCTCTTATAGTTTAGCTGGGCTGTTGTAGTTCTACATCAAGGAGCCTGGTCTTCAAAATGTAATATATCCTATAACTTGCCCTGATATTACAGCTATACAATAAAAAAAGTTTCATTCGAATTGGTTCAGTAGTTTCCGAGATTAGCGCGAACAAACAGACAAACAGACAAACAGACAAACAGATAAACAGACAAACAGACAGACAAAAATTTTAAAAATCATTGATTCATGTTCTTCTACTGTTTTTTAGTCGTCCTAAGTTATTTTGAGATAAATATCTTCAATGTACAGACACAGCTTTTTTACATTTTTATTATATGTATATAAATATAAATATATAAATATGTATATATATATGGTCCTCCTAGCCGTATTCGGCGATGGCGACCCTTACTTATTACGAGCGTGTGCTCTTATATGGCTTGCGAGTCCGAACTTAGTTTTAAAGACCCGGTCGCAAGCTTGGCAGAACAACTGACCGGCGGTGTTGAAGGTGTATGTGTAGGAGGGCTTGGGGCGCATTTTCCGCGCCTGGCGTTTTGCGTCCAGTTCTAAAAGACGAGCGTTTTCGGAGTCTTGAACCCCATCTTTAACGCGTTGACGCCATTCAGGTCTCTGAGACGCAAGCTCCTCCCACCCACTCATCGGGATATTGCATGTATTGAGATGGCGTTTGAGCACGTCTTTGTAACGAAGATACTGCCCACCTTGTTTGCGCTTGCCATGTGCAAGTTCTGAGTACAGCAAAGATTTCGGCAGTCTACAGTCATCCATTCGCCAAACATGCCCACACCAACGCAGCTGAGTTTTCATGAGAAGAGCTTCAACACCAACCATCGCAGAACGACGAAGCACTTCCGTGTTTGGAATTCGATCTTCCCATTTTATTCGCATGATGGATCGCAGGCACCGCATGTGAAAGGTGTCCAGCTTTCGAACGTCTTTTTTATACAAGCACCAGGTTTCTGAGGCGTAAAGTAATATGGGAAGAATCATGGCTTTATATACCGAAAGCTTTGTATGAAGTCTTAAATCATGCGATTTCCAAACACGATCGCTCAGTCGTCCGAAAGTAGCAGCAGCCCTTGAAATGCGTGAAGGTATTTCAGAAGCCAGTGTGTTGTCACTCCTTATGTGGCTACCAAGATATTTGAAGGAGGAAACTGTTTCCAGAGCTTTACCTCCCACAAAAATGTCGCCGGAGTCCGCGCTGTTGCCTCGTGGTGGTTGTTTTAATACTTGTGTTTTAGCGACGCTTATGACCAGGCCAAATTTATATGTATAGATTGGTATTTGCAACTCAATTGTTGTTTGTTTATGCTTGAACATTTACGGGTAATTTTATACACGACAAGGGTTCGTTATTTCCCTCCTTTGTTTTTTTTTTGAACACTTTTGCGTTTCCATTTATTTTAACCACTCACTTGAGGGCTCGTCGCCACGTGTGGTGGTCCTGTCTGATATTCAATAAAACACATATATACGTTTCACCAAGCTGTGTACGCGCGTCCGTTCGGGTCGGCGGCTGGCCGGGTAATGCCCCCTCCGCTCCGTGCGCCCGCGCGTCACAACTTGCCCTTTATTATACGTCACACCACCCTTTTACTATTCTCTCCAATCTTTTCCTGTCCGAATCCGAACCCATCAGCGCGGTATCGCCAGCATACATCAGCTGCCCAAGGAGGCTGTTCATTAGTATTCTCGATGCTCTCCAACAGAATGTCTAAAATCACGCTAAACAGATTGGGACTATGGTCAAATCCCTGGTGTTCGCCGAAAGTTATTCTTCATGCGGCTTAGAGCGTCGAGCACTTCTTTATGTGAACCTGTACGATGATCCGGCTTTTGGGAGATTTAGTCGCTTGCCAATTTTTAAAGAGGGTTTTCTTCCTCTTTACGTTCCTCAGTACTGTGTTGTTCCACCACTAAGTCTCGTTGCGGACCTTTTTTGACAAGTTAAGTACAGCTTTTGCCACAGCAGTGATGGAAGTTTAAATCCGATGCCCGTACCTAGTCCTGGACAGATTCGTCTTGTGTGCCAGCGCACTTGTCACAGACAGTTGAGTCAAACTTCATCATTCCACCACTTCTATCATTTGGCTTCAGCATTTCTCGACACGCTTGTATTAGGCTTAACGCAGAGGTCCATGATAAAGTATGGCTGTAGTGAGGCGGAGGACACGGCACGTCACCCACTTGCAGAGTGCAAAACGTGGACCCTGCAGCATATCGCATTGATCGCCGTAGTGTTTTCGGGTACCTTATAGTTCCCAGTTTAAACATCACTATTCTGGGAAGCGAGGTCACCTGTCACCCGGGCTGTTGATAAAAGAGCCAAATTAACCCGTCATTACACCGAAGATATCCCGGACGTTAGCTTGTATGAGATTAGAATAGCTCTCAAAAGGCACCGGATGATGACGAAGTCACAGCGGACCTTCTGAAAGCTGAGGCTGAACTTGAGAGATTCCCAAAGCGTGGCTTACATGCGTGGTAAGGCTCTTTTTCAAAAAGGCAGATAAATCTCAATTGAAGAACTACAGGCCCATCACGCTGCTGAGTCTCAAATATAACCTGTCTTCGAGAGTTGTGATGAACCGTCTCGCACGTAGCTTTGACGCCTCCCGAACAAGCTGGATCCTCAAAAGACTTTAGCACCATCATAGATCACATTCATACGCTGTGGCAGGTAATACAGAAGACTGAATAGTACAATCTGCCATTGTACTTAGCGTTTGTAGACTATGAGAAAGCTTTCGATTCTATCGAGACCTGTGCCGTGCTACAGTCTCTCCTAAGGTGCCAAATAGACTACCTTTACTACAAGTGTTGTAGTTCCTGTACGCGAACACCTCGATGTCAGTCCGTCTTCAGAACCAAAAGTTTAAGCCCATACCACTCCAGAGGTGACGTTATATCGCTGAAACTGTTCACAACTTTGTTGGAGGACATTTTTAAACTGTGGGATGGACTTGGCATAAATATAAATGGCGAGTACATGACACACCTTCGATTTGCCGATGATATTGTAGTCATGGCTGAGACCTTAGAAGACCTAAGCACAATGCTCAACGAACTCAGTAGAATCTCTCAACAATTGGGTCTCAAATGAATATGGACAAGACGAAAGTTATGTTGAACTCTCATGTCATACCCATTCCTGTAATAGTTGGAAGACACTGGAAGTTGTAGACGAATATTTAACCTCGGACAAAAAGTGCAAGTTGGTAAGCCCAACTTCCAGAAAGAGGTCGTTCGGCGAATCCGATTCGGCTGGGCAGCGTTTGGGAAGCTACGCAGCATATTTTCGGCATATTTACCACAGTACTTATCTGAAGTCGAAAGTCTTCAGAGGGCAATGGAGAGGGCTATGCTCGGAATCTCCTTGCGTGATCGTGTCAGAAATGATGATATCCGCAGCAGATCTAAGGTTGCAGACATAGCTCAAAGATTTGCTTGGCTCAAGTGGCTATGGGCAAGGCACATTGCGAGGAGAACAGATGACCATTGGTGTGGAAAGGTTCTTGCGAGGAGGCCCTGGCAAGGGGGACCCCTACCCTTGTCAAAGCTATGTATTATTATACGTCCGTGGTTATATTATTTAGGAATAAGTGGTAAAAGTGATGGAAAAAATAATGCTATGTGATGGATTTGATACAAGCACTTACTTGTTGGAAGAAACTTCAGCCAAAAAAATTCTGATATGTGCACAAAAACTGCTAAAAAAATATATAGTAACAAGGGCTTTATGTTAAAGCTATTTAATGCTAGATTATTTAATGTGTTATTATTTTCCCCTTCGTTTCATATAATTTACGTGTAATTAAACGGAGTGGTTTACGAAAAAAACAGTTTTTTGTCTCTCCTGAAAACATGGTGCTTTGCACATACAAGAATTGGCAGGCGCACCGACGAAATGCAGAAAAAAGACGTAACGCTACTTAGGCTACTTAATTAAAAATTAATGCTACTTGTGCTATTAAAATAAAAATAAAAGAGAGGTACGCGAATAGAACCGCACGGGTCAAACAGACCCTAGCAATTCCTTCGCTCTCCACTTGAATTGGGCTAGCGAGAGACTGTGTACATCCACGGATCCACTGATCTGGTTATAAAGACGACCCATCCTTGAGATGGGAGAGTTGGAGCCGTGAACAGTTCGACGGAATGGGCGGCTGATTGGCTGAAGGGGTTTGCGGGGCACCCGACTAGGCACCCTAAATTTAAACTTTTCTACAAGCTGAGGGCAGTCCAGGAGGTTTCTAAGGACTTTGTAGAAGAAAGTTAGGTCAGTCAAGTCCATGCGCTTTTCTAAGGAAACCATCTTGAACCTTTCCAGCATTGAGACATACGCCGTGCGTTTGCACGGTATTCCCATAGAATAAGCCAGGTGTCTAGCAAACCTCTTCTGAATCCGCTCAATACGCAGGGTATGTGTTGCATAATGGGGACGCCATACTACACTGCCATACTCTATAATTGAACGAACCAGACTGTTATATAGGGAAATTTTAGTTTGGGGTCGTTTAAAGCTTCTCCCATTCCTAATGACGAACCCGAGTAACTTGGATACCCTACTTATAACATACTCTGTGTGAGTCGCAAACGTGAGTTTCCGGTCTAGCAAGATCCCTAAGTCCTTAACGACCTCAACTTCATTCAAAGTCACGCCTTCAATATTATATGTTGATGAAATTGGATTGATCTTTCTCGTAAATTTTATGTGGGAGCATTTAGTAGTATTGAGCTCCATGCCGTTAATGTTACACCATTTTGCAAGTAGATCCAAATCACTTTGCAGAAGAGCCACATCTGCATCCGAGGTAACACATTTGCTCAACTTAAGATCATCCGAAATATTATGGCAGAAGAATGCTGGAGGAAACTTGGAAGGTCGTTTACAAAGATATTAAATAGAATTGGTCCTAAATGTGAACCCTGTGGGACACCAGACGTTACATCGTGTAAGATAAAAGTAAACCCGTTCACAACCACAGTGAATAATCGGCCTTCCAGATACGACTTAAACCACTTGAGTAAGGCACCTGATATTCCGTAGATGTAAAGTTTTTTTGCTAGGAGATCATGGTTTACCGTGTTGAAAGCCTTGCTAAAGTCAGTATATATCGCGTCTATTTGATTTCTGGCATCCAATTGTTCAATAATACTTTCAGTGTAAAAAGTCAGATTTGTACTAGTTGACCTGCCTGTGGTGAATCCGTGTTGGCTTATAGACAGATACTTCTGGAAGTAAGATTGTATGACAGGGCACACCAGGGACTCCAAGACTTTGGCTAGAACTGGTAAGATTGAGATGGGCCTATAATTTGATACTAATTGGTTGTCACCGCCCTTGAAAATTGGCACCACCTTGGCAACTTTCCAAATCTTGGGGAAGACTCCTTCTTGAAAGGATAGGTTGAAAATGATATGCAGCGGTATGACAAGGCTTTGTGCACAGCGAATAATGAATACTGGAGGAATACCATCAAATCCTGCACCCTTCGCTTCGTCAAGACTTTTCAACTTTTTGTAAATAGTTTCCTGATCTATAGTTAATAGCGACATGCAGTCATTGAGAGCCTTTAAAGGAGTTCCAGTAGTCCTCCAGACCATCATCATCGTCAGCACTGCGCTTGTTTAGGAACATTGTAGAGAAATATTCTGTAAATAAATTGCAAACGGTGTTGCCATCCGCTGCTGCAGTAATGCCATTTGTGATTGTGGCTGGGTAGGAGCTAAGGCCACCACGCTTACCTTTAATATATGACCAAAAGAATTTGGGGTTATTATGTACCTGATCCTCTACCCTCTCCATGTATTTTTTGTAACAGCTAGAAGCAATCTTGTGACATCTATCAGTTAACAGTCTGTATGCTATTTTATCCAATGGATTACCATACTTTTTATAGCGTATTCTAAGTTTGTTTTTCTCACGCAAACGTTTTATTAGATTATGGGAAAACCAAGGAGGGTATCTTTTAGATTTTGTTTTGCTGGGAGGAACGAACCTGTTGATAGCTATATTAATTGTGTCATTGTGAAGCGATGTACAGCCAGGCAGGATGAATTGGGAGCTCTTCAATGATTTTTTTATTTTACGTAAAATAAAAGGGTTTATTTTAAAATTGAGTACATTTACAAAAAAATAACAATGATGTAACGATGCATGAAATTTTGAAGAGAATTAAGGAGCGAGTGCGCGGCGCGCGCACGGCGCGCGCCGCCCGCCTTGTCTGCCGTCCCGCACCCCGCATGCGTCCCTCTTAGTTTCCTCGTCTTGCCGCCGCTGAGCAATGGCGTGGATGATGCGCGAACATGCTCCCGGCCTTGGAAGCATCCGGTTCCAACGTAGAATTGTTGTTAAGTTTGTTGTTGTAGAAGTGGGCATATGCGTGGGAATGCCCGTTGAATTTCTCCCATCTCTGTTTTGATTGTGGCGATGCGGGTGATGCCATCCTTACCAGGATGAGTGCGTATTACACGTCCAAGACGCCATCTTAGGGGTGGTATGTTGTCCTCTTTAATTATGACTTAGGCGTCTGGGGTGATCTGGTTTGCCTCATCGTTCGTCTGCCATTTAGTACGTTTTTGGAGTTCTGATATGTATTCTTTTGACCATCTCTGCCAAAAATGCTGCCTCATCTGTTCCACACGATCGTAGCGGACGAGACGTTGTGCGGCCGTTCCATAGAGGTCTCTGCAAGCAGGCGAGGTGAGCGGTCGGCCAATCAGGAAGTGGGCAGGAGTGAGAGGGTTAAAATCATTAGGATCTGTGGATAAGGGTGACATAGGACGTGAGTTAAGGACAGCTTCTATTTGTGCTAACAATGTGCTTAATTCCTCATACGTGAGGTTAACGTTACCTATAACTCGACGTAAATGAAACTTGCAAGACTTAACTCCTGCCTCTCACAAACCACCAAGATAAGGCGAATAGGGCGTATTGAATAAAAAATTAATTGAATGACTACTTGCAAAATTGATGATGTCTTGACTATTATTATTAATAAATTCACTGAGTTCTCTTGCCGCTCCTACAAAGTTTCTACCGTTGTCTGATAAGACCTCGGCAGGTTTACCACGGCGAGAAATAAACCTTTTTAAAGCAAGTCAGTATGCCTGTGATGTTAGACTTGTAACCAATTCTAAATGAACAGCACGTGTGACGAAACAAACGAATAAACAAACATAGCATTTTTCTAGTTTCGCGCCTCTTCCTTTGCGATTTAAAATAAAAAACGGTCCTGCGTAATCTACACCGCAGCGAATGAAGGGGTATCCTTGTTCGATTCGTTTATTAGGTAAGTTTCCCATTTGAACTTGATACGGTTTAGCGTTCATGCGAACGCATTTGACGCAGGTACGTACTGTTTGTCTGGCTAAATCGCGTCCTCTAAGAGGCCACCAATTATCTCTAATTGAAGCTAAAAGCAATTGCGGGCCGGCGTGAAGCAAAGCCTGGTGTTCATGTTGAAAGAGAAGCCTCGTAAACCTATGTTTGCTACACAACAATAATGGATGCCTCTTTTCATAACTAAATGAATCAGAGTTAGATAACCGGCCACCTACTCTAATTAAATTGTTTTCGTCTAAGAAAACATTCAAGCTTGATATTTGACGCGGAAAGTTAACACTACGTTCCGCTTTTAAATCCTCAAATATTTTAGAAAATGATTGTTTTTGTGAAATCCGTGTTAAGGTTGTTAATGAGTCATCCAATTCATCAACAGTAAGCGGACCATTCCGTTTCGAATTCTTACTATGACAATTATTTAAAAATCGCAAAACGTATGCGGTTGTCCTTAGCAATTTATTGTATGACGAAAATCGATCAAAGATAGAAGTGTCCGATGCATATTGAGTTGTCATGGCTACCTTTATGTTTTTTAACTCTGGTAGCTCGTGACATTGTTGTGCGTCGACGTCACTATGTTCCCAGTTAGCGTTAGGCTCGTGTAAAAATACCGGTCCTGTCCACCATAGGTGCGAGCAGGACGGCGCATCGAGATGTACTCCGCGCGATAACAGATCAGCTGGGTTTTGTTTACCTGCGACGTGCGCCCAAGGCAAATCACCCGTTAATTCATTGATTTCCATTACTCTATTTTGTACAAATGTTTTTAATAGTGAAGGCGACATCCGCAGCCACCCAAGAACGATAGTAGAATCCGTCCAGAAGTATACGTTATCGAACTTTAGTCTTAGCGATTTTAAAATTTTATCGTATAGCCTAGCGCCGACCAAAGCTCGCGATAACTCTAATCGCGGCACAGATATTGGGGAGATTGGGGCTACCCTGCTCTTTGCGCACAATAAGTGAATTGTTATTTTTGCATTTTTGGACACTGTACGTACATACGCACACGCACCATATGCACTTTGTGATGCGTCCGTAAATACATGCAGTTCTGTGCGTTGTGTGTTATCGCCTTTAACGTGACGAGGGATACGTAAGTCATTTAAATACTGTAATTTACTCATAAAAAAATGCCAATCGGTTAAAATGTCACTAGGTAAGGGATTATCCCAACTAATTTTTAACAACCACAACTTTTGCAATAGAAACTTCGCAATAATAGTAGTAGGCCCTAACAGTCCTAGGGGGTCGAATATTTGGGAAATTGCTGAAAGAAGTGTACGCTTAGTTACACATTTCTCATTTTGTTCACACTTTGTAGTAAAATACAATTCATCACTAACGTATTTCCACCCTAAACCTAATGTTTTTGTATAGCAGTTAGCACCTAACGAGAATTCCTTAGAGGGAGATTCCGAGCCCTGTTAATTAAAGACCCATTTTCTTAAAGGAAAACAACCAGATTTCGATACGCGCGAGATTTCATCGCAAATAGATAATAATGTATGTCTATCATCCTGACCTGTTATCAAATCATCAACGTAAAAATCTTCTTTAATTATCTTTGCTATGAGGTCGTCGGTGTGCTCCGATGCAAGCTGCCTTAGGCATCGCATACTTAGAAAAGGCGCAGAGGTAGTACCGTACGTCACTGTATTGAGCTGGTACACACCGATAGGCTCATTATTATTATCCCTCCAGAGAATTAGCTGTAGGTTACGTTGATCCGGTTGTACTAATATCTGTCTATACATTTTTTCGACGTCGGCGCAAGCTACATATTTAAATTGCCGAAACCGCAATAAAATTGAAATTAAATCATTTAGTAAGACAGGGCCTACTAGTTGTATGTCGTTTAATGATTTACCTGATGTTGTTTTTGCACTCCCATCAAAAAAAAACCCTAAGCTTCGTAGTGGTACTATGTTCTTTAAAGACCCCGTGGTGAGGTAAAAAATAGTGCGGCGAGTTAAAATCGGTAATGCGCGTCATGTGTCCCAGGGCTAAATATTCGCTCATGAACCCACTATACAAGCGCTTATATTCAGGAGTGCACCGTTCTAACCTGCGCTCGAGCGCGCGAAACCTGTTTTCTGCGATAAGGCGTGAGTCGCCTAGTACATCAGCTGATTCGGATAGCGGGATACGCACGGAAAACCGACCCGTATCGTCGCGTAATGTGGTTGTCGTAAATAAAGTTTCGCATGCGCTTTCCGATTTTGATAATAAATGTTTATTACTGGGAATAACTTCTTCGAGTTCCCAAAAAAGTCTAAGTTGAGAATCTAATGTAAAATTACAATTGACTCGATTAATGCGCGAGTTATTTTCAGATTGAACTGAGCCTGAAATGATCCATCCCAGTTTTGTATTTTGCAGGTATGGACCATTTGGCAAGCGAATTAAACCCTTATCTAAGAGTTCCCAGAAAATATCTGCGCCTAACAATAAATCTATTTCGTTAGATAAGAAAAAGTTCGGATCGGCAAGTTGAATATTTTCTGGTATTTGAATATTGTGATTATTTCCTAATGACGGCATTTGAGCAGTGATGCAATTCAAAACAAAACAATTAATGCGTGCGTTGTATGAACTTGTTTTAGACCGTAACTTAATTTCACATGTATTATTACAATTAGTAATGCAATTACCTACTCCTCGAACTTCGACTGTGGACTGTATCAATGGAATATTAAGTTTTGTGCATAATGAATCAGAAATAAAACAATGTTGACTTCCATTGTCAAGAAGCGCTCTAAATGTGTGATATTTGTTATTTCTGTCAGCAATCTCCACTAAGGCAGTTGATAATAAAACATGTTGCGTTAATGCGTGCGAATTACAACTTCCAGAATTATTATCATTATAAAGCGAATTACTAATCTGGTGTGATAAAGTGGATAATCTATGTGTATTGGAAGAATCCGAATTTGAACTACCCTCGCGCGGTGATAAGTGTGAGATTCTTGAGACAGCTGATGATATTAAAGATGCACCAGCGTCGTATTCCTTGTGTAATAACGAATTATGCTTCTTATTACAATGCTTACAAGGACCGTACCAGCAATTATTATCAATTGCATGGCCACCGCGCAAACAATTACTGCAAAGATTTTTATCGTTAACGTATTTATATCTATCGACAATTGACAATTTAAGAAATTCATTACACGAATAAAGTGGGTGATTCGCTTGGCACATAATACACGTGTAACGCTTCGACGAATTAGATGATTTACTAAAAACCTTTTGCGCAGTAACATGACTATGTGTGAATTTATTATGATTCGACGACGACGGTTTCCTATTACTGCTATCTACGTGTTTGTTTTGGGATACTTTGATTGTCTCCAATACGTCGGCCCTATCCTTGAGAAATTTAATCAAATCTGACAAAGACAATTTTTTGTTGTCATTAGTAATTATTGTACTTTTGTGAAGTTCCCACTCCCGCTCAGTAGACGAATCTAACTTTGTGACTATTATGTAGACAATTAAAGTGTCCCAATGGTCGGTAGGTTCGCCTAACGTTTTGAGCGCACGAATGTTTCTCAAAATGGTGTCGATTAATTTTCGGATTTGAGTGGCCGATTCCGTAGTGATGGAGTGTGCAACAAACAAAGCCTTACAATGATTATGAACTAACAGTCGATTGTTATTATATCTGTTTTCTAACAAATCCCAGGCTGTGATATAATTGTCCGATGAAAATTCTAACGATTTTATCACTTGCAATGCGTTACCCGTTAAGACTGATCGCAAATAATGAAATTTCTGCACATTATCTAAGTCTTTACAATTATGAATAACAGACAAGTAGGTATCTCGAAATTCAAGATATTGATCGTAAGTCCCGTCAAACGTGGGTAAGGAAATTGTAGGCAATTTTACCATAGACCTTTTATTAGAGGTGCCTTGCGGCGAGAAAGAATCTTTTAAAAGTGTATTTTTACATTTGGTTACAAGCGCATAAAACTGATTTTCAAAGGTTTCTCTCTCAAGTAATTCTTTATCTATGTGACTTTCGGGTACAGTGATTTCTAATTCATCTTGAATTTCAGTGAATTTATCGTAAAGACTCTGTGATCTTTGAAAACGCTCACTTAACTCGGTTTTAACTTGTTCATTTAATTGCAAGACATCCAGAGAATTAACGTATTTTGTGAATAAAGTTAATTTACCCTTTACAACACTTCTTTGTTTTACTAAATCTCGAATAATATCCTCGCAGAATAATCCCTACGCCAGATTGCCTCCTTTTGGGCATTATGGTGTGTGGTGTGTAAGGCAGGAGCAAGTACTTACAGTTCCAGAAGCTGCTCGAAGCCGCGCCCGAGCGGTGCACAAATATTACGCGGGTAGACGCAGGTCGTTCGCGTAACGGTCGCGTCGTAAGCACTAGAATTGAGATTTACACATATGTTAGCACAATGAACACTGGGAGAGGATGATAAGAGGGATTGATTTGCCTGACCGTCTAGTGTGATGCTGCTGCGATGCTGATGCGCTGATTTCGATGACGATGATCCAGCGAAGAAGGTCCAATGTGAAGCAATGTACAGCCAGGCAGGATGAATCGGGAGCTCTTCAATGATTGATTTTTTTATTTTACGTAAAATAAAAGGGTTTATTTTTAAATTGAGTACATTTACAAAAAAATAACAATGATGTAACGATGGATGAAATTTTGAAGAGAATTAAGGAGCGAGTGCGCGGTGCGCGCGCCGCGCGCGCCGCCCGCCTTGTCTGCCGTCCCGCACCCCGCATGCGTCCCTCTTAGTTTCCTCGTCTTGCCGCCGCTGAGCAATGGCGTGGATGATGCGCGAACAGTCATAAAATATTCTAGTTATCTCGTTTACATCGTTATGTCCAGAGAATAGAAGCTTCCAGTTCAATTCTCCGAAATAATTATTAAGTGCCTCGTAATCAGCCTTGTAGAAATTTGGTCTATCAACATGTTCATTGTAACACAGCTTTAGTTGGTTCTTAAATGAAAGCTCAATCTCCAGTGGCGGATGCAGCGGGTCAATGGGACACAATCTCTCAGTAGCTTCTATTACCTCACACGAACTTATGTTGGTTAGCACGAGATCGAGAGTTCTACCCATAACATTTGGCCAGTTATTACATTGCATAAAGTTATTAACATTTACAAAATCAACAAAGGGGACATAAAGAGAAGGCACACTGTTCAAGTATTGAGGGTTACGGATGTTGCTCCAGTTTAGATGACTCAAGTTAAAGTCTCCTATGATGCACATTGGTGAGTTACACTGTTCAGTGATTTTATTACAGTTGTCTATGAAATATTCTAATTTGGCTTTTTGTACTGGAGGAGGGATATATACAGAGCACAAGACTAAATCCATAGTATTGGCATTATTAAGCGTGAGTTTAACCCACAGATCCTCGCAGTCGCTTTCCCAGTGTACCATTCTTTTGGAACTCAGTCGTTTAGCTACAGCAGCAAGTACGCCACCACCCTCCCTTCCAAGGCAAGAACCTGATCTGTTTCGATCTCTTCTATAAATTACATATCTTTCATCAAATAGTTCAGACCTAAAAACATTACTATTTAGCCATGTCTCTGTTAACACTATAATATCAAAGTTAACTGTGAGTAAATTGCGATAAAATTCATGCGTTTTTGTTCGTAAGCCACGAACGTTTTGATAATATATGGATAACTTATTGAATTTTAACAGTATTATTGGACCATAACATGCAAACATACAATAAAAAAGGGAATTTATTGTACCAGTAGGTATACTACTTAAGTTTACTTAAGGAGTCCGTGTTTCTTATAAATATGTAGTCTGAATCGTCGCTTTTTCTTGCAAATACACGTCCATTTTTCACCCAGACGTACTTGTAGCCTTTTTCCTTGGCGGCTGCCCTGGTGGCTGCGTGTAAAGCCTTATTGGTTGGTGAAAGATGCTCGCTGATAAATATTGCCGTTTTTTCGCCTTCTAAGCCAATATGAGAGCTGTTCAATTTGTCTTTTATAGGTTTGTTCTTGTTGAAGCTTAATGACGCGGCGAGGTATTCGTCGCGAATTTTGACCGAGTTGAATTGGACCACTATTGACCGAGGCCGTTTGTTTTCGCGATTCATCTTGATGATTCTTGTGCAGTGTGAAATATCATCCTTGGTGACCTTGCTTTTAATAACTGCTCCAATCTGTGTTACAATATTAACAAGATTTTCATGCTTTTTCTCGGCTATGCATTGAATCTCAACGTTCGTTTTGCTCTAGTACATTCAGCCGGGTGGTTAAATCAGTGATAGTGGACTTCATAGTTTGGTTATCCTCTTTTAAGTCTCGTATTTCTTGCTTTGCTTCATTATGCGCCTTATTGATCAATTCAAACTTGGCGTTCATAAACTCTATAGTACTTCTGATTTCCTTCATTTCATCCTTGATAGATTTCAATTCTTTGCTCAGAACTGACGAAAACGAGTTTGCTAGGCTTGACGACTGATCCTTCATTTTAGCTTGAAGAAGCTCTTCCACTACTTGACGAATTAAGTGTTATACTTGGAGCCGCTTCAGTACTTGGTGGCGATTGTAGCGCCTGTCGTTTTGTTGATCGACCACTATTATTGGGGTTAAAGCGAACAGGTGTATTAGTAGGTGATTATTGGGCATTCAAAAACACATTTTCATACGACGATTCCGCGTTCGCTCCAGCGTCGTATAAAAATGTGTTTTTGAATGCCCAATAATCACTTTAGACATTGTGATTCATACTGCGTTTCCGTCGCTCAAAAAAGCTTGCCAGCTAGTTGTATAAATCGACGAAGACACTATAGGTGGCTTAAATAATGAAGTCGCCCCGTAGTTAATATGAATTTACCTATCACATTCAAACACAAGCGCGCACAGTGCGCGTGAAAGGGAAGGATTGCGTCGTAACGCTCGGTTCAAATAGGCACGGCATAAATAGCATCTTGGTCGTGCTTCAAAACGTTTTTCACTCGCTTGCTTAGCAAATGCATATTCATGTTATGCATAAAGACTTTACACGACATTAGTTAAACTTACATGAATCAAAATGCGTATCAAACTGACCTCAATATAACTTGTAAATTCTTCAAACACCAAACGTATTTCTATGAAGACACCAATAATTTAAGGCAGCGACAATAAGTACATAAAAATAGCTTTAAATCTATGTAGTAAATCAATGCTCTGGTAAAAGTTTCTGATTTTTTTAACGAAGCAAAGCCAAAGTGACTTTTGTCACTTAAACGAATCAAATGGGTTATAAACCGGGTAACTTTGATTTGTCTTTAAAAATTACGTAAGGTATACACTGAACATCAGATGGTTTTTTTAAAACTGTACTTTGTTAATCTTAGTTTGCTCATCATAATTACCTGTCCAAGACTTTTTCCTATTTATGTTTTACTTCTTGGTAAAATAAGTAGTAAGTACTAAATATGTAACTACTACAATTAAATAAGTGTAATACAATTGCCGAAAAAGGAAATTTTCGTTTTTCTAAATTTAGACATTAACCAATACGCTGTTATAGGTACCATGATTTACATTGTATTGATATAATAAGCTTATTTCAATAAAACCATTAATCGTTGGATAAATCTCGGCAAAATTATTTTATTCAGAGGTACTTAAGTATACCATTTTGGATTAACATTTAATCTACACAACGGATGAATCTTTCTGAATTGAAAACTTGTGCTAATGTCAAATTATAGTGGTATAAAAACTTACCTGATCTGATCTGCATTAATTACTGATTTACACTTGCACACTTGTCAATTTCAACTTTTTCAATACGCTATTTGCTTATACCATTAACCAAATTTGGGGTGACGGTAATAAGAAAGAGAGTACATGTATATAACTTGTAATTTTGATTATGGAAGTGTAATAATCAGATATTACTCATCAGTCAATGCTTTGGAATTAATCGCTTTAGGTTGATGCCGTTGACCATAAGGCTGTTGGCACCCAGAAATTACTTTCGTCCATCTGGGTTGAGTTCTCGTGCCGTTGACCTGGCTGTTGGCTCCTAGATTGCTCTAGGTAAATTACACCGGTGACCATAAGGCTGTTGGCACCTATAAACGACTTTCATCTTTCAATGATTTGCCGATGACCTGGCTGTTGGCATTTTGCCGGTGACCATAAAAGGCTAGTGGCATTTTGCCTGTGACCATAGGGCTAGTGGCTCCTCAAAACGATTACTACGTCGATACAGGTTGAGAGCTCGTGCCGGTGACCTGGCTGTTGGCCACCTAGAACAATATTTCCTTGGCAATGACTTTAAAGTATTATCATGATATCATACTTACCATAATTGTAATTACCTTCATTTGATATAGAAAGTTTACTTGTACCATTGTCCAAATTCAGTTAGTGGCAATTGCACCTAGGTAGAATTAATAGTTTTTAAATGAAGTTATTGTGAGACACGTTCACACGCGTTACAATATAGCGCAGTTCAAAACTTACTTAGGAATGAGGGAGCGTACCGCGTAACAAGATTTTGCCATCAATTTTATTTTACAATTGAAATCCGCACTAAATACTTACCTCTTAAGGAACATTATTTAAAAATTATGATTTCATCTAACACTACAAATGCAACATCGTCTAGTTTCAACGATAAGCACCTGAGCTCGAGGCATCCGGTCACACATCTCGGACATGTAAACAATGTAACTCACTGGTAACCTAAACTCCACAATCGAGTTATAGACAGGGTTGATAACTTTTGCTAATATTAGGCATTTGAGGGAAAATCTTAAAAAATCACAATAATATTTGTTATAGGTGTTTTTGAATAAATAAAAATTTAGCTCTTCTTGCACTTTTGAAAATACAAAATAAATAATAGCTAAATAATGATAAATGTGCAAACATTCATTGTATTAGGGTACCACAAGACCCAACACTTACTATCAAACAAATTAAAACAACTTTACATTCATTATTCCTGTCTCAATTTTTTTGTTGTGATGATAAATGTACTAGAAATAAAGATGCCACAAAACCCAGACCCACCGCAAATACCGTTTCGGTTGTTGGTAAGTATTGTGTTGATGCGGAGACCGAACCCATAACCCTTCAACATCTCAATCAACGCTTTAAATCACCATGCTTTTACTAACATTACTATATAGTTGACAACCCTAGTTTTAAACGAGTGGTTACATGTTTGCGTTCAATATTAGAATTATTTTATTTTAAGCAAAAAATAACAGAAAAAGTAAATTGAGACAACGTTATATACATAGTCAGGCGACTCCCCAAACACCTTTGTATCAAGGATTACCCGGGTTTTTCAATCGTCATCTTTTGTGATAGTTTGGGAATCGAACTCGCAACCTTTAGGTCTCAACTGGCGTCCTTAACAAATGCGCTAAATGAGTTGTCCGGTAACTTTACGAAAATGTATCCTAATAGTCAAATTATAACAAGATGTCATAAAGTCAATATAATATTACTCACTGAATACCCTCCCTTATTTTTGTAACATACCGTTCAAGCGTTGTCATCAGAATGGTGCATGGGAAACCATAAGGCTGTGTACACATAGTCATGGTATAAATTTATTACTTTATGAAGTTATTTAAATACGAAAAAACAACAAATTGTAATATCATAGCAAATACTGTTTAAAATATTAGAGATTTAAAGGTACTGCCATGTGTAGTATTAATAAATGATTGATAAAACAATACATATTCCGCAATAAATATCGGAATACTGTTTTTTGTCTTTTATTGTATGTTCTATTCAATAAATATAAAATTATGAGCAAGGCAACTAAATAATACAAAAACCTTTAATAGTCTAACTTTACTCCCAATGTACATACAGCCTTAGCATATCCACCGTCCGATACCAAGAAATGTACAATATAATGAAATATAATCTCCTTACTGAATTTATAATTTCAATTTACTTTACCGTGTGAAACTAAAATCTTGTCGACTATGATGTAGAATTGCTGAGGTTTTAAAAAAGGAAGAGGTCGCAAACTGTTGAAATTGAAACCAATTTCTATCGTTCACATTTTACATACGATTACTGTTGTTTGACGACATTTATTCATGGTTATCAACCTCTGAACAAAAATGGAATATAAACCACTGTAAATCGTGTATCCGTACACTCTCCTTCTGTGACCTCGCCTCACTGCTCACCTGCTGCCAACGCTCCCTTCGACACCATCGTGCCTCTCGGTGTAGCTCGCGGTCTGCCCACCATCCTGCTCACCATCTCCACCAGCCGCCACCAAAACCTTCGCCACCACGAGAATCCGAGCGTTCGAAATAATGTTCGTAAGTTTATTTTTTACATAGTTAATTAAATTTGTATTTCTCGGTAATTTTTTCAACATTGCAAGGATAAGTGAGTAATTATACGTTTTTATTTGTCTTTATTTTCAGGTCTGAATCCGAATACAAAACTAAACGGGCGGCGCAGAAGCGTCGTCAGATCGATGAGATCTTTGGATCCGAAGACGAAGACGCAGCCACCACTCCTAAAACCAAGTGAGTATTTTACTTCAACGTTCAATCTAATTTCTTTACTGACTATTTCACTTTTACTATTCACTTGTCCCCGTCGTATTCTCTTTAGTTGAGAACAATGTTAACAGTCTACATCCAGTTTTAATGACGTAGCAATCAAAAATATTCGGTTTTGTTTAATTACACCTTTAAACTTCGACCCGTTTTAAAGTTAATGTATAAGAGTACTAATTTCACAGACGGTTTATTTTATGCATAATGTTTCAAATAATATTTTTTGTCTTCAGTAACAAGAAAAAACCGATCAAAAGAACTAAGAAGCCAACACAGAAGTCCCCATCGACGTGGCAGTTCGACTCCGACAGCGACGACGAGGCTGTCGTCAGGCAGGCCCCGGACCAGCGACTCCAGTCGGTGCTGACGCGGAGAGTGGCTGACGGAGTGGTGCGACGGACTGCCAACCTCGACGGGGACATCTTCGTCGACATAAAAATTTACCAAGTCCCTGATATTTTAAATATAGACCCAAAGGACCGGTGGGAACACGCGATTCTGTCTTTAAAATATCAGGGACAGTCCAACGCTATTGAATTGGCCCCTCTCAAGGACGTCATAAAACGCTGTAGGGGCCAATTCAAGACAAAGGGGAAATTCTTTTCTTCCAAAAAATAAAGTTTATATTTTTTAAGTTAGGTTAATTTTATGTAAGTTAGGTTACTTTTATTCAGTTTATATCTAGGTATTAAGACTTTTTATTTTCTTTTCTTTTATTAAATAAGTCTTTATAAAAATCGACTTTAAATTAACTTGTTCTCACATAGATAGATACATTTTACATTATAATTAGGGTCTTAGGATCCTATCCTAGGCATAATGGCAAATAAGACCATATGGTGTACAGTTTGCGATATTTCTGTTAAAAGTAGCGCTTTCTCAGCTCATTTACGAAGTAGTATCCATAAAGATAACTTTTCTATTGATGTTGATGATGGTGTTGAGAAAATAGGAAGTGCATTCCGAAATAGGATTGCTTCTTACAGGCTTCGACCACTAGGTGCGGAAGCTGATGACGCAGCCTATGCGTGTCCGCCTGCCACGTTTTTGCGCAGTCTGCGCTCTCGTGTACGAGAATTAATAGCTTCTAGACAAGCTACTTACCAGTCAATTAAAGTTAATTTTGAGTTTTTCGCTGAATTCACTTAACTTCAAAATGTTACAAGCGAAAGAAAATCTTTTGCTACTGAAAACGTAGTTTTTCATAATAACTATGATTTCAACGAGATTTATTCTAAAATATTGCATTCTATTATAGCTAAAATTGATGAATTTGAGGAAAAAGATAGTGGTTGGGCGTTTTTACGTAATTTGTACTTAGAAGTCAACAACATTAACAAGTATAACCCTTTAAGAGCTTCTAGATTTATTGAGTTACCAAAATGTATAAAATCGAAACGCGCGTGTGTAAATATTCAAAATAACGATGCATTCTGCTTCTTATGGTCTGTAATGGCAAGCTTGTTTCCAGCTAAATATAATGCTCATCGGCGGTAGGCGGCAGTACGCGGCAATTACTACTTGCGGCGGTAGGCGGCAATTACTAATAAGTGTAAATGTTTATGGTCTAGCAAATAAGTCAAAAGTTGTTGGGCCCAAATGTTTTTTTCGTTGCTGAGTCTTATACAAATAAGACTCAGCAACGAAAAAAACATCATATAAACTTATTACTTTTAGAAAAAGGTCAATCTAAACATTATTGTTTAATTAAAAATTTAAGTAGATTGCTTAGGTCTCAATTAACTAAGCACCATGGACAGGTCTATCTCTGTGAGGACTGTATGATATTTTTTCAGGACAAATTTAAATTGAATGATCATATTTGCAGCGGTGTACAAACAGTGTTACCTAATAAAGGCACCGTTATTCAATTTAAACATTTCGAAAGAATGCAAGATATGCCTTTTGTGATATATGCTGATTTTGAATCTTTATTACAACCCAAATCCCAAAGTGATGGGCTGGATTCGAATAGCACTAAAGTTTTACAACAACACGTACCATCTGCATTTGCTTATTATATAGTATGTACGCATGACAGCTCCCGTAATAAGTATGTTTCATACCGCGGGCAGGACTGCGTTAACAAGTTTCTAGAGCTTTTCGGTGAAGATATCGCCAAACTAAAACAAACTTTAAAACAAACAGTTCCTATGGCACCCCTGACGTCCCAAGAGCAAGAATCATTTAATAATTCGAAACATTGTTACCTTTGTGAGCAGTTATTATTTGACGATAAGGTCAGGGACCATTGCCATTTAACGGGAAAATATCGTGGTGTTTCACACAGCCACTGTAATTTAAAGTTTTCATTACCGAATTTTATTCCAGTTTTCTTTCACAATTTAAGTGGATATGATAGTCACCTCTTTATACGCCAGCTAGGTGAAACACCGGGTAGACTTAATGTCATAGCAAAAAATAAAGAGAACTATGTTTCTTTTACAATTTTTTTTAAGACAGGACGTAATGAATATTTTCCTGTTCGATTTGTAGACTCCTTTAAATTTTTAGGAACAAGTTTAGAAAAATTAGCGAGGAATTTAAACTCGAGTGATTTCATCCATTTATCACACTTTTTTCCAAAAAAGAAGGAATTCGATCTTATGACACGTAAAGGTATTTACCCATATGAGTACATGACAAATTGGAATCGTTACGAAGAGGAACAATTGCCGTCGCGAGAATGTTTCTATAGCACTCTAACCGATGAGTTACTTTCCGAGTCAGATTACAATCATGCACAAATAATTTGGAAATCATTTCGGTTAAAAAATCTGGGTGAATATACTGATTTATATCTTAAAACTGATGTTATTTTACTAGCTGACGTTTTTGACAATCTTCGTCGTACATGTAAAAGAAATTATAACTTAGACCCAGCATTTTATATAACAGCACCTGGTTTAAGTTTTGATGCGATGTTGCTTAAAACAAAAATAAAATTACAATTATTAGACGATTTAGAGATGATTAGGATGATACAAAATGGAATTCGCGGGGGTGTGTGTCTATGCTCTAATATGCATTCCAAGGCAAACAATAAGTATCTCGCTGATTATTATCAATCTACTCCTGACAATTATTTATTTTATATTGATTGTAATAACTTGTATGGATATGCAATGTGTTCGTATTTGCCTTACTCTGATTTTGAATTAATGAACAAATCGGAAATTGATGAACTTGACATTCTTAAAATCTCAAACGATTCTGACTATGGATATATTTTAGAAGTAGATTTGGAATACCCAGACTATCTGCACGACTTACATAACGATTTACCATTTTGCCCTCAAAAATTTACACCGCCCGGTTCAAGATACCCGAAATTAATACCTAATCTGTACGACAAATTTAATGACGTGATTCATTATGCGCATTTAAAAACGTGCTTGCATCACGGCCTGATATTAAAAAGAATTCATCGCGTAATAAAGTTTAAGCAACACCCATATTTAAAACAATACATAGACTTAAATACTGAGTTGCGTCAAAAAGCCAAGTCTACGTTTGAGCAAGATTTCTTTAAATTATTAAATAACAGTATTTTTGGGAAAACATTAGAAGATATTGAAAAACGAGTAAATGTTTACTTGGTTAACAGGTGGAGTGATTCAAGCAATAAAACAAAAAAATATTACACAGCTGAACATTTAATTTGTCGACCAAACTATCAGAGTTCGACTATTTTTACTGAAAATTTGGTAGCAGTACAAATGAAACCAGAGTCCATTATTTTGGATAAACCTATTTATATAGGATTTACTGTATTGGAAATTTCCAAAAATCATATGTATGAGTTCCACTATTCTACAATGAAACCATTTTATGGTAACAGTATAAAACTATGCTACACTGATACTGATAGTTTTTTGTATGCTATAGAGACACCTAAAGTATACGAAGATGTAAAATTAAATTTTCAGTAATTTTTTGATACTAGCAATTACGCTCGTGATAATCCTTATGGTATTGTACAACAAAATAAAAAGGTTCCTGGCTTATTCAAAGACGAATTAGCCGGGCAAATAATTGAAGAGTTTGCTGGATTAAGGTCTAAACTATATTGTGTAAAAACCTTAGACAAGGAAATTAAAAAAGCAAAAGGAATAAAAAAGAACGTTTTAAAAAAACTAGAATTAAAAGATTACAATAGTGTATTGTTGCAAAATAAGCTCATTAAAAAAAAAGAATGTTATATTTAAGTCCCTGAAACATGAAATTTTTACTCAAGCCGTCAATAAAGTCGCCTTATCATCAAATGATGATAAAAAAAATGTATTAAAGGATGAAATTTCAACACTTTCATGGGGACACCATTGAAGTTGGTTTTAAAGTCGACTTTTATAAAGATTAGTTATAACATAATTAGGTTGTAAATGATATTATAGTTATGGAAATTTACTTTATGTTTTAGTTTATAAGTAGGTACCTAAAGTGTAAATAAAAGTAATAATAAATGACGTTATATTAAATAAAGCATTTTCTTTTAATTTCCTTTAATATTTTAAGTGTCCTTACACGTAGGATAGTGGGTTCGATTCCTACAGGATATTTTGATAAACATTAGAGTAACAGAGTTAAACAAATACTTTAGGCATATCCCGGACTTGAACTGGCACCCTATTATGTTATTTGCCATCTAAAGTGCATGTTTGTAGAAAATATTGGTAAAACAAGTTACATTTTACGTGCTCGACAAGATTTCAGCGCAATGACGTCACTGTCTTAAGCTTGCACAATGCAAACGCTATCGGAGAGCAGGTGAGGTGGGGAGGAGATCTGCATACAAGTCTCTACATGTTGCGTACATAATATGTTGTTGTAAACGAATGACTCACTCAACGGCACACGTGTAATAAAATACGATCAGTGCAGTGATATACGATACCTAAATGCAAGTCCTAACATGTTACTTGGACACCTGAATGTATTAGGAGTACCTGTTAATATAAACCCATCAAAAACATAAATGTGAATTGTGCTAGCCAAGGTAAAAAGAGTGTTGTTTATCGAGTTCAGCGTCAAAAGAAATGATATCTAAATAGGTGCCAAGGTCAATGGTGAGACCTACTTGGCTAATTGTCATTTACGAATTATATTAATGCGCTTGGATGCCAAATTTAGATCTATAAATAATACGTAAATGAAAATTAGCCGAGTAGGTCTCACCATTGACCTTGGCACCTATTTAGATATCATTTCTTTTGACGCTGAACTCGATAAACAACACTCTTTTTACCTTGGCTAGCACAATTCACATTTATGTTTTTGATGGGATATCATTACTTTTTGTAAGTACATACAAGAATGAGTAGCAAATAGTTTTTAAACTAGTGCAGTATCGACGATTTTGTATACAAAAGGAATTTAATCCCATACTTATCGTTTTAGAGTTGTCGAAAAACCCTGGGTTTTCCCATCCCCATCCCATCCCATGCCTTTTTTACACGCTTTATAGGATTTCTCCCTTCACCGAATAAACCATGAGCATACGCCATATGGATAGCAAGCACACTTCGACTTTTTACTGTGTAAATCTTTAGCAGCATTTAATTCCGAAGCAGCTTCATAATATGAATTATGTTGTTAAACATAGCATGCTCCTTCGATACTCCTTATTAATTTTATTATTGTTAGAAGAGGAGTAAGACTCAGACAGGTTAGGAGCTCCACTGTTACGGACGATTAAGTACTCTACAACCGACATGCGCAATATTTTTGGAAAAGACAGCTTCCAATCCCTCAAAGTCTTAAGTCGAAAGTCTTCCACCAGTGCGTCCTTCCGGTCATGACTTACGGTGCCGAGACGTGGACACTCACGGCTGGACTAGGTAATCCACCGGTTCAAAGTCGCTCAAAGAGCTATGGAAAGGGCTATGCTCGGAGTATCTTTGAAGGTCCGCATCAGAAATGATGTAATCCGACAGAGAACCAGAGTCACCGACATAGCCCGACGAATTAGCAAACTGAAGTGGCAGTGGGCTGGTCACATTAGCCGCAGAACTGACAACCGTTGGAGCCATAAAGTCCTTCAGTGGAGACCGCGACTTGGCAAACGTAGTGTTGGACGCCCTGCTACAAGATGGGATGACGACATTCGAAGGCTGGCAGGAGTGAGCTGGATGAGAGTGGCCGAAAATCGGGAGCGGTGGCGTGCATTAGGGGAGACTTATGTCCAGCAGTGGACGAGCGTAGGTTGCTGCTGATGATGATGAGACAGCTTCCATTGGCGGCATATTAACTATTTGGTATTAACTTTAATAAGCTCTTCACCCATCAGTAATTTTATTGTATAATCATGACCCATTTTACTCTCACATAACAAGAGAGACGTGCAATTGTAAAGCAAGACGGGCATAAAATCCGCAATACTAAGGCATCGGTAAGTTAATTTGTTAAGGTCGCTAGCCTTATAAGATAACGAAAAAGCGAAATGTTTGAGGGATGTCCTGAACCCAGCGTGTTTAGAACCCATGCTTTAATCAAAGAGGAAATTTAAACAACGCTCCGCTACCACAATGGATGGACGATACCCTAACTCTGTACTGGAAACTACAAAGGAAACAGACCGTAGCTTGATCTATTTGGGTATATTTACAAAATGTCAAGCACATTTGTCTTATAGTATTGAAAAACCATAATACATGCGCGAGGCAAAATGGCACACTGCCA
Source organism: Cnaphalocrocis medinalis (assembly GCA_014851415.1). Taxonomy (NCBI): domain Eukaryota; kingdom Metazoa; phylum Arthropoda; class Insecta; order Lepidoptera; family Crambidae; genus Cnaphalocrocis; species Cnaphalocrocis medinalis. The sequence continues at coordinate 5,882,076 of CM026274.1, forward strand.
TCTGTAGCCCAATTCAGGGACTACCTTTTTAATTAAAACCTGGACTCTAAACACAGCCCCACCTATTGGTTTAATTTGAAACTAATATTTTCATACATCGCAGACTGGGAAATTATTAAAACTAATTGTATTATAATATTTCTATCTTTATTTTAATTCTTGTCAAATATTAAAAAAAAATTCAAGTTGAGTATTGAAGATATCTTTTGTATGGTTTTTTTCTTGGCTGTTTTTAATTTTACTGATAGTTGTCATAATTTTCAAAATATTTTACTATAGTTAACATAATACCTAAAAAAACGTAAAATAAGAAAAAAACTTCATTTTAATAAATTAAGTACCCAAAAGAACTTAAAAAAGGAAAACATTATTCTAGGATTCGAACCGGGTACTTCAAGCATCTAGTCCGATGCCTACACCACTCGGCTATCCGGTTATACTAAGACTTGTCGAAATTAATGACTATAACAAAGATTGTTAGCTTCATAGAAACATTATATAGAAATTATTTAGTAAATATATACAAATTTCGTATTTTCGGATTTTTCCCTCAATATGCACCTAATTACCTATCTGTATGCCAAATTTCAACTTTCTAGGTCATCTGGAACTAGGAAATAATTTTCGTCTATCTATAGTTGATAAAAAAGACGATTTTTGGACAGTAATAACTAAATAACTATTAAAGGTACGTTCATGAAATTTGGAACGTGTATTTATCTCGCACATCTCATTCCACATGCCAAATTTCACACGTTTGAACGTAATAGTTTTTGAGCTATGAGGGGGTCAAAAGTCGCTCTAAATGGTTCGTGTAATATTACCCTTGTTCGCTTTGTCGCCAATTTTTTTTTTTTACCTTGGCTGGACACGCTCCCGCGTGTCTAGATATTTTGTTATAAACTATGAGTCACTCAACGGCACACGCGTAACAAAACACTAGCAGTGATATACGATAGCTAAATGCAAGTTGTAACATGTATGTTGGACACCTTACACGTAAGCGTGCTGTGTAGGCATTTCTTTAGAACGTATTGTGTGTGTGAGTATTAATATAAATTCCCTGTCGTTGACAGTAGCAGATCTTTTCAAACTGTAAAGGAGTTGTGACTTCGATTTCTTGGCAAAATCTTAAAGATTTATCAACATGGTAAGTTTGTTTTACATTGGGGTTTATACCTGCACTTCCTCTGTGTAATTGCATTTTGTTTATAATTGTGTTGTTTTATTGTTTCAGGATACGCATGACAACGCTTTGACCGTGACCTCACCTCCCTCTTCACCTGTGATATTTTCGCAGTATGCACAGGATCCTTTGGAAGGGTTCAGCGAGATGTTCCCGCCGTGGGATTTGTCATCCCAATCGCAGAAGCGCCTGAAGCCAAGTGCTGAACCTTCAACTCGACCAATTTATGACCGCATCACACCTTCACCATCACTGTTCCATCAACATACCCATGCTGCCCGCCGCCGAATCTTTGCCGAAGAACACGAGGACTGCCCACCAATACCACTTACATGCCGCAAGACATCGAAAAGAGTCTCTAAGAAAAGCTCTTTCAAGCGATCTCACGGTCCACCTCCGTCATTTGTGGTTCAAAGCGCATCGACCAGTGGACGACGTTTGATAAAGATTTAAATTATTGACATAAGTGATACGCGTGTGCCTAGTGAATCGGAAGAGGAAAACACTTTGTTGAGTGCTCAGTATGTTGTGCAAGATCATTCTGATCAAATTATGGATCAAACCGAAAGTGTTATAAGTAATATTTCAAAAAAAACTTGTGGGTACAGTTACTTCATGTAATTTATAGATCCATGAATTAAGCCATAATTTGTATATTAAACTTTCTCTAGTAGACTCAATGCATGATTATTTCTCATTTATTTTCATGCAGTTCTACTGAGATACATGCATATTCGAGTATATTTCAAATGATATCGCAACTAGGTTAACGCTAAGATTATGAAGTGTAATCATTATTTAGAATCCCATTATTTTTTGTATATTTAGATAAGTTAGCATTCTGGGCACGCTGAATCGTGAGGCAGATAACTCTCCATTGTTAATATTTTCATTTCAATATTTTTTAGCAATTGTGTTTCTTCCATCTTTTTAAGTGTGTATTTTTAAGTTATGAACCTACTGTAAAATATTATGTTTATAAATAAAACTTACTAGTAGACAAATAAAAAAAAAAATTAATGAATACATGTTGTTTCATTCAAAAAACATATTATTTAAAACTTTCGTTTGAAATCTGTGTATTGATAAATTATTACGAATTAAATAAAACACGCTCATTAAATTCATAAAAAATATTTATTAATTTATCAAATATTAAATAATAACATTATTCTCTTAACACTATTTTCTTATACATATTACATTTTTTATATAGTGCACAGTATTTCATGTGAGTAAAACAATTAAATGAAAACATATCTTTACAATAGAGGCTAGCTAGAGTATTTAAATTAGGTATACCTTTACAAGTTATATCAAAAACATCTTTATGATCGCATAATTCTTGCACCCACTTTACTTTCTCTTCGCCCTTTACATAAATGGTATGGTTTGATTAGTCTTTGAAACTCCCTGTAGTCAATGTATCCTTCACTCCATCGGTATCCTCTATTTCTTTCTATCCACCAAACTTGTTTTCTTTCCTCGAGAGTGAGAAAAGAAAATGGGTAAGGAGGTTTTACTAAAAATATTTGCGTATGCTCTTGAGTGCCAATTACCAGCTCTTTTAAAATAAATTCATTATTTTGATTTTTAAATCCTTGCAAGTCCACTATAATCGAGTTACTGTTCATGATATTTTTTTAACGATATTACTCAAGGGTTTATATTCAAAAATGCAATCGTTTAATATTAAACAGTATGCCGCTGTCTGATCAGGTATTTCTTGATTACTTTCAATCTCAATTCTTACGTCTATCGAGCCCTTTAAGGCCTCTTGTTGGTGAGAACAATCAATAACCATTAATGGAGCAACTTCCTTAAATTCTTTTAAATTCAACAATGGCTCTGGACGCCGTCCGTAGTATGACTGCTGAAATCTCGCGTATTGCTCGTATAATAAAGTAAACGTATCTTCTGCAAAGTTTACATTTAGTCCTTCATAGGGGTAATATGTTGAATTTAAAAAAACTCTTACGTCACGTACATAACAATGATCGAACTCCGCCATTGACTTTTCAGCACTGTTCTTTCGTTTCGTTTGCAATGCAATAATAACAAACCGTGGTTTTTCTATTTGCGATGATGTTTTAATTGACCAAGTATGCTTACGTGTTTTCGGTAGCATTGGATATTCATACAAGTCCCAACTACGAAATGCAAGTGGAATTGCTCGATCTTTTTCTAAATGTTTTAGCAAGTTTATTTTGACACGATCTGATACTTTGATGTGAGGAACACGCCAAACCATTTTGGTGATTAGGATATCTTCAATTTCTTCTCCTGAGTTTAACTTTAAGGCATTGATATTTGTATTGCTTCTTAATAAGATTAACTCGTGTTTGCAATTAATAATAACTTTTTCGTAATCTTCCGCAAATCCCAATATTTTGTTCAAAGGTATAGAGGTGGAAAATATACCATTATTAGTAATAGTTGTTCCAGTAGGTGACCATCCCCAAGCTTTTGCAAATTTAGATTAGTTTTCATTCAAAGATAAATACGACTTAATTGTCGTGTTAACCACCAGCCAGCATTTTTTATCTTATCTATCTCTACACCATTTAGTTCGTATCGGATGTCTTGAAAGAGAAATAATATAGGATTGTTCACAAAATGTACGCTGGTTACTGTTGATTTAGTGGTGCTGCTACGCACGCTAACTTTGCCTTCGATATACAGAGTGCTGGCTGCGGGAAGCACATATAAGTCTTGTTGGTTAATAGGTATTCGGATTTCATCATTCGTGTTAAAACTTGATATATATGGTTTGTAAGAATGATATTCATAACTTTCAATACTGTTTTCGTATGATGTTGGTTGAGATATATTTAACAAATTCATTTTAATAGTCCGATTAACTTAAGGAATTCCTTGTTACTTTTAGTTAATTTCTTTTTCACTTGCAATGGTGTTGCTTTGCGAGATGTTTTTTTATAACTGACTCGAATACTAGATAGGGATAGGTTTTTATTGAAATTTATCATTTTTGTCTAAAGTGTAAATACAATTGTACTTCTTCACCACGCAAATTAACCTGTTTATTATTAGCGTTTAGCAATCGTATATTAATTGCACTAATTGAATTGTGATTAACTGGAAAATATATTAAATTTTTAGGGACTTCAATCATGCGGTAACCAGGTGGCACATTAGGTACAAATTCATAAATAATATGACTCGGTGTCCCGTTCACAAATGAACCGCTTACTACGTCGCATTCGATTCGTACGATGGTTGTTGACAAAATTCTGACAGGATATGGAGATTCACACTTTATATTTGCTTTTACTGTTTCTTTACCAAAACCCAAAATTGGTCCAATTGAATCGCTTTTATCGAAGTGAACATCTTCAGCACAGAAAAGAGTGGTCCTCAATGTATTGTTATTACAAGTCAATTTTATTGAGGTATTCTTCATGTAAGTTTTCAAGTAGTCACAAATATCTTGAAGCTCGTAGGATCCTTCAGGAATCTCGACTAATTTATTTTCACCATAATAAAATTTATTATTTCTATCATGAGTTCGGTTTGAGCAGCCTTGGCGAACGCACGTGCGCACCATCCCTCGTTCAAACTGGTCGGGGTCCAACCCTTAGGTCGGCGCAGGCGCAAGGCTTTGTTTTCGCGCGCGTATTTTGCTTATTTCTAACTATGTCTCACATAGTTTAATAAGTGGTTTCTCCTAATTTAGAGCTTTATATAAATTAAGTGATTAAGTGACTTTTGTCCCTAAGAATGTGAAAAAAGTTTAAAGTGTTTGTGCATGTGCAAGTATTTGGCTAACAGCCAGACGAAATGGTTCGGAGCCAATTAATAAAAGTGTTCATTTATTACGTCAATGAATAGTAACTACATAAGATAGTGTTTAGTTGTGGTTACATCGGTTAAGTAACAAAAGGTTGCGCAATATCCTTATTGTTGACCTCCATCCCTCAGTAGCAGCAAGTCGCCGATAGCTGAACCCGGTGAGATAATTCCATTTTTTCACGCCCAGAATTGGCCCGGATTTGTATTTCTTTGCATTAGTACGTGCTACGTTTCTGCGATATAGAGGGAGGTCGAAATACTTAGTTTTTTAGATGTTTGGCTCTATGACGGCTAAGCATTTTTGTAAATGCCGGAGAATTTGCCAAAAAATTACCTTCTTCCCGTATATAATCACCGTGCTTTAATTATATATCTTACAGAGCATCACACATATACGGAAAACACAACACAAACAGTCTTAGTGACTTTTTAGTTAAAACACCCAAACAGCGTTTATTGCTCAAGCTAACATCTGACAGCAATAAAATATCCCAGACGTCCAAAACTTTCCGCCTTTTATCTCACTTATACTTAGGCGCAAATAATGGTACCCTTTTTTATCACAAGTTTACCATCGTCCAACATGTGCAGAAAGGACCACAGCTACGTACTTAAGACAAAGGGGCAAAAAACACCATAAACTATCTCTACAAAGGAGTCTTTCGAAAAATGCCACAGTTCTTGGTATCTGTACGACTCACACAACATGTGCAATTTTTGAGAACGTTAAGCTTTTTGAAAGGTCCACTCTAGAGGTTTGTCAGAGAGCTATGGAGCGCAGTATGTTAGGAGTCAAATTATCAGACCGAATCAGAAACACTACTCTGCGCTCCAGAACGCTCATAACCGATGTTTCTAAAAAGGCCGCTCTGCTTAAATGGGATTGGGCCGGTCACGTCAGTCGCATGCCAGACGAGCTTTGGGCCAAAATAGCCACAAAGTGGATGCCCCAAAATGTGAAACGTCCTCGCGGCAGACCGAGGCGACGATGGCGTGACGAGCTAGACGCTTTTCAAAAAGACTGGTCTACCGTAGCCCAGGACCGGAGTAGATGGAGAAAGGGTAGGGAGGCCTTTGCCCTGCAGTGGGACATTACGGGCTCATAATATAATAATAATAATATAAGCTTTTTGAGTATAGTCGTTAAAACAGCGTTTTATTTTCATCATATTTAAACAAACTAACCTTGTTTCAATACACAGCCTAATCAATTCCCACAGCTAGTATTAAGCTCCATTCTACACTCCACAGAAAAACAGGTACTTAAAATTTGAAACCAGATAGATGGATACTGTCTATTTAGCGATAAGGAGCTCAACCAAGGAGACTAGACTACAGGGCGGTTTAAAAACACCCGGCACGATATGTCGAGGACACACAAGAAAACACTGGAGTAACATAGAATACTTCATTTAGTGCCACCCATGATTACGATGGAAAATAGGGCACCAAAGTTCTGATAGATGCAGCAAGCAATCCTTTACATATCTAAGTTCATCAACACAACGTTTCGATGCTTGATATTTGATTCCAACAAGAAGATACCTAGTCTATCAATACAAAAAACGATGCTTGATATTTGATTCCAACAAGAAGATACCTAGTCTATCAATACAACGAAACGATGCTTGATATTTGATTCCAACAAGAAGATACCTAGTCTATCAATACAACGAAACGATGCTTGATATTTGATTCCAACAAGAAGATACCTAGTCTATCAATACAACGGCGTTATTTGATTCCAACAAGAAGACGCCATGGATAATTGAAATTATTTTATAATGGCTACCACTATGACAGTAAAACTACTCACCACAGGAAAAAACCGGCTCACAGAGAAGTTTTAGTGACATAATGAGTGACGTAATGTATTCCTCCGTGTGTTGACACGGAGGAATACATTACACCAGCTTCGGCTCAACTGACTTAGTTCTGTATCGGATAGTACCAGTTAAAGTATAACAATAATAATAGGAGCTTAATCTTATCTAAAATACAAAACGGGCACGAAAACGGACAGCCAGAAGTGACGAGGCAGAACAACCAAATCAGAAGGGAAATGGCGGGACTAGCCGAAGAAAACAGTACGAGCATAATATGAGAGGAGCAAATAGTTGAAAACGTAGAGGTTGACAGTGAAACGGGCTACTTTATGGTCCGATGGAGGCTACTACAGTCGAAACAATAGAAAGGCGTGATAGTCAAAGAGAAAAGCAGAGGAAAAAAAGCAGCGAAGCCAATCTTTGAACTCGCAGAGGCAGACAGTGAAACGACTCCATGATGGAGGGTACTACGGTTGAATTTGAATTGAATGGCGTAATAGTCGAAAAAAGGAGCAAAATAAGAAGAACAGTGAGTACCTACTACCACCAAACCAGAACAGAATATCGTGACTGTTGAAGAGTAGAGAAGGGAAGCATATTTATAGAATAGCAGAGGCGGATAAAGAAACTAGCAACTCCATGACCGAGGATCCTTCAACTAAACTAGAAGAAAATAGCGTGTAGCCGAAGAGAAAAGCAAAATACGAAAAGGAGCGAAGTACCTAAATATTTGAAATAGAAACAAACAGCGAAACTGGCGACTCTACGATAGAACTCCACGATAGATACTACAGTTGAACCAGAAGGAAATAGCATACCCGAAAAGAACAGCTGAATGAGAAGAACATCGCAACAAATTCTTTCAAAAAGTAGTGGCAAACTGTGAAACCGGCGACTCCACAACAGGGGGTTGATTCTTGACCGCAACAGGCCGAACAGTCGAACAAGAGCAGCAAAGCAAACTTTGAAATCGCAGAGGCGGACAGTGAATTTGGTGACTCCTAGACAGAGAGTACTACAACTGAACGGAGCCAGCTTACCAACGAAAAGAAAATGGTGGGATAATCGAAAGAAATCAGAATAAGATAAACAACAAAGCGATTCTATAAGACCAGAGAGGCGGACAGTGAAACTGAGAGATACTCGTAGTTAACGTCGATAAACTAACAACTCTACTTATGAAAAGATGTGAAACGAACTACATATTCAACCACACAAAAACCAATCCAAGAGACATTTCTACCATATCACAGGCTAAAACAATAAGTAAGTTATTGAGAATCTATCATTTTGATCATTTACCTTGAAGTACGGCTCTTGACGTTAACAAGCAGCAGCAGGCGCGAACATGCAACAGACTGAAATTACCTACCGGAGCCCGAGAAATATTAGACATCGCTGAAACTTATAGGACAACTACTTATAATGAAGAACGAAAATCCCACAAAGGCTGACAGCCCACCTCATCTCATCAACGCTCATCCTGACGCAGCAATCCCTCCTTTCCTAATTTCCTATACTGGTTGCAGCGGTGTACACCGGGCTGGTTGTGGTCGGCCGGTTGCGGCTAGCCGATCGTCCTTTCCCATCCCTGAGCGTGTCCCTCCTTGCCTCCTTCAAAACAGCGCCCCCTGGTGTGCCGGTTTGACCGGAATCAAGCATTGTGTCCTGGCTGGGTGTGGTGCCTAAAGTTCAAAGTTCAAAGTTCAAAACACCGGTCTATCACCGGAGAATAACCGGAGATCGCTCAATCACCGGTGAATTCAATCGGTTGTCAAAATTTCGCTCCGGTGCAAACCCCTAGCGGCATGGCGTTTGTCGGCTTCCTTTGATAGGCGCCGCGCGCGCCGCGGCGCGACGTTGCATGCTTGCTAGGGTCTTGCGTGCGAGTGAAACGTTGTTTCGTGAGAGAGACAAGGCAATGTTGCGCCAATGAAAATCTGTTGAAGTAGTGCAGTAGCTTTCGTGTGAAAGAGATGGCCCCTGCCATCGTTCGACCTTATAGCAATGTGTTAAGGTCGAGATGTCGGGCAGAGAATTAAAGGAGTGGTTTAGGGAGTGTTCTAACTGTGCGTAGTACTACACAAATACTACGTTTACTACGAGTTCTTTGACCCACTTTGACCCCTAACACGGACCATTAGTTTACAGGACTTTAGGATTACTTTGATCGAAAATAATTTGAAGTACATGCACCTTTTGTACCGTTTTATATTTTTCATGATTATTATATTTTTTTTTTTTGCTTGTGGCAACACTGCCGCTAACATCTGATCGAGATTGCTCAGACTAAAATTTTGTGATTTATATTGTTTAAACGTTTAAATTGTCCATAAATCGTCACTATTATCATAACAATAGTAATATAAGGTGTTTTTAGAAATATTTAGTGCATAACAGAGTGTTATTTATCAGTGATTGAGTGTATACGGCAGCCGGCTAACGGTCGATGACCTTGCGTCTTTTGACATTTGAAGTTAGTAATATCTTGTGAATCATTATTATCTCTTTATTATTGATCTATTACCAATTATTTGCGACTAAATAACTAGAAATAGCTCGAAGTGTGTTTAATACAGTGACTTATTCACTTTCGCGAAGAGGTTAGTCTTGAATTGACGTAACCTACTTTCAGTGTTCAAACTACTTTCTGATATTGTTTACTTACTTAAAACGTAGATATGAACAGAATGACCACACGTAGCATGGCCTGTGCTCGCCAGGAAGAGAATAAACTCGAACTCGTTTCGAAGCAACTCGACCAGGCTTTGAAGCAATTGCAGGCAGTCAGAAAGTTGAATGAACATTTGGATAGGGAAAGAGATGATAATGAGGCGGAACTATTGAAAGCATTCGAAAATAATAATAAGATTAAGAAAGAAATGGCTGAGTTGCACACTGAAAACACATTGTTAGTCGACGAGCGAGACCGACTGTTATCCATCATCGACCGGTTCAAGGAATGCAGTGAGGAGTACACCCAGGGCCTCAATCGTATGTCAGTCCTGGAGCACGAGTTACAAGAGGCCCACCATACCATAAGCCACCTCCAATCCGAAAAACTGGACATTTCCACTTCCCAAACCCAATGTCTCTTTGATGAGTTAGTAGGTAGTGCGCCCAGCCATTTGTCTGCTTCGGGTAACAGTGATCCCTTTACCATAGATCTTACTTGTGATGACACCTTAAAATCCATACTAATATTATAAATGCGAAAGTAACTCTGTCTGTCTGTCTGTCTGTCTGTCTGTCTGTCTGTCTGTCTGTCTGTCTGTCTGTCTGTCTGTCTGTCTGTCTGTCTGTTACTCTTTCACGCCAAAACTACTGAACGGATTTAAATGAAATTTGGTATACAGATGATCTAGACCCTGAGAAAGAACATAGGCTACTTTTTATTGCGAAAAGGGGGTTGTAAGGGGTTAAAAGGGGGGTAAAAAGTTACTTTTCCACGCGGACGAAGTCGCGGGCGGCCGCTAGTCCAATAATAAAGGGAGACTAGGTACCTGCAGCAGAAATAAATTAAAAAAATATGTTAGAATAAATAGGTATATTAAAAAGACCCAGAAATTAGTTAAGAAACAAAAATGCATTTTTAATAATGTGAAATGTATTAAGCAAAGAAGACAACTAGGTGATGAATTAGATATGTATGCGTTATTGATAGAAAATAATATGATAAATCATGAAAATAACATTAAAAAATTTCAATCTGAAATACTAAAGCTTGAGGAGTCATTGATAAACATGACTCATAAATATAATTCAACTAAAAATGAGTATGGGGAGCTGATGCTTGCAATGCAGGACCTTTTAAACCCCTCCAATGAAGATAGTTTAATGCCAAGCGGTACTCCATCCAAGGATCAGTCCTCCTCTACTCATAGTACATATAATAGCCATAAGTTCACAAATTGTAATCTCAATAGTTCTGCACCTAAAAGCATGACCAATATACCCCCTGTAAACGGTAATATTGTTATGTATAGTGACGAGTTGGGAAAAGATATGGGACACCTTCTTACTACCAATGGACAATCTTTGATCAATCATTGTATACCGGGTGCCACACTTTCCGATATCATGAATAAAATAATAAAAACAAATTTTCACAATGAAACCACATTCATAATTATGGTGGGAAATAGAGGAAGTGTAAATAAAAATATTTTATCCAACTACCTTGATTCTCTTACTAGGTTAAATGTTAAGCAAATTGTAATATTTACACTTCCCTATAGTAACAGCTTGCCACAAGTGGAAAATAATCATAGGTATAATATAAACATGACATTACATACTTTGACATATAATGTAAATAAAATTCATGTTATTGACATAAATAAGTATATTAAAAAATACTTTTATTTGACGAAAGATAAATACTATCTTAATAAACACTATAAACGACTAATAGCTATTTCGCTATCTTATTATTTAGATTGTTCAGCCAAAAATTTGGCTACCATACCTGCTCCTATTGAGCAGAAAAAACCTGACATGTGTAATCAGACATTGGAATTAGTTCCAAGTAATTTAAATGTGATTTTGAGACAATAGAGAATACCTCTTGCAAATTAGATTTAGGGACAAAGGGGAAGTCTAATAATTTAAATATTATTCATCAAAATATACAGGGCTTCTCCGGTAAAGAACTGGAATTGGAACTTTTTTTAAATACAATGAATATACATGTCCTCTGTGTAACTGAACACTGGTTGAGGCAACATGAACTTATTATTAATATTGATAATTATACAGTCATAAGTGCGTTCACAAGAAAGTCGGCTATTAGAGGTGGGTCACTTATTTTGTTGCACAATACATTAAAAGCAAAGGAACGTAAAGATATAGTCGCACTTTCAACTGAACGAACTATTGAACTATCCTGTGTAGAGATTGAACAGTTTATCATTATTTGTGTATACAGACCTCCTTCTGGTAACTATCATAATTTTGAATCTGCCATGGAAGATGTATTGAGGAAAGTAACTAATTGCAACAAGCAAGTAATTGTATGTGGGGATTTCAATATTAACTTATTAGAAAACAGTCAAAGCTCGGGTATGCTTCTGAATCTATTTAAATCTTTTAATTTGCGCCACCTTTTTGTTGAACCTACACGCGTTACCCCCACTTCAGCTACTTGCATTGATAATATTTTTTGTAACTGTAAGGTAATTGAAAAATCAATAATTAATTTTGTCAATTCTGACCATACGGGACAGATAGCTGTTTTTGAACACCGTCATGCAACTGCTCCCTCCGTTTTTGTCTATAGGCCAATCACCACCAGTCGTGTGGAAAAATTTAAGGGAAATGTTGAACACAAGGTTTCCCTGATGCAAGCTGGTAAGAACAGTAATATTGATGAGCTGTACAATACTTTATTTAATGTCATTCAAAAGGAATTTGAAATAATTTTTACAAAGAAAAAAGTCCAAGTAGATAACACTAAAACTAAATTTAGTGATTGGGCTACCAAAGGCATCTTTAAAAGTAGACGCACTTTATTCAAATTATATGATACTAAAGCAAACACGAATGATCCTCAAATAATTGAATATGTTAGAAACTCGCTCACATCAGCTTCACATCACACTCACACTCAGCACACATCATTCAGTCGCTTAACATCAGGTGATCCGTATGCTCGTCTGCCCCCTATCCTATAAAAAAAAAAAAAAAAAAAAAAAAAAAAAAAAAAAACTACTCTAAACTATTTAAAAAAGTATGTGCAATGGCAAAGGCTAATTACTTAAAAGAAAAAATTAGAAATTCTAGTAATAAAATAAAGACCACTTGGAATATGATTAATAAAGAGACTTGTAAAAATACTACTCAAGATCACAAGTACTCTTTAAAAATTGATAATAAACAACTTAATGAGGATGTTGAAGTGGCAAAGGCGTTTGAAACTTTCTTCTCTAACGTACCCCTTATTACTACTAGTCATTTAAATTCGAGCCCTCAGCTTGCTTATTGTCATCTTCGATCGAGTGTAGATGAGTGTTTAACTTCTTTTAGTTTCCACCACATCAACTCGGAAACTATACTTAAAACTTTTAAAGATATAAATATAAAGAAAACAGAAGATTTGTGGGGTATATCAGTAGAAATATTAAGAAATATAATAAACATTATTGCCCCTTATTTAGCTGTAATATTTAATGAATGCGTAGATATCGGTCAATTTCCAAATTTGATGAAATATAGCAAGGTTCTACCACTGTTCAAATCAGGTGATAGAAGTGACCCATCTAATAGGGTATTTGACTAATGTCGATATACTAAAAAATATTTATACTTTTCCAAAATACTGGTAAATAAGAACCAATGGCCAACATTTTCAGTTAAAAATATGACGTCTAGCTGGTTTTATGAGCATTCAAAGTTTCATGGGCAAGTCCATTTTTAAAGTATTACAATTTAAAAAACTAATTATATCATCGAGCTACCCGTACATTTTCCACCAACTTTTATTATAAAACCATTTACTTAAACGAAACATTTGATATAGCTACCAAACAAAATTTACTAGTCGCGCATACAGGTTACGGGCAAGTGACGTCACTCGCCTGTAGTCATTTGTATAGAGCGTTTTTGGGCTTGCCCAAAATATGTGCTCTTAAAGTTATGATATCTCAAGTAATTCAAATCAGAATCGAGTAATTCTTTCAATAATGTTTCTTAAATTGAGAGGTCTTTTGATTAAAAACATAAAAAAATTTAGTCAAATACCCTATTATAGACCGATATCCATCCTACCAGCCCTTAGTAAAATATTTGAAAAAATTATATTCAATCAATTATTGGGTCATTTTAATCTCAATAAATTATTACATAATAAACAATTTCGATTTACTAAGGGCAGATCTACTACTGATGCAGGAGTTGCACTCATCAAGCACATTTTTGATGCATGGCAAAATAAGCAAGATGCTGTAGGTATATTTTGCGACCTTTCTAAAGCATTTGACTGCGTTAATCACCAAACATTATTAATGAAGCTACAGCATTACGGTCTCAAGGACAGCTCTTTGAGCTTAATACGGTCATACCTAAGTGATAGAATTCAAAAAGTCAATGTTAATGGAATTGACTCTTCCGGTGCCCTCTTACACATGGGAGTGCCCCAGGGCTCGATATTAGGGCCCTTACTGTTTATTATATATGTAAATGACCTTCCTTACCTTACTAAAGACTTGTGTGACATAGTATTATTTGCAGATGATACTTCTTTAATTTTTAAAACTAATAGACAGAAAGATAACTTTGACGATGTAAATAATGCTCTCACCCAAGTGCTAAATTGGTTCACTGTAAACAATTTGCTTCTAAACGCTAAAAAAACTAAATGTGTTAAATTTACATTGCCCAACGTAAGACAGGTCAGCACTAGGATCAATATGAACAATGAAGATGTTGAAGTTATTAATTCTACCGTATTTCTGGGCATTAGGTTAGATTCAAAATTACAATGGGGCCCTCATATTGCAGCTCTGGCTGGAAGACTCAGTTCAGCTGCATATGCAGTCAGAAAAATAAGACAACTGACCGATATTGAAGCAGCAAGACTTGTATATTTCAGTTATTTCCATAGCGTCATGTCTTATGGTCTACTCTTGTGGGGAACTGCGGCTGACATTCAAGCCATATTTGTGCTACAGAAGCGAGCCGTCAGAGCCATATACGGACTTAGACCACGAGACTCGCTTAGAAATTTGTTCAAAGAAATCAACATCTTAACATTAGCATCACAGTATATTTTTGACTGTATAATGTATGTTTATAAAAATCTCAATTTATTACCGAAGAAATCTGATAAGCATAGCCTAAACACCAGAAATAAACACAAACTTGCTGTTCCAAATCTCAGACTTCATAAAATTGGTAATTCATTTGTCGGAATGAGCATTAAAATTTTTAACAAATTACCACAAACCCTTGTTGATTTACCCATATATAAATTTAAATCTAAAGTTAAATCTTATTTGATGGCAAATGCCTATTATACAATTGAAGAATACCTAAATGACAAGAATTTGTGGAAATGATAAACTGTTCACCTACACAGTGTTATGTATTATGAAATTTAAATTTTATTTAATTCTTTAAAAATTTTATGATAACAAATTTGAAAAGATTAAGTTCTACTGAGTTTCTTGCTGATTCTTCTCGGTAGAAATTGACCTTCCGAATCAGCAGTAGGTTATAAAATTTGACATTCATAAATGTTCTGTAAAGGACTTAAATTGAATAAAGTGATTTTGATTTGATTTGATTTGATTTGATTTGATTTGATTTGATTTGATTTGATTTGATTTTGATTTGATTTGATTTGATTTGATTTGATTTGATTATACCTACTCCCAAATCACACCCTGAAAGGATGTAACTGTTTACCGATACACCCTGTATAAAATCTCTGTCTATCAATGCTCATAAGATGCTTGGTTTTGTAATGAGAATGGCTTATCAGTTCCAGGATGTTCAAGTCGCGTTGGTCTTGTTTAATACATATGTGCGAAGTAGGTTAGAGTTCGGGGCCATAGTTTGGGACCCGTCGGAAAAGAAATATATACTTATGGTAGAGAAAATCCAAAAAAAGTTTGCCAGGTACATGTATAAACGTATATACGGTTACTATCCCTTTCTATATCCCTCTCTTTTCGTGACAGGTATGGTAGGGATGAATACACTTGAGCTGCGACGGAAGCTGCTACTCTTAATTCACTACTTCCAGTTACTTAGAAACGCAGTTGACAACCCAACCACTCTGAGTAGGTTGAGTATTGCAGTGCCGAAGCCCCGCAACGACATTGGCGAAGGCCCGGTAGCGCCCCGCCGCCGCCCTTTATTCTTCCACCTGCCCTCGACGAGCACTCGTCACGCACGAAACTGTCCGACGCGGAGAGCGCTAGAGCTGCTTAACAAACTTTTATTAAAGCGGCCTCAAGTCGACTTATTCGCAAACACGCTGGCAAAATATTCCAAGGAGGCAGAGTTGTTTTTGACCCTCTATCGAAACGATGGTGGAGGTTGAAGTACTCCAATTTAATTTAATTAATGTTGTATATGTAGATTTATAATATGATAATGATTATGTATAGATTTTGAATTTAGAATAAGTATGTAAAATAATGTAATAATCAAATTATTACTGCAGGGCACTTGGTTTAAAACTGTAAGTCCTCAGTAAAACATGTAATAAATAAATAAATAAATAATGTTAGTACCATTCACTTGAAAACATTTTGTAAATGAAATATAATTTTCCTTATTTTTTGCTATAACTTGAATTCTACCTGGCATTTCTCCTAGTTCTCGTATAAATAGATGATATGATAGTCATCTATTTATACGAGAACTAGGACTAGGACTGACTATAACCAGCTAAATTATGAAAAAAAATAGGAACAAATTTAGGCAACCGATACTTCATATTACAATATGAATGTACTGCACCGCGATATCGTCCGGTAAGGTGGCAGTGATATATTACTTTATCATCAAATAATATTTTACCACACAGGAAACAATTTTTTGCTTGAGCAAAATTAACTCTGTCGTTATCAGTTAATACTATTGGCAAAGGTGACTGTAAAATGTTATGAATGTCAGTTATGTCAGATATCAGACTTTTAAAGAACTTTTTAACGCAGGCAGGTCCGCGATAGGAGACAAATTTGTTACGCGAACTATCGTAAGAACAAACCACATAGTAAGCGAATGCGGCTGGTGTGTGTTTATGCAATGATGTTGTACAACTTGGTTCTGAATTGCATTCGGTGGGTTCTAACAACGACTCAAAATCTGCGTACGAAACGAAGGGCATATCTTGCATTCTTCGTTCGTAGTGGTCAAATTGTATTCGAGTTCCTTCATTAGGTAAAATTGTTGCCACGCCACTACAAATATGAGCATCAAGTTTATCGTTTGTGTTAAAAAAAATCATACAATCTTCACATAAATATACTTTCGAATGATGTTTAGTTAACTGTTGCCGAAGTAATTTAGATAAATCTTTAATAAGGCAGTAATGTGTGCGCTTATCTTTCTCAAGAAAAAGCATGTTAACGTGATGTTCTTTTCGGCGTTCGCTTTTGTACAAAGGCCCCACAACGTTACAATTTTTTTTAAGACCATAAATATTAATACTTATGCGAGGATTGTTTTTTTCAAAGTATTTTATATCCGAGAACCCTACTGGAAAAGAAAGGTTCTTAATATTAAGAACACTTTTAAAGTGCGGATAAGAAGTCGTTCGATGGGCGTTGCTCTTAGCAGGAAAAAGTGATGCCACAACACACCATAAAAAACAATAATTATCAGAATTTTTGATATTTATACACGCTCGTTTATTTTTTATGGTTTCAGGCAAATCTATAAAACTTGAGCCTCTCAAAGGCTCGTATTTATTAATGTTTACTTCTAAATACAAACTTCGCAGATAAGCCCAACCACTATCTCTGTCCTCAAATTTTCAATTTTTTTACAAATCAAGTGAATAATATTTAAAAACGTCTCTTCAAAATTATAATTTTGATGTAAATTTATGTTTTCGGTTGCAAAAGATTTAATTGAAACAGAATCATTCTTATGCTGAAAAATTTCAGCATAACTCAAAGTTTACTTTGATGCTAGAATATGCTAGCATTCGTGCTGAAAGCAAAAGTCGAACGCGTGTGCGCAATCGCGATAAAAATTCGGCGGGAGGGTAGACCGACTCGCCATCCCGTCCGTCATCACATCTAACGCGGTAAGAAGCGATGCGACTACGAAAAGCACTGTATACTTTTTCGATACCGTCGCTTTCAACAACTGCACTATTATTTTTGTGTAAAATACTTTTCAAAAACCTTTGTTTCTAACAGATACGTCGCATACAGAACAGAAAGTAGTGTTTGACATTGTGCATATGTTTTCACTGTGCTAACAATACAAAATATAATGAAATAATGCAAAAATTGTCAAAGACAAAATTTTTGCGGAAGGAGTTACTTTAAAAAATTTACTTACTTACACGCTATTATTTTTTATTTTTATCGCTGTAAAAAACTCCTTCTTCCGTAAATTTTGTTTTTGCAATTTTTGTAAATTCTTTAAGAAGATTAAATTCAGGCGAATCCGTCTCCCCCTGCAGACGAACCCAAATTACTGCTTTTTCACACCTCTCGAAGCCGGTAAGATTCCGTACCTCCTCCGCGTTATAGAGGCGCACCTCAGCTAGCAGGTCTCCATCCAACGTGTAGTCCGACGCGTGACTCCGCCTGGCACTCGACGGGTGAACGTGCTAAAGGCAGTCTCTTTCGTCTTTTGAGGCGCTACTTCGTCGTCCGAATCCGAGTCGAAGAGCCACTCGGCAGCGATGACGGGAGACGCGTTTTTCGTCTTCTGCGTTGGACGTTTACCGGACTTTCTTCTTTTTGAACTAGGTAGAAAGAAAATTAGTTATTATTATTATTTTATCTTAGACATAGTCGTTTAAGATGTAGTTTACTAATAGACAAAGAATCAAATATGGACATGAATTGAAGACATAACGGCTATCTAAATTACCTTAGGCTTTCGTCTTCTGACTCGAAGAATAGGTTGCTGGAGTCGGTCAACTTCTTTGATCGCTTGCTAACTTTGGTGATTTCAGACCTGAAATCCATATTTCCTATTACACACACTCTGACTATGTAAAGAAAAATGTCATAGACAATCATTAGTTAAAACTACTAGAAGAACTGAAAAGACAGATGTTTATGACCATAAATTAGTTCAACTTACGAACATTTTAGTTCCTGAAGTCTTCCTTGGTTTTCTTCTACATTAGATGGTACCGTTAACAGGGTAATGTTTAAGCACTTTACCACTTGTCACTTAGATTTTTCCCGAGAGACACTGCGAGTACTGATACGGTACCTATGTTTTACCGCGTTTTATTATAGAAAAGTGCAGACAGCACATTATTTTTAGCAGAGGTATTGAACCTTTATTCATAGATATGACACGTAATTTTACAGTTTGAAAAAAATACTTACTTATTGTTAAGTAAACAATAAACAATATATACAACAAATAGTAACAAAACAATATATAGTAGATAATTAACTAATGTTTGTGGTTGTTTTCAGAAACCTTTATTCATTAGATAGTAGTAGTAGTAGTAGTAGATAGGTAAATATTTACAGATATTTTTTCGTATTCGAATTTTGATTCAATAGGAAAAAACCATTGTGATTGTATTGTATTGTATTGTGGTTCGTATTTTTTTCTAACTCATAATAAACTTTTTGTATGTGTATCAAACATACATGCAATGAAGTATTAATGACAAACACACGATCGATAACGTTCCTATTTTTACATTGGTGTAATCAGTATGCGTAGAATTGCTCATAGTGATTGTGTACTTGAATTGTATTGTATAATTCGATAAAGGTGAAATTCACTTGCCTTCCGATCGAGCCACACCGTGTGCATCGTTTAAGTATTTATTATCCCGACTTTTATGATTTGAGTAAAATAATTCTGTCCATAAGGTATATTGTGAAAACGGCGAAATGATTACTGGTTATTTCTAGTGATCGAATGAGCCATTAGTTCTTCTTCTTTAATAATATTTTAGTTTCATTTATTGATATTTTTAAAGATACAATTGATGTACTTATTGCGGGAACATGATTTCACAAATCATATTTATATTTAGTTAAAAAGTAAATCGTTTCTAAGTGCCATCAATAATTGACCGAATATTGCATTCGGTCGACGAATGATACTTTCCTCAACTTAGGCACTTAAATTAACGGGTGGAAAGTCGTTTGTCAGTCAGTCAGTCGTTGTTGACAATTAGATATGTTTGGTCCAAAATGGGGGATACGAGTACAAGCAAAGATAAAAGAAAGGTTACCTTGGTCATTGGAAAATCGAGATAAAAAAAGATCTTTAAATTGTTTAATAATAATTAAAAGGTCCCTATAAATGTAGTTTTGATGTCCGAGAACACATTCTGGGGCTTCCATGGCGAATAGTTGACATTCATAAGCGTTTTGTTTCGATGTAAACTGAATAAAGATTTTTTGGTTTTGAAATTTTTGAACAATTATCTCGTGCTAGTTTAAATACCCAAAGATTTTTTTTCTTCCTAACCTTCACTACTTCTTCCTCTTGGACTG
>CM026274.1:5902160-5989360 GCA_014851415.1 Cnaphalocrocis medinalis
ATGTTTTAGTTAGAAAAATATCAAAGAGACTATGTGGTGACATTGTTTAGTGTAATATAATAAATAATTGTTAAATTCTATTATTATTAAAATAAAAAATGTTTTGTTCTCTTAATGTTTATATTAAATAATCAAAATAAAATGTAAAACTAGGTACCTGTACATATAGTATTAATAAGTAATTGATAATAAATGTTTTACATTCTTATTAATGTTTATTTTAAATATAATCAAAATAAAATGTAAAACTATGTACTTGTACACAAAGTATTAATAAGTAATTGATAATAAATGTTTTACATTCTTATTAATGTTTATTTTAAATATAATCAAAATAAAATGTAAAACTACGTACTTGTAATAAAGTATTAATAAGAAATTGATAATAAATGTTTTACATTCTGTTGGACGAACAAAATCGGTTGCCTAGGACAGCACTAGGCGTACCCCATCCCTAACGTCATCTGACAGTAGAACTGTCATTCACTTCATTGAGAGATAGATTCGCGCGCTCTGGCGCTCTGTGATTGTGATATTAATCTATTCGAGTAAAACTGTGTAATATCATTTAAAATGCGTTTCATTGTTAATAGATCAGAAGTGAGACCGTAATTCATAGCCCGCAGCTATTTTCCCAACGTAATTGTACAGATTTTTGTGAAAATCGTGTCAAGTTGGCGGCATCCGCAAGACCGACTTTGGTCGTGATAAAATCATGTTAAATACCGTGTTGACATATAAATACGCGATGAATCGTTGTTTTGTAATCATATAGTAACTTTATCTAACACTTCCTATCACAATAAACGCATTTTGAGTAAATCAAAATATGAAAGTAACCTATGAAAAGTACGACGCAAAAGTTTGTATACCAAAAGTTTATAAGTACGAAAGAGGTTTCTTGTAGTTTTATCAATGGTTTTATCCCAGAGAAGGGTGTATTGAAACCCATCAGCTCTGGAAGGCACCGGACATGGTGTAGACACGCATTTTGACAGGTACTATTGTAAAAGTTGTAAGTTCCTAAAAAGTTATTTACAAGTGAGTGAACAGTGCCAAGGTAAGATTTGAGGAAACAGAAAATCATTGTTAGCACTGTGTTATATGTATTACAATGAGTTCTTTTCATTTCATATATCATATAAAATGTGGAAACAAATACCAATGAGTCCTAATATATGAGGCAAGGAGACCACAAGAGGAAATTAATTGGAACGTCAGCCTACAACCTGCCACTGGTGATGAGAGATGCATGAAAATCACAGCTGTAGTGTACATGGAGCTGATATTGTACTCGCATGGTGTTAGGTTTGTGCATGAAGAGTACCTATGGTAAGTCCAACTTACAATTTTAATGTGTGGCCGATGCCAGAGGGCCAAGATTTTCCAGTCATGCCTAATTGCTATGGTTGTCATATTAAAACCCACCTAATCAGCATGGAGTTCATGGGCATAAACTGTACTTAAGGAGAGGCCTTGTCCAGCTGTGGACTACAACAAGAGTGGCTAATTATGTGGAGTTACATTATGATATTATTGTGTGAATGCGAGTACTCATTTGTAACATGAGTATTTTATCTTAATTCATTTTATCGCAATTATTTATTTTACTGATGTGTTTGTGTATTGATGTGTGCAATCAAGCTTTACTAATAATTTATGCACTGCTGGTGGTATTATGGAAACCAATTCATAACAGCCAGTAATGCCCAAACTAACCTAAGCATTTTTTATTATAACTGTTGTTATACATAATATATTATTGTGTTGTGTGTGTTATGCTTTAAGTATTGTGTCATGCAAAATTCAAATTCATTATTACCATGGAAAATAACATATTGGCATGAGTTTAAGCACTTATCCCAGGTACAAAGTAGTCAAAGGTATAAAGGAAATCTATATTTGCAACAGTAACAAGTCATATCAATGTCTGCGAGAGAGAAAGTTTGGGAACCACTGTGTGATGCACATATTCAACAATGATTTGGATTTATGGTTGTTATATCAAAGTTTAGTAAAAAGTGATAATATAAATGAATAGACAGAAGTCTAACATGTGCCCAACAATTCAAAACAAAGGTAAGAAAATTGAAATTAAGTTACAGGAATGGAATTATAATTTTCAAGTGCTATGAAAATACAATCAAATAATTGAATTCAAAATTGAATATTATGTTCAGCTTAAAATTTACATAATTCATTTGATGATGGAGTAATTTATGAGCTATAATGTCATGAAAGATATGAAATAAATGAAGTTAAGAAGTTCTTTTCTTAAAGAGAAAATAAAAGTGACCTTATTACTGAAGCATAAAATTATATTTAAATGTCATATAATTATAAAGTATGAGAAAAACGAAGTGATCGAGTAATGAGATATAATATCATATCATAAACAAAAGACAATAGTGTAGAAATACTGAGCTTAAATTAATATTTGAGATTCATGGATTGTTTGAAGAAGTGAAAATTTGGATTAACTCATTTATGTGTGACAAAAATAAAATACTTGTTTAATTTTTGATAACATTGGAATTAATTTGATAACTTTGAGAACTCATCAACAAGTTTGATATCATTTGATGAGATGGTGAATAAAACTATTACCTAGTTTATCAAAAAGTGATATAGTTGAAAATCACAAAACCTTATTATGGAAAATTTACAAAAGTTCAAATATCTAAGTTAAATAAAACTTGGTGCATGGATAGAGTGAGGTCTACAATATTCATTTCTGGACTTTTACTTATGGCTTTATTATTGGAATTTTGGAAATAGCCTCCTCACTGTGGTAATATCAAAACAAAATGATTGAATTAATGAAGATAATGAGATTATGGCTATAAGAAGCCCCTATGCATTATTTGGACATGGATTGCTGGTTTGATTCTTGTATCATTGGAAAATATGCAAGTTGATGAAAAGGATGTTCTTTAAACACCCAGACTCTTCTACAGCTGGTCTATGGTTTTGTGTTTGTTATCTAAAAAAAAGAACTGAGGATATATTCATGGTGATCTTTAATGGGCCAGACAAGCAACTAAAGTATTGTTCAGTGAAGAGAGTTTGATGATGTCACATTATGTTTAACATTAATGGGCTCATGAAGCAAGATGATGCCTTCACATTGAAATGGAAAATATAGTACCTCATGAAAGTTTATTCAACAAAGTGAATTTAGTGACAACATAATATTTCACCTGGTGAATTACTGAATTACTGGTGAGTGAGTGAACATTTTTGTAATGATGGCTCTGGTGTGACGATGGTAATGAAGTACCCTTATTTCTTCACTACAATATTTAGATGTGTACAATTTAGTATGGCTGCTGCATAACTAATGACGGCTGCATAGAACATAACTAATGGCTGACTGTTTATGTGTATGTAATGTGTACAAATATAATGTGAACACATGAGTTGCTGCAAATATTTTTTTAACATTATGAGTTGGTGTGTTAGTCTAACACAACAGATATGATATGAATACAACTTATATTCATGCTATAGTGAATTCCAAGCAGTTTTGAATTTCAATAAGCAAAAGTACTAGTGGCCCGCCCTCACTTCGCTTTGGGACAGTGGTTCCAAATTGAACCAATAGATGGCGCTGGGCGTCGATTACATTGCGCTGGTGTCTAGAGGTTTTGGTTTACCTGTATGTCTTGTTGTTGCCCATAGAAATTATCTCTTTATAAGTGATATATAGACATTGATTATTGGAGTACACAAATGAAAACATGGAACACTAAGTATTGGATGGAAGTTGAAGTACTTTGAAGCTATTTGTGGTCCAATATGAAGAACAGTATACCACATCGATTCTGTATATGATAATAAGACTGATTCTACTGCTAGTCTCTACTCATATGGCTTAAGACAGAATACCTAACAGTACCTTGTGTCATTTATGTTTGTGATAAAATGAGGAGACAACTGATTCTTACAAAATTACTGCTCCTCATATTGAATGAATTGAATGGTTAAAGTGTATCGTGGCAGCAGAAGATTATGAAGCTGCATAATCCAAAGTCAAGATAATACACAAGTGGACATAAGATTATACAATGCACAGATGGGAATGGTGGTGTTTTCACACAGACAAAGTGTATGCTTTAGATACATGTGCGAACAAGGTCAGTGTCAGTCATAAATATTGTTGTTGTTGAGACTGTGGAAATGCTTGTTAAAGCAGTGCTATTCTGTGCTTGAGATGAGAGAATCTCTGAGAAATACCTGCGTGTAGTGCAAGCTTCAGAGGGGACCGAATAGAACGAAGCCGATTGTTCAGTTGTACACCAGTCTAAGAGCATGTTAATGTAGACCCATTATGGAAAGAAGTTGATCCTTTCCCAATAAATTACTCAAGGACCATTGAAGCTCATCTTTCAATAGTATTGAAATGGTTGGTCCTCTTGTGACTGTATTATTGATATGGGCTTGTGAATGTTTAAGCCATGAGTGTTTACTAGCTCTAATGTTAGAGTTTGATCAACGCAAAAAGAAGAGATGAAACACTTTTGGAATTAAATAAAGTGTGATAATATCTGATGGAGACTATCAAATATTGATGTATGTATTTATCGTCATGAGAAAAGTGTATATAATTATTATGGAGCAGGTATGTGACAAATTGGCGACCTTACAAAAGTACAATGTTCGAGAATCGTACTCGATGTATAAAGTCTGCATAGAGGATCATGCATACAAGATATGCCCGCAGTATCCCTGTTACGACGCAGAGTGAACTAGCCCTCTTAGTAAAGGCATTTTGCGACATCTTTGAAGCAGAGGCTGGTATTGACAATACTGTAAGGCCATTGTAATGTAATACTACTACCATGGAGCACTGGTAATAATGGCCGTTTGGGGCCTGTGGTACTATTTACCATAAAGAGACTTGTGTTTTAGCCACACTACATGGAGCTTGTGACATTGTTATCATAAAGGAATTGTATATTATTGCTGAAAGATCTGAATTGATCTTTAAAAAAAAAAAAAGGAAGGGGAGTTAATAATCCCATTGCCATAAGGAGCTTGTATGAATGGTATGAACTGCCGTGAGGGGCATATAGTCCTTACTGCCGGAAGAGCTATGGTACATAATTATCATCTCCAAAATGACATAACCTTCAACAACCAATACATACACACACTTACACCCAACACTTCACTTTTCATTAAATTCACACATACAATGACGCTTGCTTAAGAGCCTACAACAGCGTCCACGCTTGCCCACGGGCCCTCAGCGTGTAAACACTTATTTCTGTCTACTCAATGCACTAGGATTACCACAAAAATGATAAAGTTTATCTGTTCACGTAAGATAACATTTCGAAGACGCTAGCAGTGTTTGATTTCAGAGACCAGATTCATATCCGAAGGATGTTGATTCCCTTTGAAGCCGAAAGATGTTGATCCTTTCGAAGACGCTCTCCTTAGCGTGTATACAATTATTTCCTGTCTACTCAATGAGGACACAAATATGATAAGTTCATCTGTTCACGGAACCGAAAGATGTATAACCTTTCGAAGATGCCTTTGCATATTATGCAGTGTTTGATTCAGAGACTACATTCATATCCGAAAGAGTTTGAACCTTTCGAAGACGCTCTCATTAGCGTTTATAAACGTGATTATCTTCAAGTCTTACACCAAAATGTACCCAAGTACAATGTTTTGTCTTTTTATTAAGACTTAGGAATATGAGGCACTGTCCCGTGGCCGTGCAAACAGTGTTGCCTGGGGGCCTTTACACTGGTATTATTGTCCGAAAGATGTCGATCTTTCGAAGACGCCTGCTTACGGAGCTTAGCGTACCTACACACAGTGCCTGCCATAAGGGGCCTCGCACTAAGAAATAATTATATAAATAACGCTTGCTTTCGGAGCTACATAGCGTTCACGAAATGCCTACGGGCCCACATAGCGCTAACGCTTGCTCACGGATCCTCATAGCGTTCACACTTGCCTTCGGGCCTTAGACGCAAAAATAACAACGCTTGCTTTCGGAGCCTACATAGCGTTCACACTTGCCTTCGGGGCCTTAGAGCGCACAATAACAACGCTTTGCTTTCGGAGCCTACATAGCGTTCACACTTGCCTTCGGGGCCCTTAGAGCGCACAAATAACAACGCTTGCTTTCGGGGCCTACATAGCGTTCACACTTGCCTAAGGGGCCTACATAGCGTTCGCGCTTGCCTAAGGGGCCTACATAGCGTTCACGACTTGCCTAAGGGGGCCTACTTAGCATTCCACGCTTGCCTAAGGGGCGTACATAGGCGTTCACACTTGCCTAAGGGGCCTACATAGCATTCACAGCTTGCCTAAGGGGCCCTACATAGCGTTCACGTCTGCCTTAGGGGCCTCAACGTGTTAACAGTGCTTGCTTTCGGAGCCTTCGCACTGAGAGAATCTCACAGAACAGCAACGCTTGCTGAGGGGCCTACAGCGTTCAGACAAATATGATTCCCTGTTTACAGAACCGGCAGACGTTATACCTGTCGAAGACCACCTGCCTGAGGGGCTTGTATGTTTACAAAATTATGTGACATAACGAAGGAATGCTTGCCTTCGTGGGCCCTTACAGCATCACATCATTCATTTCCTACAACCTTTCATTCATTCTACAACACATTGACATAACAATGGCCTTTGCCTTCGGGGCCTCAATGACGTCCTCACGTGCTTGCTGAAAGAGCCTTGTAGCCCTTACAGAACTCAACACCGAATGCTAGCCCTTCGGGGCGTTTAAAAGCATTCACACAGTGCATGCTTACGGAGCCTAAGCACTAACGCCACACACCATACAGCGTTTGCCTTCGGGGCCAATATAGCGCTTTACAGACTCTACAATTATGTAAGATATCTTATTACATTTAACGACTTCACAGCGTTACCATAGGCCTGCTTTCGGAGCCCTCAGCACAAGGTTCAACCTCTGGAAACGCTTGCCGAAAGGGGCCTTATAGCGTTTGTACAGTGCCTGCTTATGGAGCCTAAGCACTATTTATCCTATTCTGAAATGGGGTTGATCATGACCCTGAACAAAGAACTGGAGCTTGGAGCCGGGTCGAGCAGAGCCGGTTCGAGCGGAGCGGAGCCGGATCGAGCAGAGCAGATCCGGGTAAAGCAGAGCGCAGCCGGGTAGAGCAGAGCGGGGACAGCTGAGCTACGCTGGAGTGGACCAGTATCCTTCGGGGACCGAGGAATGCAGGATTGCCGAACTGTTGGACGAACAAAATCGTGCCTAGGACAGCACTAGGCGCTACCCCATCCCTACGTCAATCTGACAGTAGAACTGTCATTCACTTCATTGAGAGACAGATTCGCGCGCTCTGGCGCTCTGTGATTGTGATATTAATCTATTCGAGGTAAAACTGTGTATATCATTTAAAAGCGTTTTCATTGTTAATAATTCCTATTAATGTTTATTTTAAATATAATCAAAATAAAATGTAAAACTATGTACTTGTACATAAAGTATTAATAAGTAATTGATAATAAATGTTTTACATTCTTATTAATGTTTATTTTAAATATAATCAAAATAAAATGTAAAACTACGTACTTGTAATAAAGTATTAATAAGAAATTGATAATAAATGATTTCGATTAAAAACCGTCTTTAATTGTTTATCTAAAAAGTAAATAAAACTACAGTTATAGACAATATGTTTTTATTAATTTTATTATTATAGATTTATGCTATTTTCAAAAAACCATTTTTTAATACATAGTACATTTTTTAAAGCACAATATTGCTTATCTCTGTGAGTAAAACAATTAAATGAATTTATATCTTTACAGTACATTTCGCATATATTTTTTAGATTAGGTCTGCCCTTATCAGTTATATCTTGAATATTTTCATGGTCACATAGATCTTTTACCCATTTAATTGTTTTCTTTACTTTCCCAATAATTTTTCTTTCCAATACGGTTTTATTATTCTTTGAAATTCTCTATAGCAATGGTGTCCTTTCGCTCCATCGGTATCCTCTGTTTTCTTTCTATCCACCAAACATGCTTCCTTTCTTCGAGAGTTATAAGTCGAGAATGGATATGGAGGTTTTAATCAAAAAATTGTTGGTTAATGCAGCCTTGAGTGCTTATAGCTAATTCCTTTACTATAAAACTCATTATTCCGATCTTTGAAGCCTTGCAGTCCACAAACACCGTATTGTCATTCATGATAATTTCTTTACAATATTTACTTAACGGTTTGTATTCAAATTAGCAATCGTTCAGTATCAAACAGTAGAGCAGAGTCTGATCGGGTAGCTCAGCATCGGTTTCTATTTCCAGCGTACATCGATACACCCCTTCAATGCTACGTGTTTGGCGAGAACAGGTCATAACGAATAAGGGAGCAATATCTTTAAACTCTCTCAAACCCACAACGCTCAGCTCGACGTCCGTATAATACTGTTTGAAAATCTTGCATATTGATCGTATATTATAAATGCATTTATTTTTCAGCGGAAACTAATGTTTAAGTTTTCGTATGGATAGTAGGTTGAATTAAGGTAAACTCTTACGTCGCGTACAGCACAGTGATCGAATTCCGCCAGTGACATGGTGGCATTTTGTTTACGATTCGTTTTGTAAAGCGACCCACAAACCATTCGAGGTTTTTCAATCTGCGAGGAAGTTTTAATAGACCAAGTATGTTTCCGGGTTTTAGGCATCAATGGGTATTCGTACAGATCCCAATTACGAAATGCGATGTTACGCTCGATCTCTTTCTAAATTGTTTAAGAATAATACTTTCGCGGTCTGATACTTTGACATGCGGGGACTCCGCCAGACAATTTTATTTATTATTATGTCTTGAACAACTTCGCCAGCTTTAACTTTAAAGCCTTAAGATTTGTGTTACTTCTTAAAAGAACTAATTCATGTTTACAATTCCATAATGATTTTTTGGTAATCTTCTGCAAAACCTACACTTTATTAGTGGAATAGAGGCTGAAAATACAGCCATTAATAGTGTTGGTTATACCAGAAGGGGACCCAACCCCAAACACTTGCACATTTAGATTCATTATCATTTAACGATAGATATGATTTTATTGTGGTTGTGATACCTGCATTTTTGATTCTATCTATTTCAATACCGTTTATTTCATAACGGATGTCTTGAAATAAAAATAAGGCAGGATTGTTACAAAATGTACATTTGTTACTCTTTCCTTTTCTTTTGTTGTACTGTTGTGTTTGTACACATCAGCTCTGCCCTCGATATACAAACTGCTGAGCGCAGGTAACACGTACAAATCTTGCTGATTAATCGGTATCCGTATTTCATCATTCTTGTTGAAACTTGTCACATATGGTTTGTATGAATGAAATTCAAAACTTTCAATGCTGTTGTCATGTGACGGAGATTGAGCAATATTTAAAACGTTCATTTTGTCAATCCAAGTTCTTTAAAAATGCCTTATTTTTTTTGGTCAGCTTCTTCTTAGCGTAATGTGGTGCTCTTTTATGCGATGTTCTCTTGAACTGATTTGATTTCGAGAGGTAGCAGGGTTTTTATTGAAATTTAACATTTTTTCCTAAGTGTAAATACAGCTGATCTCTTCACCACGTAAATTAATTTGTTTATTTTCTTCGTCTAACAATCTTATATTGATAGAACTTATTGAACTTTGATTGACAGGAAAGTAGATTAAGTTTTTAGGTATTTCTATTATTCGATAACCAGGTGGTACGTTCGGCACAAATTCATAAATTATATGACTTGCTTCTCCGTTCACAAATGATCCGCTCACAATATCACATTCGATGCGTACTATGGTTGTTGGTAAAATGTTGACAGGATACTGAGATTCAGTTTTTATATTCGCTTTTACAGTTTCAAGACCAAAACCCAAAATCTTACCAATCGAATCTGTTTTATCGAAATAAACATTTCCGAACAAAAATACATGTTTTTAAAGTATTGTTGTTAGCAGTTAATTTCAATGTAGCATTTTTTATGTTGCTCTGAAGATAATCACAAATATCTTGTAATTCATACGATCCTTCAGGTATTTTTATCACTTCATCATTTCCATAATAAAATTTATTATTTCTTTCATCTATATTGGGAATAGAGTTGAATGTAGAAAAATACAGAAGACCGCACTCATACTCCCCACTTAATTCTAATGTAGGAGAGTAGTTTGTTGTTGAAAAGCGTCTCTACCAGTTATGACACAGTGAAAGACATGTTTATACTGAACACGATTCTTTATTTTATCCATTATTTAAATGTTTTTTCCAATAGTTTTTTAAAAAATTTAAACAGAGATGACCACAATTTATAGTGCCAAACTTTTGATACCGTACAATATTATAACTAATTGCATGTTTCTTAAATAATTTCTTAATTCTAATGGAGGCTTTAAGTCGCCAAAACTATCAAAGTATTCACAGTATTGTTTTGTTTGACGTAGGCTACCCAGTGTGTTCCTGGACTATCAGAGCTATCCAAATTAAGTACCGCACATTCTATTTTTCTTGGCTTCAATGGAAGTGTATCTCTCATGAATACTCCCCGAAAATATGGAATGTCAGTAGCATGTCTAATATATCTAAATCTGTTAGTGCACGTCTAGGCAGCCGTTTAACTAGTTTTTGAAGGGTTCAAAGTATAAACCAGCACCCTTTTTACTGAGGTTTGATGTACAATCCTCTGCCAAGAGCCACTGCTTCCATTGTTCTGTTATGACGTTCAAACTCTTGAAGTCTTTTCTGAGCTGCTTTGCTATACCGGCTGCTCCACCTGCCAAGAACCCAAAGCCGACCAAGCCTGCGAAGATTGGGATTAAAGGTAATAGTCCTCCACATTTTGGCAGAGGACTACAGCGCGGCAACTTGGTTCCTTTTTTATTTTTGAAGATTTTTTTTTTGCTGCAGCGCATGCGTATTTAATAGCTGTGTGACTGCTTTGGTTTTAAACTTTTGTTTAGTTGAGACTTAAATTTGTTCACAGCTGCCATAAATGAACCCAGCACCCGCACCAGCCTTGAGTTTAGCTTCATAGCATTTTTGACTATCCATGATGCAACTTTTTCACCCTTCTTAGAATCTTTAGCTTTCAATCTTTTCTTCGCCATTTTCATAAGTTCTTTATCAGCCTTTCGTCGAACGTTTAAATCGTTGTTGTTGTAAGCAATATCGTGATACATACAAGCTTTGTCTAACTTATTTATACCTCTTGTCTCCCCTTTTCAACGTTTTTGTAACTTTGTTCCAGGACCACAAAATTGATATCCAGGTAAATGTAGCTCGAACGGTAAATTATTAATTACGCTGTCTATAATACCACTTCCCTCCTTCATTGATATTGTTAGAATGAATAGGTTTAGATTAAAATTATATTTATATGTATTACAAAATAATCTCATTCTTGTCGATCCAACTGTTTTCTTCGTTGCTGAGGCCCAGCCATTTCACGAAATATTTATTACCTTTTCTTTTAATAATCTTCTCGATAAGGTTAATATCAGGATACTTCATTTTTTGTATTTCGTATAAAAAGTCCCTAATATAACCTGCTTATGCTTATCTTCCAAATGATAAGTTGGTGGATTTGTATCATTTACCTTTACTACTGTAAATATTTCAGTTGACCAGTTGGGAGTATAACCTTTGTAAAAGTCTCCTTTAAATTTGCTAATACGTACATGATCACCAACATGAAACTTAGGCTGTACGCTTTACTAATATTACACAATACAACCTTTTCATTTGTCTTATTTACATCTTTGGGCTTAAATTTTGTTATGCGATGAATAGTGCTGTTATAGTTCTCTATCACAGTATTTAATAATTTACCCACCCATCGATAGCAGCCGTATAAACTGAAAAGTTTGAAGATGTGTGATTTTAGAGTGCGTATCACACGCTCTACAATAGAAGCTTTCTTCACGGAGTAAGTAGAATAATGGTTCACATTATATTTTTTTAACAGTTGACCGAAGATATCATTATAAAACTCTTTGCCCAAATCTGTTTGCAAATGTTAGGTTTTCTAGATGAATTTTTAAATATCTGGTGCATAGCGTTGACAACACAGTTTTTTTTTCTTTCGATTTAGGGAACTTGTCCATACATACTTTGACAAAGTATCTATCACTACTAATATGTATTTGTGTCCTTTATGAAAGTTTGAATATTTTTGTAAATCTATGAGGTCGGCTTGCCATAGATCATCAATTCCTTTTATAACTGTGCACCGACGTGGGAAATTTCTTCTGGCTGATTTGTGAAGTTAATCAATGATGTCCTTTTTGCTCATTTTTCTTTATTTTTGCATGAATTAGATTGTCTATTTCCGACTTTTTATTAAAATGGTCTGTTGTAAAGGTTTCGAAGTTCTTCAAATGTAATTTCAGTTCCAGCTTAATTTTTTCAACGTCATTCCTTAATTCTTGAACCGTTTTGTCTAAATAAGCTTTGTTAACTGCTTCGTCGTAGTCAGTTGGATATGATAACCCTTTTAATTTAGAATATTTTAAATTGTAGTGTCCGGTATCCGATTTCACCAATGTTTCATTGTAGTTTCCAACGTATTCTGTCAATCGTAAACGTTTATGGTCATGATGACCAAATTTGTCTACGTTCATTGCTGTCTTGATCTGTTGACTCTTAAAAGAAGACTACCCAATTTTCCCGGTTTCTTCTTTATATGTTATACATTTATGATACCAGCTTCATGAAGTTCCGTAATAATTGCAATTATTTCATTGTTTACGCCAGTGTTGCCTGCTTCTCAAGATGCAAGTAGTAACTTTAATCGTTCAACTAACTCGTTTGGATCATCCCAGTTAACTAGATCAGTATTTGATTTCACTGTCTTTAAAAGTGAAATTCCTTTACCCTGTGGAATACTTTCAACACTTGTAGTTGGATTTCTAGAAAATTTTAACAACGGCTTAATTACATTCGTATATTTAAATCCTTTGTTGCTGTTAATAGGTTTTGATGATTCGCAATTACGTCGATGAGCATTAGTTTCTATTAGAAGTAATTTGTAATATTATAAATCATCATCTGTTACTACATCTAAATTTGGTTTCTTTTTAAATAAAAGTTCTTTTAGGCCATCAGTTTTTTTGACAGTAAGTGTTCCTATTTTAAGAATACCACCGTCGTCATAAACACGAGTTTTTCCCAGTAATAATTTACCTCGTTCATTTCTGACTCAAAATGGAACATCTTTCATTACTTCAGAGGATGTTGACCAAGATAGTGATTGATTTTTAAGACTTGGCGATGACTGTAGAGATTTGAATGATCCTTCGCTAATGTTATGGTCTTCGGACGGCGACACAACAAGGGTTTGTTGTAATTGTATTGCTCTTGTTCATCATCTTCATCTTCCTCACTAACAGATTCATTATAATCTTCATCAGAAGCAAATAATGACTGGGTTTCGTCTTCAAATGACTGATTTTTGTCATTTTTAATTTTCATCACTGGTTCACAGTGTTCTTCTACCGTAAGAGGAGGGTCATATTTTTTATTTGTCAACAATGTAAGTGGATCAACAATAGGTTTTAATATTGTTTCTAATGTTTTATTGTTTGTATTTTCAATATCTTTTATCATCGCAACTTTTCTTTTAACAGCTGCTGCTGATTTTACTATTTGTTCTTTAAGATTGTTCTCCATTTCGAAGTATTCCGCTCAGTTTCAAACCACGAATGAGATTGGTTAATAGATAACACAACCGTCTTTTATGTATGTTAATCTATCACTATGAAGGTGTCAAAAGCCAATCGGTAACATCCGTTATTTTCGCCACAATCCTTATTAATAACAAGATAGCTGAATGGTTTATTCCAAACGGTTGAGCACATCTCACGGAATTGGGACCATACATGTCTGATCCAACATGTTCTTCATAAACATGCTTCAAATTAATGTCATCTTGCTTAAATAGAATGACGAGATTTGAATTGTCCCGTACAAGTTGTTTTGGAATTTTCGTGTAAGTTTGATTGATGTAAAAACAATCTATATTTTTATGACTTCCCATGGCGAAATAATCTCTAATGTTGTTTTGATTCTCACAAGCAACGTCGTCAAAAATAATAATTGAATCAGGCAAAGCATCATGGGGGCTTAAAATTTCTCCATTATTATAGTATTTATTAAATGATGTTCCAGGTACCATATCCAAAACCTTTTCAAGATATAAATATTTAGGTTGATATAAAGACTTTGAATACACATAAAGGTTACGGAATCTTGGTTCATTTTTATGCAATAATAAACTTA
The DNA here is from genome assembly GCA_014851415.1 of Cnaphalocrocis medinalis. Lineage (NCBI taxonomy): Eukaryota > Metazoa > Arthropoda > Insecta > Lepidoptera > Crambidae > Cnaphalocrocis > Cnaphalocrocis medinalis. The sequence goes on from CM026274.1 coordinate 5,916,438, forward strand.
TTACTAAATTGGTTTTTCCACTATTAGAGGGACCGCACACGATACAACGTATTGTACTTGGTAATAAAGTTCCATGCCGCCGAGGGACGTTAGATGATGCTGGACAGATGCAATCCAATTTAAGTGATTCTTTTTGTTTTACAAACTTCATGATTTCGGTTTCAGCGCGACTGCAGTGTTGCATTGGAAGCAATTGAATGAGCTAATGTTACAATATCATCGTTTTAAATGAACTTTTAGATAGTACAATGCTAATAAATGACATGCTGTCAATGGTTACTTTGATGCTGAGTTATTGGTTTTTCTAATAATCAACTGAGGTTGCATAAGATACATCGGAGACTCTAACGGAGGCTCTGCCCGCGGTTCCAAGCTATGCGAACGGTTAGGGATCGGAGACTCTAATGGAAACTCTGCCCGCGGTTCCGATCTACACGGTCTTTTTATTATTATTAAACGGTTTTATTTAGCTTGACCCGTACGGTATTTGTTTGTTTGGGTCAAAATTTGAAATTGAAATTTAAGTACCTTCCTCTTGTCAGATTGATCTGAAAATTGGTACACACCTTTAGTTCCGATGACAATACAATATAGTAATATCAATAACATCTAAAATCTAAGATGGCTGCCGATACAAAATGGCGGATATCATATTTTTCCACAACCCCCTCAATATGGGTATTAAATGAAAGGGATTCACTAGTAGAATACTTTAATTATGACAAAATTTAAAATCCAAGATGGACGTCGTTACAAAATGCTTGAGCTTCGTCAAGTCTTCGAGGAATATTCGGTAGGCATTTTCATTAAATACTAAAAACTAGAAAATAAAAAATCGGTAAAAAAAACTTTTAAGTTAAACGGTTTTATCATGTGCACTGAAAACTAGAAAATAATATATTCTTCTAGTACAGAAATATTTTATTGCTAGGCAGAATAGCTTTTAGACATATTAGACTAAATAAAAACGTGTATATATATATATATATATATATTTATTTATTTATTTTATTATTGTATATATGTATTATATACCTAGTATCATAATTAAATGTATTATTATTTTACACTATTACTCTTTTCGCCGCACCACTGTCTTTTCTGCATGACCCAAAGGTTATCTGGTAGAGAATGCCCCTGGGCATTAAGTTCGCCTATTGTAACAAGTTTTTGTGCAATAAAGTTTAAATAAATAAATAAATAAGAGCAGACTCAGACGCGTCAGATGTTAGATTCTCAGCGTCATGCGACTCAAAGAGCTTCTGAGACCTTCTGAGAGACTCAAGCCCGTAGGACCTTAGATACTGAGCGCCACGCATCTCAGAGGGCCTCTGAGACCGATACGCAGACTCAAGCCCGTAGGACCTTAGATGCTGAGCGCCACGCATCTCAAAGGGCCTCTGAGACGTTTACCCAGACTCAAGCCCGTCAGGCCCTAGATGCTGAGCGCCACGCATCTCAAAGGGCCTCTGAGACGTTTACCCAGACTCAAGCCCGTCAGGCCCTAGATGCTGAACGCCACGCATCTCAAAGAACCTCTAAGACGTTTACGCAGACTGAGACCCGTCAGGCCCTGGATGCTGTACGCCACGCATCTCAAAGGGCCTCTGAGACATTTACACAGACTCAAGCCCGTCAGGCCCTGGATGCTGAACGCCACGCATCTCAAAGGGCCTCTGAGACATTTACACAGACTCAAGCCCGTCAGGCCCTGGATACTGAACGCCACGCATCTCAAAGGGCCTCTGAGACATTTACACAGACTCAAGCCCGTCAGGCCCTAGATGTTGAACGCCACGCGGCTCAAAGAGCCTGTGAGACGTTTACGCAGACTGAGACCCGTCAGGCCCTGGATGCTGAACGCCACGCATATCAAAGGGCCTCTGAGACGTTTACGCAGACTCAGGCCCGTCAGACCCTAGATGCTGAACGCCACGCATCTCAAAGAGCTGCTGAGACAGTGGAACAGACTGAGACACGTCGAGTTTTAGATGCCGAACGTCATGCGCAATTGATTGCGGCAGAGACTGACGAAGATTCACAAAGACGACGTCTTTTAAATGCTGAACGGCAGGCAGAAAGAAGACGTACGTTTTCAATGAGTACGTGGGAGGCATTTAATGGTGCCGCTTTTGATCGACTATGTTAATCATCGATTGGTTATCATTGGGAGAATGGATAAAAAATGCACATATTGTGAAGCACTGAAATGGAACGAAGAAACTCCAGGTATGTGCTGTTCTGGTGGAAAGGTTAAAATTCCATTACTTGGCGAGCCAGAGGAACCTCTTAAATCGTTAATTTTATACGACAGTAACGAATCGCGCCGGTTTTTAAGCAGGATTAGAAAGTATAATTCTTGCTTTTAGATGACGTCATTTCGTGTAGATTTTTGGAACTTTTGGAACAACAACGCACAAGAACAGAAGGCTTGTGCAGCTCGCTGCCAGCGACAGTTGAACAGTTAAAAGCGGAGCTAAACGACCGAGATCAAGATCTATTACTGACTGATTTAGAAATATCGTGCGTTCCGGAACAAAAGGGGGAAAGCCTTCCACACATCGCGATGACACTGGCGGGAAAACTTGGTATAAACCTAACTGAGAACGATTTGGTAAATGTTACGCGTGTGGGGCGTGTACCTGATACAGCGGAGTCTACGTCGTCCTCCAGGCCCCGTTCTATTGTCGTGAGAGTGGCACGGCGCTCTATTCGGGATGAACTTTTAAAGGCAGCGCGAGTTCGGCGAGGAGTCACTACCGAGGGTGCAGGGCTGCCGGAACCCCCGCGACGTTTTTATGTCAACGAACGCCTCACAAAAACCAACAGGCAACTGTTCAGCCGAGCGCGCGAATTAAAAAATCGCTGCAACTGGCGCTATGTATGGACGAGGGACGGCCGAGTGTTCGTGCGCCAGTACCAGGGCAGGGACTCGCCGCGGTATCGCATCCGATCGGAGGCTGACCTCGTCAGTGTTTTTGGACTGGATGCTGTTCGCGCGGCAGACACCTACTAACTATTATTACATTGGTTATTATTGTCTATTTGTATTCAATACTATGTTTAGATTTGGAATGGTTGATGCTGCTTTTTTGCTAAATATTTTTCTGTCTGATTTCGTTTGTATATGTATAGAAATAAAAAAAATCTTATGTATGAATATTGTAAAAAAAAATATTTCTGTAATGCATGTAAAATATTATTCTCTTATGTATCTGTACCACGGTACACTATGTGCTGGCCAACGCCACCTATCCTTATTAAGGCAATGGCTGATTAACTGTAAATATGTTCAGATTATATACGCGTTTGTTTTACAGTTCATCAAGAATCGCGGTTTGTCTTTTGGCCTACTGAATCCAGGTTCTCTTGGTACGAGACACGATGAGTTCCTTATGGCGGTTGAAGAATGCTCTGTTGACTTGCTTGCCATAAATGAAACTTGGCTTCGACCCGGACGACGCTTAGAACGGGAGCATGCCCTTCCTGGGCATGCTCCCGTTCTACCAGGCTACAAATTACGCCACATTCCTCGGCCTGCAGGTACACGTTCCCGTGGGGGAGGTGTGGGCTTCTACATACGCCGGGGAATAAATACTAAATTGCTAAAACACCCGCAGGTGGCGCATGTGGAACAGATGTGGCTTGGAATTAGTCTAAACGGATGCAAGCTTGCTATAGGTACAGCATATCGACCTCCGTGGTTGTGTGTGGATGTGTTCATTGATGCTTTAACCGAATCAGTTTGTTCATTGACAGCTTTTGATTATATCTTGCTTATGGGTGATTTCAATATTAACCAATTAGCAGTTGAACAGACTAACACGAAAAAGTTTCTACAGTTTTTAAATTACACTGGTCTTGAACAATACGTGGATTGTCCCACTCACTTTACTGAACACTCGGAGACTCTACTGGACGTTATTTGTAGCAACACTCGGTTAATAGATATCTGCGTCAATTACATTCCAGACCTGAGTTCTCATGCCCTGGTCTCGGGCAAAGTTATGGTGAGGAAGCCTAAACCTCAACCAAGATGGATCACCTATGGCCAATAAAAGATATTAACCGTGTTGAATTTGATGCTGATGTTGATGCTATCCCATGGGATGAGATTGTTGGTAGGGAAAATGAGGATGTCAATACTGAGGCTGAGGCTTTTAATGCATTGATTACGGGAATTTTTGATCGACACGCCCCTATTAAAAAAACATATGTAAAGGAACAAAGCCCTCCCTGGATAACCCATACAATCAGGGAAATGATGAGACTGAGAAATGAAGCGCATGCCAAAAGTCGTAAAACAAAAAATGAAAGTGACAAGTCATACTACAAAGATTTGAAGGTTGTCGTAAGGGATGCATTATTTAGAGAAAAGGCCGCTTATTTTGAGCACCACCTAAATAAAGAGGCCAAAAATGCACGTATTCTTTGGAAAAACTTAAAAGGCAACGTTATAGATTTTAAAAAGAAGCATTTTGACCTACCAGCTAACCTAAGTGATCCAGAACGCTTAAATAACTTTTTCCTTAATGCACCAAGTAGCGAAAATGTCGATGAATTGCAGATTGCTTTTTTTTGAATCGCAACGACATAGCTCAGCGGTGTTTCAGCTCAATCAAGTGGATCAGGTGACAGTTCTTAATATAATTAAAGGCATCTCCTCTAACGCTCAGGGCGCTGATGGAATAAGTCTGAGCATGTTGTTGCTGACTTTGCCTCATACGTTGTCTACTATAACTGCGATAGTTAATAAATCAATTTTAACCGGTATAGTTCCGAATATCTGGAAGGAGGCCATTGTGAAGCCGATTCCAAAGGTGAATCACCCTACGGAGTTGAAGGATTTGAGGCCAATTAGCATACTGCCTCTTATGTCCAAAATAATAGAGAAGGCTATCAGCATTCAAATGGTCGAGTTTCTAGAGACAAACAATATCTTACCCAGTAGGCAATCAGGGTTCAGATCAGGCCGTAGTACAGCAACTCTACTTCTAGACGTAATTGATGATGTCTTGGGGGCACAGGATATGGGAATGGGAACGATCTTGGCGCTGTTAGATTTTTCACGTGCCTTTGACAGTATAAATACTAGACTACTTATATCTAAACTACGATACTATGGCTTCGATGACTCGGCAGTTAAATGGTTCAGTAGTTACTTAAGTGGTCGTACTCAACGAGTAGAGGTCTATAGTGAATCTAGGGGTACTAGGAGTGTCTCAACGGCGTCCTCGATTTGTCGTGGTGTTCCTCAAGGCTCAATACTGGGGCCAATACTGTTTATTTTATATAGTTCAGACATATCGCAAACAATAATAAATTGTAAATATCACCTCTATGCCGACGATTTACAGGTCTATATTTCCTTCAAGCCCACTGAAATGGACGAAGCAGTGGATATGCTGAATGACGACCTAAAGCGCATAGTTGACTGGTCAAATAATAATAGCCTTGTCCTTAATCCTTGTAAGTCTCAATTCTTAGTCATGGGAACTAAGAAACAAATAAGTACTATATGTAATCAGCAACCTGATGTGAATCTTGGAGGCACTTCTGTTGAGCGGGTTGAAGAAGCACGCAACCTCGGCGTACTTATGGATGGTGGCTTAAAATTTGAAAAACATGTGCTAGAGACAGTGCGAAACTGCTTCTACAGGCTGAGTGTCCTCTACAAGATTCGGCGGTTTTTGAGCGTGGAACTCAGGACATACTTCTGCGAGTCCCTTATTCTATCCAAGCTCAATTGGGTATTTGACTAATCTTCATATAGTAAAAAATATTGATACTCTATCAAAATATTGGTAAATAAGAACCAATGGCCAACATTTTCAGTTAAAAATATAACGTCTAGCTGGTTTTGTGAGCATTCAAAGTTTCATGGGCAAGTCCATTTTTAAAGTATAAAATTAAAAAAAAATAATCATATCATTGAACTACCCGTACATTTTCCACCAACTTTTATTATAAAACCATTTACTTAAACGAAACATTTGATATAGCTACCAAACAAAATTTACTAGACGCGCATACAGAAGTTTGAGTTGTGACGTCACAATTCAATAGCCATTTGTATAGAGCGTTTTTGGGCTTGCCCAAAGTATGTGCTCTTAAAGATTTGATATCTCAGGTAATTCAAATGAGAATCAAGTGATTCTTTCAAAGACGTTTCTTAAATTGTGGCGTCTTTTGATTAAACACATAAAAAAATTTTAGTCAAATACCCAATTACGCAGATACGGTCATTGGAGGCTGTATTTTGGCACGCACGAAGAGACTAATTCAGCGAGTTCAGAACGCATGCGCACGATACTGTTTTACGATACCCCGCAGAAGTCATATCACTCCTTATCTGAATATGGGTGGATTACTAAATATGGAATCGAGACGTTCACTCCACTTTGCCTGTCTTCTCTTTGGCGTCATTAAAAATAGAAGTCCTCCCTATCTATACAAAAAGCTAAATTTTTCGCTACGCTCTACCAGAGCGGCGCATCGGCTGGCTCACGCTCGACACGGCACGGCTGCATTTCGTGGCAGTTTTCGCTATTCTGCCACGAAGTGTTGGAACAACATACCACCACCGATAAGGAACTCAGTCTCGATTTATACGTTTAGGTCTAAGTATAGATTATATCTATTAAATAATCAACTAAATCAGCAAGCGTGATTGCCAAGTGCCAATATGTAGGTAAAATCATTATTATTGGAAACAAAGGGACAGACATAGATATTGCGTAAATTGTGTTAATTAAGTAGGTATGTAATTATATTTAGAAACTCAAGTAGCATCACCGTCACCTTTTGCTGGGGCCTCGCTCTCCTTCACCTTACTCGGGCAACCACTGAAAACCAGCGTCGTGGTGACAACCGTCGCCGCGGCACATGCTGAGTGGAAGCCTTTTTGGCACACCATAATATATGTATTTTTTTTTTCTTTTTATCTTGTAAACTGTTTTGTTTGTTTATGTTAACTATTCTTGCTTATGTTAACTATTTCTTTTATGTGTCAAATAAATGATTTTTCTTTCTTCTTCTTTCTTTTTCTAGATAAGGAGGTCGTAATGCCTGGATTTTCACCTACTTTTACCATCCAAGGACAGGTGTATCACAGGATTGGTTCCTTACTTCCCGTAAATAATGAACAACCAAAGTTTTTGCAACTTTATTTCATGGGCGATGAAGGAAACGAAGCTGATCGCGGGTGTCAAAATATACAAGGAATCGAAAGGGATACTGTTTTAAAAATCCAGAGAATGTTGCATGAACATAATCATCATCATCATCATCATCAGCCTGTATCAGTCCACTGCTGGACATAGGCCTCCCCCAATGTTCGCCATTTCACCCTGTCTTCGGCGAGACGCATCCAGTCTATACCAACATGAACATAATCGCCTTATCAATACTTTCAAAACAGCACTAGAAAGAATGCCGGGAGAAGATTATAGGTTGGTGATGCACCCCGATCGCACACCAAGTGGGGAACATGAAAGGCGGTATAATGCACCGCTAATAAATGAAGTCGCAGCCATGGTTACAGGCGAACAGTTTGCTTCCCATGATATAGTTTTACAGGCCCGAGATGACACATTAACCAGGGTGCCTGATACTCATAAATTTTATGACGCGTTGCAATATCCCATCATATTTAGTAAGGGACAAGAGGGGTACCACTTTCAAGTTCCTCAAATTAATCCTGTAACAGGTCTTCCCTTGCATAACAAAAAGGCTTCATGCATGGATTTTTATGCCTACCACATGATGATACGAGAAAACAACTTTAACATTGTACAAAATGTAAGCAACTGGCCAATCAGTTTTACGTTGACATGTACGTTAAAGTTGAAAGCGAGAGGTTACGGTACATATCATTAAATCAAAATAAACTAAGAGCAGAGAATTACATCCATCTTCAAGACGCTGTGGCAAATGACGCTAATTTAAATCCAAATAACTTAGGTCGCATGGTCATTTTACCGTCTTCATTTGCCCGCGGTACTTACACGAATATACTCAGGACGCGTTTGTTTATGTGCGTACACATGGTCGCCCTGACTTATTTGTCACCTTTACTTGCAACCCAGCCTGGCCCGAAATAGTCAATGAGTTGATGCTGGGGCAAAGCGCAATAGATAGACATGATGTAGTCTCTAGAGTTTTTAGACTTAAAGTTAAAAAACTAATGGATGTGATTAATAAAGGCCGAGTGTTCGGAGAAACGCGCTGCTTTATGTACTCTGTCAAATGGCAGAAACGTGGACTGCCACATGTCCATATATTATTGTGGCTAAAAGATAAGTTACGACCCGATCAAATAGATAACATAATCAGCGCTGAAATACCGGATCCTAACATTGACAAGACTCTCCATGACATTATTGTAAAAAATATGATTCATGGTCCATGCGGACCCGAAAATCCACAGTGCCCCTGCATGAAAGACGGAAAATGCACAAAAAAAATTCCTCGCAAGTTAGTGAAAGAGACCGTTCACAACGACCAGGGATACCCGCAGTATCGTAGAAGAGCGCCAGCAGATGGAGGTCGAACAGCAACCGTGAAGCTCCGAAATGGTAGCTACGTTACGGTTGATAATAGTTGGGTAGTCCCCTATACACCAATTTTATCAAAAATGTTTAACGCCCACATAAATGTTGAGGCATGAGTTCAGTACGCGCCATCAAATATATCTGCAAATATATAAACAAGGGTAGTGATCAAGCTGTTTTCAATTTTAGAAATACTGATCTTGCGAATCCCGTAGATGAGGTACAAACTTATCAGTCTGGTCGGTATGTCAGCAGCAATGAAGCCGTGTGGCGTCTGTTAGGATTTCTGTTGCACGAAAGGCATCCCACCGTGACACATCTCAGCGTGCATTTAGAAAATGGTGAACGCGTTTATTTTAATGAACACAATTTCCACGAACGAATAACTACTCCGCCAAAAACTACTCTCACTGCCTTTTTTCATCTTTGTATCAGAGATGACTTTGCAAAAACTCTTCTTTATGTCGAGGTGCCGAGGTATTATACTTGGGATGCAAGTAGGAAAACTTGGAAACGCCGCATTCAAGGTACATGGCGTCAAATCTGGAGATGCTTTAGGACGAGTTTATACAGTTCATGTTAGTAACATGGAATGTTTTTGTCTACGCATGCTTTTACACCATGTGCGCGGACCTACCTCTTTCAATGATCTAAAAAAATACAACACACAAGATTATCCTACATTTCGAGAGGCATGTGAGGCAAGAGGATTACTGGAGAATGACAACCATTGGGATGTGACACTGGAAGAAGCTGCTGAATGTAGATCGGCAGGCAAGATGAGAGAGCTATTTGCTGTATTAGTAGCGACATGTGGTCTTTCAACTCCTCAACAATTGTGGGATAAATACAAAAATGATATGACTGACGATATATTGCACAGATTACAAGAGCAAAATCCCAATGTCACGTACAGTGATTTAATTTACAATGAGGGTCTGACAAAAATTGAAGACCGGGTTAAAACAATTTCTGGAAAGGATTTATCAGATTATGGAATGATCAGACCACAGAGAACTGAGGAGATCAGTAGCGATTTAATACGGGAACTAGATTACGATACTGCTTCCTTACAACAACAATTAACAGAGTCTGTTCCACGTTTGAACCCAGAACAAAGGTTAGTATTTGACAATGTTGTCAAAAAAATTGAAGATGGCGAAGGTGGTTTGTTATTTTTGGATGCTCCCGGAGGCACGGGAAAAACCTTTCTTTTAAACTTGCTTTTAGCCCAAATCCGAAAAGATAAAGGAATTGCTGTAGCAGTTGCCTCTTCAGGAATAGCCGCCACTCTGCTCAATGGTGGTCGAACGGCACATTCGGTGCTTAAACTGCCATTAAACTTAGCCCATGAAGAAATGCCAGTCTGTAATATAAGTAAAAACAGCGAGCGTGGACGTATGTTGCAGCAATGTAAATTATTAGTTTGGGATGAGTGTACCATATCCCATAAAAGAGCAATTGAAGCTCTAGATCGGACTTTGAGAGACATCAAGAGTAATCCAAATATCATGGGGGGGATGGTGGTACTTTTAGCGGGCGATTTTAGACAGACTTTGCCGGTTATCACTAAAGGCACCCCTGCAGATGAAATAAATGCGTGTTTAAAAGCGTCAACGTTATGGGTGCACGTAAAAACGTTTAGTCTGTCTACAAATATGAGAGTGCAACTACACAATGACGTACAATCTGGACAATATGCTGCTGATCTTCTTAAAATTGGATAAGATCGTATGGCAAAGGATGGTAATGGCATGATTACTTTGGATCGTGAATTCTGCAATGTTGTGCATAATCCAGATGATCTAAATAACTTCCTCTATAGCGAACTGTTAACTAATATGAGGAATAGAGAATGGTTATGTGAAAGAGCAATTTTAGCGCCGACGAATGAAATGGTGGGACAGATATACGAGCAAATTATGTCACGCGTGGAAGGTGATATTGTTGAGTTTCTCTCTGTAGACACTGTAATGGATACTGAACAAGTAACATCATACCCTGTATTATTATTATTATTAAAAGCCCGTCGTGTCCCACTGCTGGGCAAAGTCCTCCCTACCCCTCCTCCACGTTTCACGATCCTACCCTACCCTGTAGAATTTCTTAATTCTTTAGAACTGTCGGGAGTACCTTCACACAAACTGAGGCTGAAAGTAGGCGTTCCTGTCCTTTTGATGCGGAATTTAGATGCACCAAGACTGTGTAATGGCACACGGTTGCAAGTAACACACGTCGGTCGCAATATTGTAAAAGCAATAATTATGACTGGAATGGCAAAAGGAGATAATGTTTTAATCCCCCGTATACCCATAATTCCGACAGATTTGCCATTCCAGTTTAAGAGATTACAGTTTCCGCTGAAAATCGTATTCGCTATGACGACAAATTAAGCTCAGGGGCAAACATTAAAAGTAGCCGGCATTAATTTAGAAAAGAGTTGTTTTTCTCACGGACAATTATACGTGGCATGCTCACGTGTTTCAAGTCCACAGAATCTCCATGTGTTGGCCAGAGAGGGAAAAACAAAGAACATAGTTTACAAAAATGTACTACAGTAATAAGGCCTCTTATTTTAGCTTCCTACATTATTACTATTTTTTTTTTTTTTTTTTACTGGCAACACTAAGTGATAGACGTCAAAACGCCAGCTCGTATTTTAAATTTGGATTATTTTGTGATAAATACTGTTTTGTGTTTAAAAACTTACTTAATCGACGTGTGATATCGACAAAAGTGACCAATAATTGTGGGCAAAGCTCCACGAACCATCTTTACTGGATTTTTATATTTGTGACCGGTGACCAGCTGTCAAAGTGTCGTTTCCTACAACAAATTCGAACCAACGGATTTAAGGGGAGAGTATTGTTTCTTTGATTTTATGTTATAACGTATTTAAATCTATTTAAAGTACATATAATATAATATAATATAGTAGGTAGAAGCATTGATTTGGAGGTTACTTTGTTGTTGACATTGAGTACAAGTACAACAATAGGTACCTTTGCACTGCCATTTTATCTCATAAAGTACTTACCTATCTTGCAATTCAACATAAAATCAACACCTCACATAACACTATTGGAATAAGACTGATCTAATTAAAAGATTTGTCAAATTCCACAACATAAGCCTGGTTTTGTGTCTCCCTTTGCTTGTAATTAAGCAAAGTGGATGATGATAACCTCAGGCCACAAACACTAACAACAACACTTACCATCTTTTGTGTTTTGCAATAAGGTATAGGTATTATTCTGTGAGATAATTTGATCAGATAGTGAAGATAATATTTGACTCCATCTTTCAGCATAAATGACTTACTATCTTTGTTTCTTTTTAATATAAAAAAAAAATAATTAAATTGTACAATAAATCTATCCTATTAATATTTACATACAGCCTCATACTTACAAACTTTGTTCCTCTTTACCTATATTGTGCTATAGCATAATAGACTTATAAAGATCGGTTCAAACATTTTGTTGTACACTATTTTTTAACTGTTTCCAGATATGATGGGTAAAGGAGCATATCCTACGAAGATGACTCGCAAGGCCACAACCCAAGAACTAGAATTAAAGCTGAAAAGGGCCCTTGAAGAAATAAAAGAGTTGAGGGAGGACAACAACCAACTCATTAAGGAACGGGACGAAAACGAAGATGAGTCCTTGAAAATAATAAATAATAACACCCAATTGAAGTGTGAACTGACCGAACTACATGCTCAGCTCACGGATGTACTTGTTCAACGACAACAACTGCTTGATACAGTCAGCAGTTTCGACCAATGTAGTGAAACCTACGAAAGGGCTCTGCAGCGCATCCAGGAACTCGAGGTAGAACTACGGGACTCTAACAGGATCATCCAACAATATGAGGAAGACCAAAGGTGTCAAGAGACCTTACACACCCACAGTCTATATGAAGAGTTGATGGGGTCACCAGGTGCTGTACAGGAGGTCGCCCAGGCTCGCAGTTCAAGTTTGGGAAATAATAGGGTGGAAATAAATAGTAAAACTAAATTGAAAAAATATGTTAAAATCAACAATTACATAAAGAAAACTGAAAAATTAATTAGAAGACAAAAATGCCAGCAAAAAAATCTACAATTAAGGAAACAGCGTGTAGATTTAATTGATAGCCTAGAAGTGTACAGTAAAAAGTTAGATGAGAGTAGATATAGGTATGAAATTGACACACAGCTACAGACCGAAATATCTCGGCTACACAGGTCATTAGAAAGTATGACCAGCAAATACAACTCTGCTCAGGCTCAGATAAGCGAGCACATCCTTGCTACTAACAGGTTTTTAGACCAGTGTGGCTGTCACCAGGCTGTGTGCCACACCGACCAGCCACCCACATCAGATAACGAGCTGCAGCTTCTGGAAGATACCATCAATGTATCTAATATATCCCCATTGCCATCAATATCAAAAGAAACAAGTGATGTAATAATATTTTCAGATAGAATTGGAGTTGGTTATGGACCTGTGTTAAATAATAAATGTAAATGTAATGTGACAAATTATTGCATGCCAGATGCTTCTTTAGAGCAAATAATAGATAAGGCCAAAAATGTAACTTAGGAAACGATAAGATAATCATATTAATGATAGGGAATGCCTTAAATACTAATAAAAGGCAAATAATTCAGGGGTTCGAAACCCTTTCAGATCTAGATGTGAAAAAAGTAATTTTGTGTGCCTTCCCCTTTTCTAGGTGCTACACACCTAGCCAAAATAACAGTATTCATTTGTTGAATACTTTATTATACAATTTGACCTATAGTCATAGCGACAGGTTTGTGTTTTTTGACACAAATAAGTTTATTGATAATAAGTTTATGTTGACTGTCAAAACTTTTTATTTGCCTAATAAAATTAAAAATGAATTAGCTACTCTGTTAGCATTTAACATTGATGTAATGTTTAATCAAACGGAAGTGATTCCAAATAATTTAAATTACAATATGAGACAATAGAGGAATCCTCTTGCAAACCTGTGACAAAAGGAAACCCTAATCACCTGAGACTTATTCATCAGAATATACAGGGTTTGTCCGGCAAAGAATTAGAATTAGAATTATTTTTAAATGAAATGAATGTCCATATATTATGTATTACAGAACACTGGCTAAGACAGCATGAATTAATTATCAATATAGATAACTATAGCGTCGGTAGTTCGTTCACGAGAAAGTCTGCGATCAGAGGCGGATCAATTATCTATACTATTAATAAAGAGGTAACGCCTCGGCCTGTGACTGACTGACTGACTGACTGACTGATCTATCAACGCACAGCCAAAACTACTGGACCTAAAATCATGAAATTTGAAACATAGGTAGTTCATGCTATGTAGGGGCGCACTAAGAAGGGATTTTGCGAAATTCACCCCCTAAAGGGGTGAAAGGGGGGGTTTACGTTAGTATGAAAGTCTTTCAATTTAGATGTTAGAGATTTGAAAATTTGGATTATAGTTGATGATCAAAAATAAAAATTGACCTGTTTCAGTTTTTTTTTAAATTCAAGCCATAAAGGGGTGAAATGGGGGTTAAAACAATGTATGGGACATTTATTATTTTTAAAGCTAGAGTCTTGAAAATTGGTATTTGGGTTTTACATACAAATTAAATGAATGTGATTTCAGCATTTTTTTTTCTCCAGCTTACAAAGGGGTGAAAGGGGGTTAAAAGGTCGTATGGAAGATTCGTCATTTTTAAAGCTAGAGCTTTGAAAATTGGTATTTGGGCTTTGCATGCAAATGTAATGAAACTCAATTCGGCATTTTTTTCTTCAACCTAAAAAGGGGAGAAAGGGGGATGAAACGCCGTATTATCAATTTTAAAGCTAGAGTCTTGAAACTTGGTATTTGGGCTTTGCATACAAATGTAATGAAAGTAAATTCGTTATTTTTTTCTTCAACCTAAAAAGGGGGGAAAAGGGGGTTGAAACGAAGTATTGACATTTTTTGAAGCTAGAATCTTGAAAATTGGTACTTAGGCTTTGCATAGAAATTTTATAAAAGTGATTTTGGTATTGTTTTTTCTTCAATCTTTAAAGGGGTGCTTTCGGTTTCTTCATATTCAACACCTATAGGGGTGAACGGGGGAACTGATTAAATTTGACAAAGTAAAGTTATAGTTTCCAGCATTTTTTAAATCAAATCTTTTTGAGATTCCTTCATTAAGGTTTACGATCACCAAAATTGATTGTTGTGAATTCTACTTCGTTCAAAAAATTAAAATACCGAAGCGAAGCGAGGGCGGGCCACTAGTTTTATTAAATAAAGATATTACATTTAAAGAACGTAAAGATATTGTCTCACTGTCACTTGAACGAACTATTGAGCTAGCGTGCACGGAGCTGGAGCGACATGTCATTGTCTGTGTGTACAGGCCCCCATCTGGGAATTTTACTTTGTTTGAATCCATCATGGAAGAAGTTTTGAGAAAAATATGTTCATCTAATAAAAAAGTAGTTGTATGTGGAGATTTCAATATCAACATTTTAGATAAGTCACAAAACTCTCTTAGGTTTCTGAATCTTTTAAATCCTTTAATTTACATCACCTTTTTAACGAACCGACTCGAGTTACACCCACCTCAGCTACTTGTTTGGATAACATATTTTGTAACTGTGATGTAATAGACAAGTCTATTACAAATTTTATAAATTCAGACCATAGTGGGCAAATGGTTAGGTTTGAGCACCGCCATACCCCTTCTTCACATATCTTTGTATGTAGACCAATCACTGAAAACCGTATAAATAAATTTAAACATACTATCTCACACAAGCTGACTACATTATCCTATAATGAAGGAAATGTAAACCATCATTATGATAAATTATTTAATGTCGTTGCAAATGAATTTAATGGTATCTTTACCAAAAGAACCATTAAAACGAGTACCTCTAAAACCAAATTCAGTGACTGGGCTACTAAAGGTATTTATAAAAGTAGAAAGAGGTTATTTGAATTATATGATATTAAAGCTAACTCTAATGAGCCAACGACAGTAGAATACGTTAAAAATTATTCAAAGCTATTTAAGAAAGTATGCGCGGTGGCCAAATCAAATTATTTTAAAGATAAGATAATGAAAGCTTCTAATAAAAGTAGAGTTACATGGAAAATCATAAATAAAGAGACTTGTAAAAACAAAACACAACACAGCAAGCTCTCTCTTAAAATTGATGGTAAATCTATTGATACAGACTCGGAAGTAGCAAACACATTCGAGTCTTTCTTTTCAAATATTCCAGTCATTACCACTAAAAAATTAGATTCTAGTACGCATCTCGCTGCTTCTCTCATCAAGTCGCATGTGGATGAGTGCACCTCGTCTTTTAGATTCACTCATGTCAATTCAGAGATTATTATTAAAACATTCAAAGCTTTAAATATGAAAAAGACGGAGGACTCATGGGGAATTTCGAGAGATATATTAAAAAATATTATAGACTCTATCGCTCCACACTTAGCAATAATATTTAACAAATGTGTTGATGAGGGTCAATTTCCAAATAAAATGAAAATCAGTAAAATCATACCTTTATTCAAATCTGGAGAAAAGAGTGATCCTTCAAACTTCAGGCCAATATCCATATTGCCAGCACTTAGTAAAATATTCGAAAAAAATATCTTTACTCAGCTCTTATGTCATTTAAATATTAATAAAATACTGCATGGAAAACAGTTTGGATTCACTAAAGGAAAATCCACTACTGATGCAGGAGTGGCGCTTATCAAACATGTTTTTGATGCGTGGGAGAAAAAGCAGGATGCTGTCGGTGTTTTCTGTGATTTATCGAAAGCATTTGATTGTGTTAACCATGAAACTCTACTTATGAAGTTACGGCATTACGGCGTATTGAATAACTCACTTAATCTTATTCAATCATATTTATCAGATAGAATTCAAAAGGTTAATGTCAATGGAACAGACTCTTCAGGCGCACCTCTATTAATGGGAGTGCCCCAGGGCTCAATATTGGGGCCTTTGCTGTTCTTAATATATGTAAAAGATCTATGTGAGATAGTGTTATTTGCTGACGACACTTCCTTGATTTTTAAGGTTGATAGACATAAAGAATCAATTGACGACGTAAATAATACACTCTCACAGGTATTGCACTGGTTTACTACTAATAATTTACTTCTTAACTCAAAGAAAACTAAATGTGTAAAATTCACCATGCCAAATGTAAGGCAGGTCAATACTAGTATTGAGATGAATAACGAATCTATTCAAATTGTTAATTCCACAGTTTTTCTCGGTATGACTATAGATGCAAAATTGCAATGGGGCCCCCATATTGCGGCCTTAGCAGGAAGACTAAGTTCCGCTGCATATGCAGTAAGAAAAATTAGACATCTGACTGATATTGAGACGGCAAGACTGGTTTATTTCAGCTATTTCCACAGTGTGATGTCGTATGGTCTATTGTTGTGGGGGTCTGCTGCTGACATACAAGCTATTTTTGTATTACAGAAGAGGGCCATCCGCTCTATATACAGCCTTAGATCACGTGACTCACTCAGGGAAATTTTCAAAGAAATAAACATTTTAACCGTGGTATCCCAATACATTCTCGATTGCATTATGTATGTACGAAAGAATTTGCACATTTTTCTGAAAAAGTCCGATTGTCATAGTCTTAACACCAGGAATAAACATAGACTTGCCGTCCCAAATCTCCGACTTCATAAAATCGGTAATTGATTTGTTGGCTTAAGCATTAAAATGTTCAATAAGCTACCACAAAATGTCATTAACCTATCAATGGATAAGTTTAAGTCCCATATTAAAACCTGCCTAATGAAGAAGGGTTACTATAATGTACAAGATTATTTGAATGATAAAGATTCCTGGACATGTTAATTTATTAGCTTTTATTGATGTTATTGTGTGCGTTTATCTATAACTTTTATTTAAATCTGACCATTATCTCAACGATAAAGAAAAAAAAAACCGGCCAAGTGCGAGTCGGGCTCGCGCACAAAGGGTTCCGTAGCAGCAAATATAATAAACTTGGTTCAGCCATCGTTTTCAGTGTAAGCACAATAACTTAACCAAAATTACAGTTAAATCAACCTATCTCAAAAACTATAAGAGATACTTTGATCAAACCAAAAATCGTTGAAAGAGTTAATTAGCATGCATCACCTCTATTTTTTTTAGAATTTTATACCCCGTAGTTATAAAAATAGAGGGGGGGGGACATACTTTTTACGACTTTGAGAGCTGATATCTCAAAAACCGTTCACTTTAAGAAAAATGTTTTTTAGAAAACTTTATATCATTTTAAAAGACCTTTCCATTGATACCCCACACGGGTATGTACATCGAAAAAAAAAATTTCATCCCTCAGTTACATGTATGGGGGGCCCCACCCCCAATTCTTTTTTTTACTATTTAGTGTCATATTTTTGTAGCGGTTCATACAACACATATTCCCATCAAATTTCATCACTGTAGTACTTATAGTTTCCGAGTAAATCGGCTGTGACAGACGGACAGACGGACAGACGGACAGACGGACATGACGAAACTATAAGGGTTCCGTTTTTGCCATTTTGGCTACGGAACCCTAAAAATTGTCATACATAGTAGTCTATTTCCTTGTATTATTGTAAGTTATTTTGCTCAAATGAAACTCTGTAACTTATTACTATTTGAAAAGAGTAACTACTGAGTTTCTTGCTGGTGTCTTCTCAGTAGAAATCGACGTTCCGAACCAGTGGTAGATTATATTATGTTATGTTTTGACATTCATAAGTGTTCTGTATGGACCTAACTTGAATAAAGATTTTTTCTATTTCTATTTCTATTTCTATTATACTACTTACATTAAGTTAGTACTTCCTACGCAGACGATATGTTGCAGATGTCACTGTCTAACATCAGGGGTTGGCATTAAAATACTACTAACTACCTACCTGGTAGTTAGTAGTGTTTTAAACCGATTTACATTATTTACTTTTTATATTTACTAAGGAAACATTCGGAGCAATCCATTATGTGCTTAGGTTGCTTTTGAACAAATTTTGATGGTGAAGTTGAGGACCGGAACACGATAGTGGGACATTGTTGTAGGGGGACTTACATCCGTGAGAAAACAAAAAAACTTATGCGGACGAAGTCGCGGGTAAAAGCTATCCATACTAATATTATAAATGCGAAAGTAACTCTGTCTGTCTGTCTGTCTGTTACTCTTTCACGCCAAAACTACTGAACGGATTTAAATGAAATTTGGTATACAGATGGTCTAGACCCTGAGAAAGGACATAGGCTACTTTTATTGCGAAAAAGGGGTTGTAAGGGGTTAAAAGTGGGGTAAAAAGTTACTTTTCCACGCGGACGAAGTCGCGGGCGGCCGCTAGTAATAATAATAAAATCTTTATTGTTCAATTGCGGTGTTACAATAAATTATTGAAGATGTTACAAAACATGAAATTGATCTCGCAATTACCTAAATAGGCATACAATAGTCAATTTTCTAAGATTCTAAACAACAATACTTGACATGAATTTCAATTCTATTTTGATTTATTAAAATAATGTTTAAATTAAATAATGTCCGAATAAAAATCACGTCAGTTTTGGTAATGTCAAAAATTCAAGATGTCAAATAATAATTATAATAAATTGATAGTATTGTAATGATGTCCGTGTAGTATTCATTATTAAATTTTATTTGTCCCAAAATACTCTTTTAAGTCATAAAAACAACTTGTGCTATCAGGATTGGAGAGAATACTTTGATGAACGGTCCAGAAGCAAGGGCATCTGGTACAAAACCATTCAGTGTGAGCCTCTTCGAATACCTTGGTTCTGTAATAGTAAACTTTCTAGACACAACATTGTAACTCTACATAGATTAAGATCAGGACACTTTCCGTCAAACAAGTTTGGATACCTAATGAAAAAAGTTGATTCACCTAATTGCGATACTTGTGGAACTGTAGAGGATGTTCAACACTTGCTGACGGAATGTGTCAGAAATGTAAACCAGCGACGCGCTCTTATGTCGGCACTACAACTGGGTCGTTTGGAGGTTGGTATATTCCAAAGTATTTTGGGCGAACCTGCCTCCGAGTCGGCCAGAAGGGTGTGTGACATGGTAAACAGTCGTTGATTTTGTTATATCTTTTGTTCAATTGTTAAATTGTGTTTTAGAGAAAGGTTCAATAGGACTGGCATGTCTCTGTACGACAAAAGTCCTTAAATATTATAAAAGAATATAAAAAAAAACTATCAATCAGCCACTTTTTTAATTCACTCTTAAATTTATTAAGTGGGAGTGTTCGGATTGAATCATCATCATCATCATCATCATCATGTCAGCCCACATCCACCCACTGCTAAATATAGGCCTCTTCTTTATTACGCCACTCCCTACGGTCACCAGCCAGCCTCATCCACTGTTTCCCCACCACCCTTACAATATCGTCGGACCAACGGGCAGGTGGTCTACCCAAAAGACGTCGCCCCAATCTTGGCTGCCATTCGGTAAGCTTTATAGTCCACCTATCATCCTTGCACCTTGCCAGGTGTCCTGCCCATCTCCACTTCAGCTCACACACTCGCGTACCAACATCGACGACCCTAGTTTTCTTTCGGATTTCGTCGTTGGGCACGCGATCGCGTAATGACAGACCGAGCATGGAGCGCTCCATAGCACGCAACGACGGATTGAATACGGCAAATGATTATAAATTTTAATGCCCATGAAATGCATGTTTCTCCGGAATAATTCATTCCAAGCGCCGGGTAATATCACTTTATCTTTGTTGCGCCTGTTGCTGTTATAAGGAATAGTTTTTTTTTTCAGGGTAGTAACTGCTATTTTGTTTTATAAAAAGTGCAATGCTGTAGATGTATATGCATGTTAGTGTGAGGTAGTGGTGCTCCTTGAATACAGTCCTACAAGTATCGTCACTTTTTAAGTTGTGAATCGCTCGAATGCACCTTTTTTGTAGTCTGAAGGTTGTGATTATTTCTGTGTAATTTCCCCAATATATTACACCGTAATTTAAAATTGAAAATATTTTGGCATAATATGCTATTTTAGCAGTCTCTATGTTTGTTTTCTTGGTCAAAGTCTGCAGAACATAACAGAATGGTCTATTTTATTGTTAACTAGTGGCCGCCCGCAACTTCGTTTGCGTGAACTTTATGACTCTTGACTTAAAGATGATTATTTAAATAGAATTTAACAAAAATATTACTTATTATAAATGTTCGTTTATAGGTTAATAGATTTTTAAGGCGGCTCATTTATATTTTATTCGAAATGCTAAGGAATGGAACAACTTGCCGGCTTTTGTATTTCCAGAGAGCTACAATTTGGGTGTCTTTAAGTCGAGAGTGAATAAGCTTCTTCTGGGAAAGCACGCTACATCTTAGACCTCATTGTCACTCTCCATCAGGTGAGATGAGGTCAAGTGCAAACCCATTTAATATTTAAAATATCAATTTCTAATGAAAGTAACCCCCAAATTATTTTTTATTCCATTAGGGGATGTAAGTATTCTATTGAAGTTTGAATCTTATATTTTATCCATCAATTCTGTCAAAGAATGTGTATGCAAAAGTTGGAGTATATTGGGCCAAGGAATCACGTAGTCCCATGAACAAACTTTGAACCCCCTTTTCGCTCCATTAGGGGTTCCGAACTTAAGTTCGGAATATCCTTCCTTATAGGATCTCATCCAAAAATGCTCATCACATTTGACAATTTTCCATTCCATTTCATTCCATATTTGTTATAGTGTAGCTGGGCTCTTAGAGGTCCAAACCAGATGTTCCATGATCTTTGATTTTTTTTCATGGCATCATAAACTGCTCATCAATCTGAACAACTTTTGTTAAGGTGCCATTGACCTACCTCTTATAGTTTAGCTGGGCTGTTGTGGTTCTACATCAAGGAGCCTGGTCTTCAAAATGTTATATATCCTATAAGTTGCCCTGATATTACAGCTATACAATAAAAAAAGTTTCATTCGATTTGGTTCAGTAGTTTCCGAGATTAGCGCGAACAAACAGACAAACAGACAAACAGACAAACAGACAAACAGACAAACAGACAAACAGACAGACAAAAATTTTAAAAATTATTGATTCATGTTCTATTACTGTTTTTTAGTCGTCCTAAGTTATTTTGAGATAAATATCTTCAATGTACAGACACAGCTTTTTTACATTTTTATTATATGTATAGATATAGATGTATAGAAGTGGCCGCCCGCAACTTCGTTTGCGTGAACTTTATGACTCTTGACTTAAAGATGATTATTTAAATAGAATTTAACAAAAATATTACTTATTATAAATGTTCGTTTATAGGTTAATAGATTTTTAAGGCGGCTCATTTATATTTTATTCGAAATGCTAAGGAATGGAACAACTTGCCGGCTTTTGTATTTCCAGAGAGCTACAATTTGGGTGTCTTTAAGTCGAGAGTGAATAAGCTTCTTCTGGGAAAGCACGCTACATCTTAGACCTCATTGTCACTCTCCATCAGGTGAGATGAGGTCAAGTGCAAACCCATTTAATATTTAAAATATCAATTTCTAATGAAAGTAACCCCCAAATTATTTTTTATTCCATTAGGGGATGCAAGTATTCTATTGAAGTTTGAATCTTATATTTTATCCATCAATTCTGTCAAAGAATGTGTATGCAAAAGTTGGAGTATATTGGGCCAAGGAATCACGTAGTCCCATGAACAAACTTTGAACCCCCTTTTCGCTCCATTAGGGGTTCCGAACTTAAGTTCGGAATATCCTTCCTTATAGGATCTCATCCAAAAATGCTCATCACATTTGACAATTTTCCATTCCATTTCATTCCATATTTGTTATAGTGTAGCTGGGCTCTTAGAGGTCCAAACCAGATGTTCCATGATCTTTGATTTTTTTTTCATGGCATCATAAACTGCTCATCAATCTGAACAACTTTTGTTAAGGTGCCATTGACCTACCTCTTATAGTTTAGCTGGGCTGTTGTGGTTCTACATCAAGGAGCCTGGTCTTCAAAATGTTATATATCCTATAAGTTGCCCTGATATTACAGCTATACAATAAAAAAAGTTTCATTCGATTTGGTTCAGTAGTTTCCGAGATTAGCGCGAACAAACAGACAAACAGACAAACAGATAAACAGACAAACAGACAAACAGACAGACAAAAATTTTAAAAATTATTGATTCATGTTCTATTACTGTTTTTTAGTCGTCCTAAGTTATTTTGAGATAAATATCTTCAATGTACAGACACAGCTTTTTTACATTTTTATTATATGTATAGATATATGTATAGATCATGTCAATATGGTGTTTCCACGTAAGGTGATTGTCAAGCATTATACCTAAGAATTTAGAATGGTCAATTTCTTCTATTTCATCGTTATGATATTTTATATTTAATGTCCTGTGTTGAGCTTGGTAGGGTCTAAATTGTATATATTTTGTCTATATTAATATTCAAATTTAATGTCTTGAGCCAGTTAATTACTATTGTCATGTTTTTATTAATTAAATTATTATACTCATTAAATGTCATATTTTTACATGTAATTAATAATGAAGCATCTTCAGCAAATAATACACAATTGTCATTTATTAATTAAGAAAAGTCATTAATATATACAAGAAATAAAAATGGACCTAAAATACTCCCTTGTGGCATCCCAAGCTTAATTTCTGCATAAGTTGACTGCGTCGTCATTAATGTTTTGGTTTTAGTATCGATATAGTCTACCTCTGTTGCTTGTACTCTGTGTTGTAAATATGATTTGATAAGATTCAAAGCTGTCCCCCACACACCCATGCGTTCTAGCTGTGTTAGCAATATGGAATGTCTAACACAATCGAAAGCCCTGGACATGTCCAAAAGTATGGCTGTGGCAGGAGTTTTCCTATTAATAGAGTCTAGTACATCTTTTATCATTTTAAAAATAGCAAGGATCGTAGACCGATTTTTGCGAAACCCACATTGCGCGTCATTTAAAAGATTATTATTTTCAAGAAAGTTTACTAGTCTTGTGTGTATTATTGATTCCAATATTTTAGAGAAAACCGGCAATAAGGCCACTGGTCTGTAGTTGTCGATATTGTCTTTCGGACCCTTTTTGTATAAAGGTTTAATGATCGCCTTTTTTAAAACCTCTGGGAATATTCCACAGCTCAGCATTTCGTTTGCTATGTGGGTTAAAGGTCCAGATATTTTGTATGCTACAGCTTTGACTATGTCAATTGTAATTCCGTCATAGCCACTGCTCCTTTTATTCTTTAATAGCATAATATGCTTAACTAGATCTTCTTGTGATACGGATCTAAAAAGATAGATTTGTTAAACATATTGGCAAGGGGTTTGTAAACCGAGGTCTGTGGTGTGTTATCTTGATTTTTGTTCACGTATGAGTTTTTGAAAGTTTCAGCGATAGTTTGAGGGTTCGTTATAGTGTTATTATTTTCTACAATTTTACTGATTAGTCTATTTTTACTTGATTCATTTATTGTATTATTTATTAATTGCCATGCGCCCTTGCTTTTATTTGTGGCATTATCAATGTATTTAATATTAACATATCTTTGTCTCTTATTTATAATCTTTTTCAACATTTTATTGTATTCTTTATAATATTCTTTTAAGTGTCCTTTATTAGATTTAAGAGTTTTATAATATAATTTCCTTTTATTTTTGCAAGCAATGCTAATTCCTTTCGTTATCTAGTTAATAATATTATTTGATTTCCTTTTTTTTTTTCTAATGATTGGAAAACACAAATCATAGAATAATTTAAAATGTTCAATAAAATTGTCATAGGCTTTGCTCGGATTTTCCTCGTCATATACATTGGAGAATATCAAATTTGAAATACAGTCTATAATTTTTTTATGTTGTCCGGGTGCTTGTCTCTAACATAATGGAAATTGTTGTCATAGTGTTTTAGGTTGCAATTTAAATTCGTTTCAAAAAGTTGCCCACTGTGATCCGAGAGCCTTGTGTGAATGACAGAAGATGTACTATTCTTGATATTGGTGATCACGTTATCTATACATGTTTTAGATTTGTTTGTAATGCGTGTAGATTCATTAATTGCCAGCCGCATATTATAAATGTCAACAAGCTCTGTGAATTTAGTAGTGTTTTTTGATTTTTTAAGTATGTCAATATTAAAGTCCCCTATGATAATTGTGTTTGCAAGATTTTTTGCCAAGTGTGGTCAATTTATTCAATACTAGCGGCCGCCCGCGACTTCGTCCGCGTGGAAAAGTAACTTTTTACCCCCCTTTTAACCCCTTACAACCCCCTTTTAGCAATAAAAAGTAGCCTATGTCCTTTCTCAGGGTCTAGATCATCTGTATACCAAATTTCATTTAAATCCGTTCAGTAGTTTTGGCGTGAAAGAGTAGCAGACAGACAGACAGACAGAGTTACTTTCGCATTTATAATATTAGTATGGAGTATGGATAATGTCCAGTCTGTTTATAAATATGTCCAAATTACTATCCGGGGTCCTATATACACATACAACAGTGCACTTCAGCAAGAGGATATACACTCCGCAGCATTCGAAATGTATTGCTATCGCGAGTTCAGTTACCCACGACAGTTTCCTGAATTCCAAATTTTTATGAACCAAAATTGCAGATCCTCCTCTACGTTGGTTTTTCCTGCAGAATTGTGCAGCAACAAGATATTCTTTGATTTTGATAACAGATTCAGCCCCTGCTGGAACGAAAGTTTCTGTGAAACATAGTATTTCGGGCCTAGATACAAGATCATTCAAGAGTATTTCTAATTCTGCAACTTTAGTCACTAAGTTATGTATATTGTGATGAAAAATGCTAAGTTTATTGGCTTTTTTCACGAAATAAATTATTTTCATTCGAGTATTAAGTGGCACTTTATTAATTATATCGTAGATTTTCTCCGTGTCAGTGTTTTCATTCAGTATTATGTCGTCAGTTTGTGTATTGGCGTCATTAAATTGCTTAATCTTTGTATATTCTGAATGTAACGCAAATTAGTTAAGTAGTTTTGATAGTTGTTTCTATAGCCCAATCGAAGAATTTCTTTAAGTAGTCGTCTAGTAATATGATTTAGAAATCTAGATCTTAAGTAAAAAAAAAATCTCGGAGGGTTCAGGTGGGACTCGAACCCACAACCTTCCACAATCCGGGTGGCTGTACTACCAATTATACTAGCCGAACCCCTTACTAAGCCGACGACGAACCCTCCGAGAATTTTTTAAGTGCAATATTTACCGTGGAATGGGGCTAATTTGATTTCGAAGGGCTACTTTGATAATCACTTCTTGTCATTACAAAATGTAACACTACCGTGAAACGGAAGGGAATATTTTATTGATTTTTTGTTTTTGGCAACACAGATAGTTGTGCCATCCGAAAAGTTCATGAGCAAACGTCTCTAATATATATTTAAAAAAATACAGCTTTTAAATACAGATTATTATTCAAAATTATGCGAAAACATTGTGCGGAAAACTTCAAAGATATCTTTGTAAGTATAAGATTTGTCGTTAATAACGAATATTTACTGTATTTAGTAGTTATTTGGGATGGGATAAAGTGGGGTTATATTTTTTTTCCTGCTAGTGTTGCCGTTAATAATTTATAATTTGTACCGTGGGGTGACTTTGATAGCTCCACGGGGCTACTTTGATGGCACTATCAAAGTAACCCCTCAATATTTTGATGCTATTGAAAACTTAATTGGGCTTAATTTTTCCATTCCAGAATCACGGTGCGAACATATAAAAACCTGTTAGGGTCAAGGGCTTATAAAAAATTTAAAGATTATAATTTAGCGCAAGTTTTAAACAGTGGTGAAGGAAGGAATGTCAATAAAACGGACAACTGAAACATATAAGAGAATTTAAAGATAATTTAAAGAAGTAAGAGATGATATAACTAACGTAGACCCTGAAAAAAATATTGTGGCATTTTTACCAAAACCAGAAGAAAAGACAGATGATGCTGGTAATACTATAATTGAATTTACTTTCGATATAAACCTATTAGAATGAAAATAATGACGTTATTTAGTGATTTCGGATCGTGATTTTAGACTTAGAAATCTTGATTAAGAGTGAATTGCTTACTATTTTTGATAACTTATCTTTACTGTTTTAAGAATTCATAAGTGAGAATTATAATAAGATCGTTGTCTTTGAAATATTTAAAAATTATAAAGCTTGTTTTTTATAATGTCATTACTCATTATTGTAATGACTTTCCTATTTCAGACTGATTTATAAAGCAATATAGTATTGTTCAGATTTGATTGGGTTATCTGAAAATATATGTCTTTAACTAATTAATAAAAACTAACCTTGTTTCATTATTTTCTTACAAAATAAGTGCTAAAACGTTCTATCAAAGTTACCCCATAGTAACAAAAGTTAAATAACTCAAAAAGTACTGATAGAAAATATAAACTGCTTTTAGTAAATTTTCTTAGAATTGGGGTTTCTTTCCAAATATTAAATAAAAAGATGGGGTTTCAAACTAGCCCCACTTTTATTGTAACTTTGATATCGACTTTTTTATTTTTTTTCAGCCAAAATATTCATTTATTTCTTTATTTCTCTATGTATTTGGAAAGAGCTCACCTATGCAGTAATAACTTATTTTTTATAAATAAATTTATGGCAAAAACATGGAAAATACGAGGAATCAAAATTTAAAAGCTATCAATCTCGCCCCATTCCACGGTACTTAAGAATAAATTGCAAAGAATTGCTATACCAAAAATAAAAATTATTCGTTAAGCAGTTTCATCTTAACTAGTGGTCAAATATTTGCAATAATGTTTCCACTGGATATTGTATAAGTATACCTACAATATTGATGAGACTATCGTCAGCTCATGGCGAGTTAAGCACTTACAAAATTCGTCGGCTTAGTAAGGGGTTCGGCTAGTAAAATTGGTAGTACAGCCACCCGGATTGTGGAAGGTTGTGGGTTCGAGTCCCACCTGAACCCTCCGAGAATTTTTTAAGTGCAATATTTACTTAAGAATAAATTGCAAAGAATTGCTATACCAAAAATAAAAATTAAATCTAGATCTGTTGGGAATAAGTGTAGAGAATCCCATATCGACAAACTCGCTATGCTTAAAAATAGAACAAGTACATTTTATTTCATTGTTTAGTTTGTATTTATTAACAATCCGGTTATATGGAATTTCGCTCACAATCACGTTTGTATGTTTAGTTTTCTAGTAGTATAATTAAATAATCTTCTTTTGTGAATTCCTTGGTGAGAACATTAATATCGTCTACAATATCTCCTGTTCTTGCTCCTGGCTCGAAATATGAGAACACTTTATAATTGGTTCCAAGCAATTTTTAAAGGGAAGCTTGCAATCCCCTGCCTTGTTCATCCGCCAGAATTACTACTTTGTGCTTTGGTTCATCAGTGTTACTGTAGTTGTCTTGATTTATTTTATTTTCTGTATAATTATCTGAATTTTTAATGTATATATTTGTATCATTGAATGTTTTATCTGTGTGTATGTCTTGTATTTGTACATTGCTGGTATCACTGTTATAACTTTTATCATTTTCTTTTATTAAGCTATCATCACCTGTGCTAGTGTTTTCATCTGTTACTAACGTCCAAAATCTTCTTTGCTCTCCTCTTCATAGTTCAACTTTTTAGAACATTTTTCTTTTTTATTTTCTTTTCTTAGTGAGTCTGACATTAAAGAATCGCGTTTTTGTCTCTTTTTCTTTGTTTTACTCTTTCCTGTGCTTCCTGTATTACCTTCTTCAGTTATCTTTTTTAAAGTTTTAATTTGTTTTTTATTATTTTCTACCTCTTGTTTAAGTCGACTATTTTCAATATTAAGTTTTTCTATTTCTAGATGCGCCCCATCTAGTTCCAGTACAATTTGTTCCAATTTTAATTTTAGCTCTGTTATTTCTTATAATTTATATTTTTGGTATAGCAATTCTTTGCAATTTATTCTTAAGTAAATATTGCACTTAAAAAATTCTCGGGGGTTCAGGTGGGACCTGGTCCCACCTGAACCCCCCGAGAATTTTTTCTGTTATTTCTTCACAGTCACCGCTGAGGTTCGGTAAGCTCCGCATAGTGCTATCCATCATTGTACTATTATGGTCATCGTCGGACAAGTTTCTTGAAAGATCAAAATTTGATTGTGATTTAAGTTTATTACGACTTGTTACAAAATCCATGTCAATCCAATAATGAGTAATAATCAATAATAAAAAACAAAATTAAATTCAGGTCAATATAATATGGCAATGTCAGGTAATTTATTTTCTTAAGAACGCAGTCAATCTAAATGCCAAATAAATATTTTTCTTCAGAACGCATCCGTAGTCTATGGTTTTCTGTCGTACAGTTGGTAGTACTGAGTGTCAAGTTTAGTTCGAAAATGTCATCGGCGTAGTCCAATCAGCAGACTTTTAATTAGCGGATATTCGAAGTGTTTGTAATGTAAACAATCAGTAATTACGATTTTAAACAATAACGACTTATGTGAAAGTCTTACCGCTAAGGATTTCTTGAAAAATCTTCAACTGTAGTGCACCAATTGGGGATTTGTGATGTTCGCCTGTGATGTTGAGGTTATGTGCTGATGTTGTGATGACTTGTGGTGGTAATTATTCAGTATTTTTCTTTAAACAAATATTTATTTACGGAGCCAGTAAACAACAACTTTCTCTTTCGAGTAGTTAGTCTTCTTCCAGATCAGGATTCACTTCATCGATGTCTGGGTCAGTGCTTTTACCATTAATAGTTTTTAGGTTTATGTAAAATTCTCGAAAAGATGCGTCAATTAAATCAAGAAGATCCATCAAATCATTTTTCTTCTCAGCACTGATAGGCAAGGACTCTTTGGAAATTTGGTTCAACTGCAAAGAGTTGTTGCCTACCTTTCCTCGTTTATTAAAATTTATAGATTTAAATGAAAAATCACGATCGAGATTGTCTTTAAATAAAAACTTTCCTAAAACAGTTTTATTATATTGTAACCATTTAACTGGTTGCCATAGAAATTTTTCACCGGACTCATCTTGCTTATTTATGGTATAAGGACCTTTTTTGGTTTTTAAAGAAGAGAAATCGAAAAAATCTTCCAATGTCATTACTACAACCTGGAAAGGTTTTTGTACTTTACAGGTTCTTATTAATTGCACCCAATCACATAAATGATTTATCTTCATCTGAGTCTTTTTTTTGTTTTTTCTATTATGGCATGCATCACATTCCATATGCGTGTGTCCGCTTACAAAAAATTTATGACTTATTTTTTCCAGGGTCGGATGATGTTTGACTAAATACAGAAACATCATAGTCACAATGTTATTTTTATTCTGTCCACCACAAGTGTCCGAATAAAAGATAACTTCTTTGACTTCTGGTGCTAAACCATTACAGAAATGCCACAAGCAAGACGCTATTTGATTGGCGCCTCGTGCCCCAATAGTCTCGTCCCACAGGTAGCATGTGGCTTTATTATTCGATAAATCATGTATCGTTAAATTAAATGACCATAGTTGTCGCTTGTAAAAAGATACCGACGTTTTTAAATAAGGCATCGGTAGCCTTTATGGAAGTATTGGTCTTATATAGCTATATCCTTGTCCATTCTTTTTTCATGATATGCTTTTTCAGCTAAAGTTTGATGTTCGGTCTACTCAGTAATCAGTTGTGCTTTACTATCCCCATCTGCAACTTTTATTTTAGCGTTTAGAACATCGCAGGTGTTACACGTATCTTTTGATGGCTGCTTGAATGATAAATTTAGGTCGTGAAAACATTTAGCATTATTATAATTTTAACGACACTGGTTTTGGAACAGAGTTTTTGTAATCTCGATACATTTTCGATATTGACAAATCAGCGGGCAAATATTTTTTACCAGTTGATTTTCTACAATAATGGCTCTCATAACTTGGGAAGCTATTAATGTGATTACGTACAACTGACAAATCTTCTATAGTTTTTTTATTCTTAGGGGGTTTAAGACCTCTTTGATCAGAGTCAACAATTCCTGTAGATGACTCTTTCTTCTTTTCTATAATTACATTAATGAGTCCCTTGGTCTCACCCAATATCCTACAAAAACACTTCTTACAAACAGGTTTATCCTCATTTAAAATATGTAGAGTGTATAGGCAATAACAATCTCTTTTAACATTTATACTGTCAGTTCTTTGCATTTTTTTCGGGAGTATTTTTACTGATTTTGATATAAATGATGCCCTTCTATCTCTTTCTCCTAATTTCCAATATTGTTGAAAACAGTTTTCTCGTTCAGCAACTGAGATTCTTTTAGCACACTTTAATCTACAGGATCTTAAATCTTTTATTTCTCTTTCAGGAACCACTTTACCCTTTTCTGTTATATAGCTTTTTCCGGTATTCCTTTCGTGATCAGCACTTCTTAATTTTTTTGTACTTACTGTCTCAGTTCCTTCAATATCTGCGGTTAACGTCGGATTTTTATTCGTTTCTGGTACGTCATCTAAAAAATGTTTCATGTAAATTATACTGTTAGTGAAATTCATAAAAAATACAGTACCTATTAGTTTTATAATAGCTAAAGTAGTGATAGTTAATGTTTCCAACTAACCTGAAATAGATGGTGTAATCTCATGCAAATTGTTGTTTTCTGCGGGATTATTACACATTTCTTTCTGTTTAACTACTTCTTCTTTTTCTGTTAAAATGTTTTTTTGTATGTCGTCTTCTTCACCTTTAGTAATTAAACTAACTGATTCTGTCCGTGTCTCTGTGTCATTTTTATGCGAAATTTGTGTTAACTTAGGGATTTCATCGTCCGTTTCACAATCTGTTTCAGAATCACAGTTAGAAGCTGGTTTTGAATTTTGTATCACAAGATTGGGGCTATTAATCAAATGAAATGAAAAAATCTTTATTTGACACAGTAAGAACATACACTAAGACGCAAGAACAAACAATACAATATTAAAAGGTTATCGCTGCGAGACTGGACAGCCCGATCATCGCACACTGGAGGTGTATGCACGTCCGGTCCAATCCTCACTACAATTTCCTATGAAGGAATGTGGTTGGGGATTGTAACCGGATTGTGTCAACAATATTTATGTGTGTGTGTGTGTGTGATTTTTGTTAATTTTATTTAATTGTATTCTATGTATATGGATGCTTTAATCTGAAAATAAAAAATATTCATTCATTCATTCATTCATTAAAAAAAATATATAAAATACATAAATTAACACAAAGTACAAAAGAAACAAAAAGCAACTGTGCCAAATAGGCGACCGCTCAGCTTTTGTCGGAGCTAGCCAGATATAGCTAGCGCCGACGCTGGTTTTCAGCGGCTGGCCTAAAAACATTGCGCCTCTGTTCCCCTCTGCCACCACTTATAACAACCCGACAAGGTGTACTAAACAGAGACAGAGATGAACAGAAACGCAGCTTGGGGGCAAGATGAGACACATAAGTAATAAATGTAACTAGGTGACATACAGCATACAGATATACAAAAAAAAAATAACAACAGGTGAAAAACAAAGCAATACATAGACGCAACATACGAACATCAGGAAATATATATTTAAATATATACATACACATACATATATATATATATATATATATATATATATATATATATATATATACATACATACATCATCAGTAGCATCAAAGAAGCAGCGCGGTTCTTCAGATTCAACTAATCCATACTATCCATATCCATCCATACTATCCATACTTCCATACTAATATTATAAATGCGAAAGTAACTCTGTCTGTCTGTCTGTCTGTCTGTCTGTCTGTCTGTCTGTCTGTCTGTCTGTTTACTCTTTCACGCCAAAACTACTGAACGGATTTAAATGAAATTTGGTATACAGATGGTCTAGACCCTGAGAAAGGACATAGGCTACTTTTTATTGCGAAAAAGGGGTTGTAAGGGGTTAAAAGTGGGGTAAAAAGTTACTTTTCCACGCGGACGAAGTCGCGGGCGGCCGCTAGTACATTGTATAATTCTTGTGTTTTTGGTGTCATTGGTCGAAGTGTGTGTGGTGTCATTGGTTTTTGGAGGGTAAAGCTGAGCGCGTCCGTGGGCTTTAGCTCTAGATACCCACACGTGCCCCCTGGGTAGCGCCAAATGCTCAGCACTGGTGGTAGGCTTCGGCTGCGGCTTGTAACCACCCACCTAACAAAGTCAAGCCGCCAAGCGACTATCGTCGTGTTCCGGCTTGATGCTAGGTGTTGCCATTCCGGCAAGGGAGCCCGAACAGTTGCGCTGCCGAGTGAGCCGATTTCGGTAATGCGTGACTGTTGCGCTGGATGACTGATCGCGGAGGGTAGCGGGATCCTAAGCACGGTTCACCGCTGGCCGACCGCAGGTAGTAGGGGGCCCAAGTAGTAGGATAGCCACCTATGAAAGGCTGCCCCGCCAACTAGCGAAAAATCCCAGGATGCGCCATCGTGCCGGTTGGCGACCGGATGCGAGGGCCCGTTGGACATCCCTGGGGGGGTTAGGGCGTCCCCGTGCGCTCCAGCTCAGTCATCCGTTCGCGTAGCATCATAGCTGCACCGTCTGGCGAAAGCTTCGAAGCGCCTCGTTCCTCTGTCCTCTGCCAGCCTGTCCACTCTAAACTAACACAATGTCTTATAAAACTAAAAAGAAACTGATAAAACAGCGGTTGCACTCCCTCGCACTAAAAGTGCACCTCGCTAACATCCGGGGGTTGCACTCCAATCTCGACCCGGTCCATCACCACCTGGAGACCGAAAAACCGCATCTGCTGTTCCTCACGGAGACGCAAATCAGATGTCCCTTAGACGCAGCATACTTACATTATACAGGTTATACCCTGGAGCACAGCTTTAAACAACGCGCTGGCGTCTGCGTCTATGCTCGCGATGACATCTGCTGCCGGCGTCTCCGAAACCTTGAGGATTCCAGTTTCTCCACTTTATGGGTTCTGGTCGACACTGGTGTAGAGAAAATTCTCTATTGCAGTGTCTACCGGTCGCACGCCGATAACTCGGAGACAACCAGGTTGTTTCAGCACCTCAGCGCTTCCGCAGAAGTGGCCCTGCAAAGGTACCCGAGTGCGCAACTTGTCGTTCTGGGGGACTTTAACGCCCACCACCAAGAGTGGTTGTTCCCTTTCCAGAACACCGACCACGCTGGAAGATTGGCGCATACATTTTCTCTGACGCTAGGCCTCTCCCAGCTGGTGAATTGCGCTACTCGTATACCTGATGTAGACGGCCACACGGCAAACTGCTTGGATCTACTGCTGACAACCGATCCAGACCGATACCAAGTGGCAATCTCTTCCCCCCTGGGAAGCTCTGACCACTGTCTGGTGAAGTCCGTATCGGTTTACTCTCCGTCCGTCCAAATTCCTACTGGAACTAGACGAGTTTGGCGATACGGATCAGCAGATTGGGACGAGATGAGGCACTTTTTTGCATCATATCCCTGGCGTCGCTCTTGCTTTTCTTCAAACGACCCAACATGCTGCGCAGACGAAATTTCTGGCGTGATACTTCGGGCTATGGAGTACTTTATTCCATACTCTGATGTCTCGCAACAGAACAAAGCTCGCCCTTGGTTTAACGCGGACTGTGGTAAAGCCGAAGCGCTTAAACACTCCGCTTACCAATCCTGGGCTGATGCTCGATCCTGCAAGGCCCCGAATGTTGGGAAATTGAAGAAAGCCTTTAACAGAGCCACCAAGTCCTGCAAAAGTACCCTCCGTAAGGCCCGCTTCGACCACATTAGCCGTATAGGAGCCAAATTAGCATCTTACCCGTCCGGAAGCAAAGCTTTTTGGTCTCTGGCTAAGTCGGTGGAGGCTAATTTTTGCCGGTCAACACTGCCGCCTTTGATGATGCCTGACGGAACGCTAGCTCACACAGCCCAAGAGAAAGCAGATTTGTTTGCTTCCCTCTTTGCGAGCAATTCACGACTAGATGCAACTGATAAGAATCCACCTACGATACCTCAATGTACTTCTGCGATGTCTGAAGTCCATATTCGCCAGAAAGAGGTACTTAAGACACTCAGTGCTCTAGACGTTAATAAGGCTAGTGGTCCTGATGGCATCCCGGCTATTGTCTTGCGAACCTGTGCCCCTGAGTTGTCACCTGTTTTGACTCGCCTTTACCGCCTTTCCCTCAGTACCGGACGGGTTCCGAGCTCCTGGAAGCTTGCTAATGTCCAACCTGTACCAAAAAAAGGTAGTCGTGCTGACCCTGCAAACTATCGCCCTATCGCAATCACCTCCATACTCTGTAAGACTATGGAGCGTGTATTGAACAACCGTCTCCTTGCATACCTAGAAGACAATGACCTTCTCAGTGATCGTCAATTTGGCTTCCGCCGCCGGCGATCTACTGGGGACCTTCTAGCGTATGCAACCCACCTATGGAGCGAAGCCATCGAGAAACACGGCGAAGCTCTCGCTGTATCCCTCGACATCTCCAAGGCTTTTGATAGGGTCTGGCACGCAAGTCTCATTGGCAAGCTCTCGTCGTACGGAATCACTACCGACCTCTGCAAATGGATTGAGGACTTTTTGAGGGGCAGATCAATACGGGTAGTCTTGGATGGCTACTTTTCTGATCGCCATGGCATCAATGCCGGCGTCCCTCAAGGTTCTGTTCTTTCCGCAACTCTATTTCTGCTGCACATCAACGACCTGCTGCTGACTCCAGGTATTTTTGGGTACGCCGATGACAGCACAGTTTCGGAAAGATACCTATCAGATGCGAGGTCCGGTGCAGCTGTCGGTTCTTTGAGGGAGGGCATGGTGGAGAGGGTGAATGCTACCCTGAATGCTGTCTCCATATGGGGAGAAGCCAACTTGGTAGGGTTCAATCCCACCAAAACACAGGCTTGTCTTTTTTCGGCAAAACGGAGTCCGTTTCATCTGACTCCGACTTTCCGAGATGTTTCCGTACCAGTGACAGACCATCTAGACCTTCTAGGCTTGAACCTGTCTGCTAACCTCAATTTCGGTCGCTATATTGAGTCCATAGCCAAAACTGCTGCAAAGAAACTGGGCGTTCTTTGGAAGGTGAGGCGATACTTCAACCCCGAACAGCTCTTAAGCCTATATCGAGCCCAGGTTCGCTCCTGTTTGGAGTACTGCTGTCACCTCTGGGATGGTTCTGCCCAGTATCAGTTGGACGCTCTGGACTCTATAGAGCGCCGTGCGAAGAGACTCATCGGTGATGACGAACTCTCTGAGGCTAGCCTACAGAGCCTCGACCACCGCAGACGGGTGGCAAGCCTCTCTGTCTTCTACCGGATTCATTTCGGGGAGTGTGCGGAGGTTCTGCATAATTTGATCCCCCCCAGCCCATTCCACCACCGGACGACAAGGCGCGGCGAGAGTTTTCACCCTTACGTGGTAGATTTGCCCCCTGCCCGTACGAAGCGATTCGCTTCCACATTTATCATACGGACAGCTAAGGAGTGGAACTCCCTGCCGAGGTCTGTTTTTCCCGACCACTATAACTTGGCTATCTTTAAGGCAAGAGTGAACAGGCATCTTCTAGGCAAACGCGTGTCATCCTAGACCTCATCGTCGCTTTCCATCAGGTGCGATTGTGGTCAAGCGTTGGCCTATAGTCTAATAAAAAAAAAAAAAAAAAAAAGAAGTATTTTATTTTATTTTATTTTATTAAGAACACAAAACAGATAACAGTTGAGAATGTTGTACAATGCACATTTACGAGATAACTTAAGAGCTAAACTATTATCTAAAAACATGTGTCCCTGACATGAATAGATAAACACAAAACGAGAAAGGTGCCTGAAGGGCCATAGGTAAAAAGTTAAGTATAATTTATCATTATATTACATATTTTAATGACATATTTTTACATATTTTAATTATAATCTAGGTAGGAGGGCCCGAGGGTTCTGATGGCCCTCTTGAAGATTTTTGGACAAACAGCAAAGATATCGACGGTAGCAATTAACAAAGTCGGAACTACATTTTGGCCATTTTCGGTTTATTGTACTAAAACACTTAAAATATCAATATCTACAAGTTCGCAAAGTTTTAAATCTCAAACTTAATGGGAACTTAGTTTTTCATAAGGGATAATGTAGGATGTTTCAATAGAAGCCCCTTAATATTGTCGGAAAATACAACGCGACATAGTTGCGCGGGCGCGGGAGGCGCGCGGGGGACCGCGCGGCTGGCGTATCTCCCAGTTCCCACATCGTTAGCGGGGTGGGTGCGCGCGCCACGCGTGCGGCGACTTATTTCCGAATTCTGTAATTTTATTTGTTAAAGTGACTTATAATATATGTTTAAATAATGTCTCGGTCAGAGCGAATACTCGGCATGGTGAAACAAAAGGATTCTAAAAAAGAAATACCCGAAACTCCTGTGACTGTCGGCGGCATTCAAACATGTTCCGGACATAATACAACTAGTAAGTAAAATACTATTAAATAACAAATTTTATTTTAATTTAAAGGGCCCATATCTTTTGATAGTATTGTTTTTGAAAGCATAATAACAAAATAAATGTTTAAAAATACACTGACCGGTTAATATTGTAGAAAGTGTCAGATCCTACATAATTAATCGGATTGGACTTAATAATTTGTGTCGGATATACCACATCCTACAATATTTGTTGCTTCGTATTGATGTACTTTTGTCGGATGTGGTATTACCGACAATATTAACGGCTCGCTTTTTCTAGATTTTGTCGGATGTGGTAGTACCAACAATATTATTCGGGTATCATAAATTAAAGTTCTGTTGGATGTGGCAAATCCTACTTTATTAAATGCTTCGGAGTTCAAATGAGTGTCGGTTATGATGAGATATACTAATTTTAATGATTAATTTTACAAGTTTTAATGATAATATCGCCATGTTAGCTTAACATAACTACTAACAATGCTATGCTTAATTACTGTGTCTGTGAGTTATCCATAAATTGCGTCACTCGTTAAGGGGGATAGGGGGAAAAGGTTTTTAATACGCGTATCGTAATTTTAAGTTTACTAATAATAAAATAATTTTGATGTTAATATAATTAATGTGAATTTGTGGTTTTAACTTAATAGTTATGACAAGTGGGAAGGGGGTGGGGGAGGGGGTAGGTTAAGGAAACAACAATCAATAAATTCGTGTGACGTGATTTAATGACTACCCTAAAGTAATTACATAATAAAGGGCTGAAAAGATTTTTTAGCTTCTTCTTGAAATTACAAGCGAGGTCGCGGTCAGAAGTCGAAATTATTTTTGCTGTTGAAAATACTTAATCCAAATTATTTTTGCTTTTCAGTTTGCATGTAATTTTGTGATCATGCAACTTTTAGATTAGGTACCTACCTAAAATTAAGAGTGTAATTAAAAAAGTCTAATTTATTTTTATCCACATGTATTGCGTTTGCGTTTCTTATAAAATAAATTGATTCTTTTCAGGAGAAGAATCTCCCATACCCGAGGAGTTTCGAGAGGAGTTAATACAGCTGCAAGATTTGCTACAAGATGTATTCAACGATAGCAGTAAAATTTTGACAGAAGATATTCCTGACGCACTGGATTCGGACTATCAAGATATACCAATACAAGCCGCTCCAGAGATTTTAACTACAGACGTAAAAACCCCAGACTACTCCAATGAAAATATTTTGTCACAAACAGTTCCAAGTAAGTCATTAAAAAACACTCAATCTGTATCTGCATCGACTCAAACTTACCATAAACTAAATGAAGCTCAAACAACTTCTATGCAATCACCTATTCCGTTTCACAATGAAATAACTCATGAGGAACACATTCCAAACAATGACGATAAATTAGAAGAAACTCACACAACTCCTATGCCATCACCTACTCCGATACATAATAGAAATTGTGACAATCAGTTTTGTTCCTCTTGTGTCGAGAATTTTTCTCCGTTGGACGAATATGATAACATAGACACACCGTCTGATTTTCATTCTTTAAGTAATGTTCCAACCCCATCATCTACAACCAGTTCAAGGAGGAAAACGTATAAAAGCGATAAGGGTAAGAAGCGTCTTGTCCATAAAGATAGATGGGTAACAGTTCAAAGGAAGCAGAAGAAAAATACTGGTCAAGAATTTGTAAACAAGAAGGGAAAAGTAATTAAAGAGAAAAAATTGAAAGACCCGTGCTCTGAAAAATGCCGTTTAAAGTGTAGGGAAAAGATTTCGAATGAGAATCGTTTACGTATTTTTAAATATTTTTGGCGTTTAGGTGAAAAGCAGCTACACTGGAACTTTGTTATTAAAAACACTAAAAAAACCCTAAAACGTCGTCAAACCACTGAGATAACTAAGCATAACCGACAAAATACATTCCAGTATTTTCTTCCGGATGCTGATAGAAAAGCTGTGAAAGTCTGCAAGACTATGTTTCTGAACACAATAGCGTTAAGTGAACGTGTCGTAACCACAGCATGGAAAAAATACGATGGCAATACTGTAATGCTAGAAGATAAACGAGGGTGTTATGAACATAGCAAGCGGGTTTGTAATGATGAGATGGTGAGAAGCGTTTGTGACCATGTAAGATGTTTTCCTGTGGTTGAATCCCATCGTATTCGAAAAGATTCCAATAAACTGTATTTAGAAGGCATAGAAAGCGTATCACGTATGTTTAAATTATATTGTCAATGGTTTGATGCTACTAAATATTCCTCGCAAGCAATGACCAAAAGACAATATAGAGATATTGTTAATCAAAACTTTAATCTGGCACTACACAGACCTAAAAAAGATAAATGTGACGTATGTCACGTATTCGAGAACAAATCTGAGCCTACGGATGAAGAAAAAAACGAGTTCTCTAAACATCTAGCGCGAAAAGTTAGAGCTCGAGAGTTAAAGAAGGCCGACAAAAATGATGCTGAATCTAGCGATAAAGTTGTGGCAGCGACCTTTGATTTCCAAAAAGTGTTGGTTACTCCTTACGGGGACGTGAGTGTCCTTTACTATAAAAGAAGGTTAGCAACATTGAATTTTACAGTTTATGATATGGGTTCAAAAATTGGTACTTGTTATATGTGGCATGATGGTATTGCTAAGCGCGGTTCAATTGAGGTGTCTAGTTGTCTTCTCAATTTCATTACACACTATGTTGAGAGAGGAGTTACTGACTTCCGGTTTTGGTCTGACAACTGTTCAGGTCAAAACCGCAATAGAATTGTTTTCTCAATGTACTTGTTCGCAGCTAAAAAATTTGGTGTGACTATAACTCACCGTTTTCTAGAAAAAGGCCACACCCAAAACGAGGGGGATAGCGTCCATGCTACAATCGAGCGATCTTGCCGGCATAAGACGATTTGGGTGCCAGAAGAATGGTATTGCTTAGCGTGGTGGGCTAAATCAGATGGTGAACCTTACGTAATAAAAGAGGTAAAACAAGAGGAAGTCTTTGATTTTAAAGCCTTTCTGGCTAATAAAAATTGGACCAAAAACACTTCCAATGAAAAAGTTACGTGGACCGCCGTCAGAGAAGTTAAAGTTAACGCTGAACAGTATGATCGTATAGAGTACAAATACGATTTGAATGATGAGCCAAATACAATCATTGTAGTACGCGTCGGGATGCGAAACAAAAAACGATTAGTACCTGAATTGGAATTGCATCGGGCCTATGAAGCGCCGTTACCTATCAACAGGGACAAATACAAAGATTTGACAGACCTCTGCCGAAATGGAATCATACCTGATCGTTACCATGGTTTTTATTTCTCCATAAGTCATACTGATAATGCCGATGTAAATAACGACCATGATGATTCGGATTGATTTTTCCTTATTACCGCCGACGTAGATAATAATTAATTGATTGAGAGGATGGTAAGTGACCATCAAAGCACCTTTTATTTGTAACA
This sequence comes from Cnaphalocrocis medinalis, assembly GCA_014851415.1. Classification (NCBI taxonomy): domain Eukaryota; kingdom Metazoa; phylum Arthropoda; class Insecta; order Lepidoptera; family Crambidae; genus Cnaphalocrocis; species Cnaphalocrocis medinalis. Next base: position 5,956,918 of record CM026274.1, read on the forward strand.
ATCAATACTATTATAAGACTGATAGAAGTGCCATGTTTATTTTGTTACTGATAGGTTGATTAAAATACGTAAATACTTATATAAATAAAGTAAGATAGAGATGATTACCAAAGGTAAGAAAATTATTTTTATATGATTGATTTTTAGAGCTGTGTATTGATCTCAGTTTGTTAAAAATATTTGATAACTGGGTAGGGTAAGTAAGATGTTAAATGTTGTTATTAATGCACAATAATTGAAATAAAAGAGTCATATTAATGAAGAAATTTTTTGATTTATGTTTGATGGATCTCAATTTTTTTTATTATTTTAAGAGTTTAAATTTGTTTCAGTTGTAATACTATAATAATAAACACTTTTGAATTTATTTAGAGTACTTGGAGGCAGTTTTGTAATAATTAAATGATGTAGTAATACAAATATTATTCACGTGTTGCTGTGCTTTGTAATACCTAAGTTTCATAGAATGTTTTTAATTAGCAATAAACAAATTTCATTTTGATCTTTTTTTACTCAGTGTTTTATTTTAATTTAAGCAGTTTTTTTATGTAATTTCAAATTACTAATTTGTGACAGACGAGCATACGGATCACCTGGTGGTATGCAATTGCCGCCACCTATGTACACCTGCAACGCCAGTGTAGTTACAAGAGCGCTGCCAACCTTTAAACCCCCTCTACCCCCGATTGAGCCTCCGGTACCCTTACTCACTCAGCGAAACACAGCACAGGTGCTGCTTCACGCCGGTTTTCTGTGAGGCAATATTATCACTCCAAGTCAAGTCAAGTCGGCCCAGCCATGACGAAGCGTGGCTCTCCCAAGATTAAGTTTGCTGTTTTTCATGCCTACTTCCTTAGTAACTCATAGAAGTTACTCATAGAATAAAGAATGTTAGAAAATCATTAATTGTTATTAATATCCGACGCAATCGGTCAAAATAAAAGCGGGGAACATTGTAGTATGTTCCACTTTCGACATTATGACCAACAGAAGTTCCGATTACTAAAGCGGTATGTACCACTTCCAACATAATCGTGATTGTAAAGTCCAATGAATATTGTTGGATGTTCCACTTCCGACATACCAGCTTGCTTTTCAGTCGGTTAATTATGTAGCATGTGCCTTATTACCATATCATTCTGTCGTGTATGTACAAACATAGCACTATACCAAATTTTAACTCGATATCTCATTTAGATCCAATTTTATTCAAGTTTGAAACTTTAATCGCCCGTCCTGTAAAGTAGTGATTTTTCACTTCCTACTTTGTTAATTGCTACCGTCGATATCTATATCGTGATTATTTCGTGCAAGTTCGTTGTATTGGCGACACATGCGGACTATCGGGTTGTAGAACGATGTGTTATTGCGGTATACCCGAAGGGAAAATAATTTGGGATTACGAATTCTAAAAAGAGTATTGAAATTTAAAGCAGATAGGAGTGTTGGGGAATCTATTAATGAATTGACAATTTTGTGGAGATATATTAAGTCAGTCTGCATACGTCTTGCCTCTAGAGTAGGTAAATTATATTTTTCTAGTCGATCGCTGTAGGTGTTCAGCTTCCGGTGGTTGCCCTGCCTGAAAGAGAGAGTTCTCAGCATTTTTTTCTGAATAGATTCAATGCGATTGTTATGCACAGCATAGAAGGGTGACCAAATTATGGAACCATATTCGAGATTACTACGCACGAGTGTGTTGTATAGATATATAATAGAGCGAGACTTTTTAAAATGTTTTGTGTTACGTAGCACAAACCCCAAGAGTTTAGCACTTTTATTATATACTAGTGGCCGCCCGCAACTTCGTTTGCGTGAACTTTATGACTCTTGGCTTAAAGATGAACAAACTTGGAACCCCCCTTTTCGCTCCATTAGGGGTTTAAGTTTGGAATATCCTTCCTTATAGGATCTCATTCAAAAATGCTCATCACATTTGACAATTTTCCATTCCATTTCATTCCATATTTGTTATAGTGGAGCTGGGCTCTTAGAGTTCCAAACCAGATGTTCCATGATCTTTGATTTTTTCATGGCATCATAAAATGCTCGTCAATCTGAACAACTTTTGTTAAAGTGCCATTGACCTACCTCTTATAGTTTAGCTGGGCTGTTGTGGTTCTACATCAAGGAGCCTGGTCTTCAAAATATAATATATCCTATAAGTTGCCCTGATATTACAGCTATACAATAAAAAAAGTTTCATTCGAATTGGTTCAGTAGTTTCCGAGATTAGCGCGAACAAACAGACAAACAGACAAACAGACAAACAGACAGACAAAAATTTTAAAAATCATTGATTCATGTTCTGTTACTGTTTTTTAGTCGTCCTAAGTTATTTTGAGATAAATATCTTCAATGTACAGACACAGCTTTTTTACATTTTTATTATATGTATAGAGTATAGATGTATGAGTAATGATCTCTGAAACTCAATTTGCTGTCGAAGATTATTCCAAGGTCCCTTGCTTTGCACTGACGATACAAAGTATTGTGGTTTAACTTATAGTGGTACTGCAGTCGATTTATTTTTCTAGTGAAGGTCAGAACAAAACACTTGTCGGCATTTAGATGCATGTAGTTGTCAGCACACCACAGGGAAAGTTTATTGAGATCTCTCTGTAGGGTCTCTGCGTTGCTATGATCAGCAACTGTGGAAAAGATCTTGAGATCGTCAGCGTATAAGAGACATGGACTACTCAGGCTATCTATCAAATCATTGATGTACACGTTAAAAAGAAGGGGCCCCAGATGCGATCCTTGAGGTACACCAGATGTGACTGCTACGGGAGCCGAGAATTCCCCCTTAAGGGCAACCAACTGACTACGGCGAGACAAATAAGACTCCATCCAACGGAGTAGTGATCCATGCACGCCCATTGCTTGTAATTTTTGACAAAGTTTAACGTGGTTGACCTTATCAAAGGCTTTAGAGAAGTCTGTGTAGATAGAATCCACTTGAACATTTCTGGCGAATGCTTCACACAAGTAATTTTTATATTCTAATAGGTTGGTTATAGTTGATTTATTTTTGACGAATCCATGTTGGCTAGGAGAGAGTGAGGAACTGATATGAGAGTAGATATCATCGTATACTAAAGACTCGAACAACTTAGGGCAACAAGACAGAATGCTAATAGGTCTATAGTTTAGGCAGAGTGATTTGTCACCGCTTTTGTGTATAGGAACAACGTGAGCATATTTCCAAGAATCAGGAAAGATGCCTGAGCTTAGCGACTGATTAAATAATAAGGATAAGGGCAAGGACAATTCATCTGCGCATCGTTTTAGAATTAAAGGTGGAATTTCGTCAGGCCCAGCGCTCTTGTTAGCGTCCAAGTCCTTCAATTTCCTTTTGACGTCGTTCTCTCTTAATGTAATTGAAGAAAGGCAGGTGTTCGAAGTCTTATATTGTAGACATGTGGGGGTACTGTTACATCCTACTGGGTCCTCGAACACGGAGCAGAAGTATTGTGAGAATAGTTCACACACTCCCTTGAGGTCTGATGCATCTTTGTTATTGTACTTCATTACTTTGGGAATTGCATTGCACTTTCCTCGCTTGCTATTCACGAAGGACCAGAAGTATTTGACATTTGTGGTTAGTCCGTCTTCAATAGAGTTGATGTATTGTTTATAGCAGTGATCTATGAGGCGCTTACAACGAGCACGAAGAAGAGAAAAGACGTCGTAATCCCGAGGGTTTTTATATTTTTTGTATAACTTATGGTATTTGTGTTTTTCAGCCAGACATCGTATAACGGGAGCGTTAAACCATTTGGGATATTTGTAAGATTTTTTAGAGATAATGGGCGTGTGGTTTTTAATTATAGTTATAAGAGTATTTGTAAAAGCGTTGGTGTTAATATTAACGTCAGAAGATGCCAGAATATTTTGCCAATTCGTGTTTTTCAATTCAGATTTAATTTTACCTAAATCGCACTGTTTATAGTTGTATCGTTTACAATACTTAGGTTTAGTTATTTTAAAACTTGTATGCAGACTAATAGAAATAGTGATAGCAGGATGGTGTCGGTCCAAACGACTCAAAGGATTACATTCTCGAACCTCCACGGTGTCGAAAGTACTGAGTACTAGATCAAGTTGCCTATTATTTATATTACTTATGCCATTGTACTGCTGAAAACCACACAGTGCTATAGTGTCAAGCAGCAGAACAGATTTTTTGTCCGCTGTTGGAGAAGGGATAGCGTGGTTAAAATCTGGAGATCTAGTCCATTGAAGATGTGGTGTATTGAAGTCGCCAATACAGAGAAACTGCTCGTCAACATCAGCCGCGAGTATTAAATTTTGGCAATGCTGGTAATATTTAGACAGATCATCTAACGATATATACGGAGGAATGTAACACAGAAGCACATTTAGTTTGCAGTCGCCAGGTGAAGCAGGATAAAACGTGACCCAAATATCCTCAAGATCAGATTCCCAAGAAGACTGTCGAATTACACTGAAAGACTTCTTTATTGCCAGCGCGACTCCGCCACCATCCTTTTTGACGTTTGAGGAAGTACATCTATCTCTACGAAATACATGATACCTAGTGTCAAAAATCTCGCTGTCAGATATAGATTCATTGAGATTAGTTTCCGTTAAACATATTACATCGTAGTTGCTAGAAAGTATATTCATGTTTATATCAAGTAATTTAGATCTTATTCTATTAACATTTTGATATAAAATATCCATAAAAAGAAAAAAATAATATAAATGTAATAATTATAATTATTAGCAGTCTTGTCTACTTTTGAAATATTTTGTTCAGAGAGTCTACGTTCTTGATGTGTACAGCCCCTGATGCGTCATCTTTACGGACATAGATCCTTCCAAAACGAATCCAGACGTATTTGTAATTACTGCTTGCTGCGGCTTTGCGAGTCTCTGCATGTAACATCTTTAGTTCAGGTGAGAGGTGTTCGGCAACATAAATTCTGCAGGCCTTAGTAGGTGGCATACCTAATTGCGTGGAGTTAAGCATTGCGTTCGGGTGATTTTTGTTATAGCGATGCACGGCAGACAATACCAGATCGCGTTGGCGGGGTGAAGCCAGCGTCACCAAGATGTTGCGGGGGCGGCTGGACCCAGCGTTCATTTTTGCAACTCTTCTACACGCTCTAATTGATGCGTCGTCAATGTTAACCTGAAGCAATGCACAGAGCTTGTGGAATAAATCTAGCAAATTTTCATTTTGGTATTCAGGAACAGCTTGAATCTCTATGTTGAGGCTGCGAGACAAGTTGTCCATATTGCTGACCTTATTTTGGACTGCTGTTAATTGCCTCCTGATGTCGCTGTTTTCTTTCTCTAGCTCATGGATTAACGAATTCTGTTTATCTATCTTTAATTGGAGATCTTTTTGTCCGGAGCTGAGAAAATCTGTGGTTTCAGTAAAATCGTTCTTTACCTCCTTCAAAGCCTCATTTATTTCACTACGGACCATTTCCTGAATATCCGTTCTTAGGGCGGTACGTAATGAAGACATGTAGTAAGACAGTGCCGAATTGAGTTTTTCGTCCATCAGTTTACTGATTCTTTCCATTATCACTGACGACTGTTCAGACGAGCAAGACGTGGATGGTTGTTGCGGATCAGTGACAGATTCGTTGGTAGCAGTGGTTGCAGAAGTGTTCAGATCCATGTCGTAAGACATATTCATACTTTGTTCCATATCGGCGAGCTGATGATGACGAACCGGAGTGTTACAATTACTTTTGTTGCGTCGGGTGACATTTGTGCACGCAGGGCAGACCCAAGACAGTAAAAAGTCCTCTGTAAGCGCGGCGAATTGACTGCTCTTTATGTTTAGGCACTTGTAGTGATAGTCATGTTTACAAAGTCGGCAATGTAGGAAGCTGTTCGGTTCTAAAATTCCTCTACAAGCATTACAATTCATTGTTTTTTTTTTATTCTTTTTTTTTTTTTCCTTTGCTCCTTGTTTTCTCCTTTTTTTTATTGGAAAAATAACAAAAAAAAAATGTTCCAATATTTAATCAAAATGCAAACATAAGAAAAAAAATCAACAGCAAAAAAAAAAAAATTTTTAGTGGGGTTTGAACTTGTGATCCTTGAGTTTACGGACCAACGCTGTCGCCTCTCGGCTATGCGGCTTGTTACCAAGGATGTGAAATTAAGCTTATGTCTTATAAGCAGTAGTGGTCCAATTTCAATGTTCTCTGACTCTGGTGGGTCCAAAGTCCAATTCTTTTGTTTTGAGGCGTAGGCTGCTTGCAATATCACTGCGAAGGTTGCAATATTTCTTGTGATTCTGCAGTTTTTGTGGACACTTCCGTTAAAGTACTTCACACCACCTTGTAGGCCGTAGTTTAAAGTACATCCCAGTATAAATTTCAAATCAAAACAATCACTTTTTACCACTTTTTAGAATTATTTTTGAGGAGCACCAGAAAGCACGTCTAACTTGTTTGTAATCCACCTTCAGAAAATATGAGATTATAGTCAAAAATATTTCAACAGTCGATAGTCATTATTTTCTTAATGTCATTGCGATTAATTTAGGGTGTCAGATGTTGACATATGTGAAGAATTGAACGCATAGATGAAAATCGCAACTTAGACGTGAATATTTAGTTATGATTAAAGTGTACGTATAATCGGTATAATTATGTTTTTTTATACACCTTGCCCACTCAGATATATCTGCTGCTGACTGTACTATTCTCTAAACCAATATGTACAAATGACATAATTTCACAGAGGTTACAATGTAGGTACAATAAAAAGACATTTTTTATTATTTTGTAACTACATTGTAACCTCTGTGAAATTATGTCATTGTTATAGATACCTTACACCTAAATTCACATACTACCTACAAATTATTAAAGACAACACACCTAGTACTAAAAAAGGTACTCACCTTGTGGTTTACGTGGTTTATTTTTGTTCGTTTGTGGAGTCAAAGGGGAAAACGGAGGTGGTGTAATAGATGGTATATCATTAGAAAATAATGATTCATTATAGCGTATCTCTGAAATAAAAAAAAATAATAATAAAGTACCTACTTATACACCACGATATTAACCACAAACATTTTTTTCGGTGAAATGATCCATCCATACACGCCACTTTAGTAACTTAAAGTCACGGTGTAAAAGCACAAAATTTTAAAAAACCCCTTTATACCATTATTCATGTGGCAAAAAGATAAGGGTGCACTGCATGCGTACATATTAACTGAAAACAATTATTGAAGTGAGCAAGCACGAACAAGACGCAAAACAAGGAATCCTAAATGCCGCATTTGCTTTTTTTTTGTATAAAATAATACATGCACTCATAAAAATCCATACCCAGCCCTCTACATACCCAGGTACCTACAATACACCTACCTACTTATTTGAGATCCTCTTTATTTATTTATTATAGTTACATTATTTATTCTTATGTATGTCTATGTAGTTTATATTTGTTAGTATATGACATGTATTAGTGTATTCATATTTAATTTAATGAATGTATGTATGTATTAATGTTTATACTCGTACCTATGTATATAAGTATTGTATCATTGCACCGCCTTACACCTTGATCAAGTGTCCTTCACCCAAAGGTTGCCTGGAAGAGATCGCTCATAGTGATAAGGCCGCCTTTGTTGTACATTACTCCTGTTATAACTAGTTTTAAGTTTTATACCTCTGTTTTGTGTGCAATAAAAAGCATATTCATTCATTCATTCATTCAATACAACCCCTTATCTGCGAGTACATCAGCTACCTGTTCAAATAAATTCACATATTAAAATTATGGGTTACGTACGTAATATAAGCACGTACTTAATATTATCAAGTACGTGCTTATCCAAATTTTCTAAATTTTATTGTAGACTAGCGGTCGCCCGCGACTCCGTCCGCGTGGAAACGTAACTTTTTACCCCCCTTTCAACCCCTTACAACCCCCTTTTCGCAATAAAAAGTAGCCTATGTCCTTTCTCAGGGTCTAGATTATCTGTATACCAAAGAACTACGGCGGGATAAGACTTAACAATTACCCTTGATGAAAAAAATATGACAATATAGCTGATTAAAAGGCCATTTATATCAAAATATTTTTATAATATGATAAAGCGGGAGTATCTCATAAAATCAGTTCAAACCACGCTTTAATCTTACTGTTTGTTGGCGACTGGCTGTCAACCCGTGCAACCATGGTGCAACCTAATTTTTTATCTATGCTTTTTCGAAGTGTCAAATGGTTGTCGTCTGACTATTATCAAATTGTTTTTATTTACCTATTTTCACGTAATTACTTTTTTTGTGGTTTTTGTTCTCGTTTACAGGTGTAGTCTCTCATATTAATCGCCATTTACCACGTCATTCATTACCTACACTTAGAACATTTATTTTTTGTTAAAAATAACTACTTTGTCAAGTTAATTCGTAGAATTCGAAATATATTTTTTTGGTGAATCAAAATACTTTTTTGTTGAAACGAAATACGTTTCGTTTCATCAAAAAAGTATTTTGATTTAATTTGATGAAACGAAACGTAGCGCGTTTGACGCTAGATAAAGACAGTGACAGCTAATCAAATAACGGTTTAAGTCATTTCTTAGGGACGTAGATAGGTATTTATTCTATTCTAACCTGTTTGGTTTGGCCTTTAATAAAAGTACTAATTGTGCTTGAATCTATTTATTTTAACACCAAGTAACTGTATATATAATAACACTGAGTAACAAAATAATTATCTCCAATCTAAGCCGCTAGTCTGCCTACTTTAGCAAAAATAATAAAAAAAAGCTTCTTACTACTTCTTAGGTTATGTTGTATATTTACAAGAATACCATTCCTTAAAATGTAAATAACGAGAATACCATCCTTTGACAGTAGGTCTAGGATAGTCTGTGGTTGAAAGAAGCCCATGAAAGAAGCTTATGGGGCTATACCAATGAGTTATAAATATAGAGCAGAAATACCTACAAAAAAAACGTGCCGGTTTAGAACATAAAATGGCGGACTGACAGCTATTTTAGTGCTGCTCTGTTGATAATGCTTTATCGATATCATAATTTGTCAAGTCGATACTGACTGGGGGTCTAATTTGAAGTGAAACGCAAATAAAGCATTGAGTATTGAAGTAATTTTGAGACTCAACCAAACGATTGAGAACGTCATTTCGTAATTTGAAGTGACCATTCTTTCGTTTGAGACCGATGGAAGTTGTTTTGACAGAACTCGTCTCAAATCCTAATTTGAAAGCCTAAAATGACATTCGTAAAATTGATTGATTAGAAGCTTAAGTTACTGGTTAAATGAAAATCAAAGTATAAATAGATAGGTACTCTTTATTGCACAAAGTTTACAAGTCTTCTTGAAGTAGGTAATAATTATGCTCTTAATATGTAATAGATAATATAGATCTTTTTATTGCAAAATTAAACTTAACTAGTGTTGCGGCAACACCAGGATCATAGCGGCAACACCAGGATCATAGAACCAATCATTCCAATCAACGAATTTTATCGCGTGATATGCGTCCGCTCTCATTGGTGCTTCATAACGTGATATCGCACAAGCGGACCAATGGGAGGCGCCGATGACGTCGCGGAAATCGACTCAACGGACATCCGGATCGCCACTGCATACAAGGAACACCTAACGCGCACATCTAATTCGTAATTTTAATTATTTTAATAGTTTGGTCTGTGACCGCTAAATAAGTATTTCTTTACTCTCTAATACCGAGTTTTCTTTCCTCCACCTCGTCCACTACAACTAGGTATACAGATATGTATTCAATTTACAATTATGGTGGTAGTAGGTAGTAGAGCTTGTAGTGATATTATCTTCCTGAGTTCAGTTCGTCGCAGTTTGTAGAAAGAGATCTGTAAGTAAGAAAATTATGGTATTATTGATAAGATTATAATGATATTATCTACTCTTAATAATAGAGGTAGGGCAATGGTAGCTCAGTGAATAAAAACGGGAGGTCGTAGCAGTAGGTATGTAATACCGGTATCATTAATAACAATCTCAAATTGACGAGTTTACGATATGTGATCAAAATCAAATTATTACAATACTCCCCAAAGTGAAATTCATCGCTTAGCATAAAAGGTTTATCTTCATCGTAAAATATTATCGATGTTTTTACTACAACCCTAGTATAAAACTCACGAATTTTTATAACATAAAAATATTCAAAATGAAGCATAATCGTGGACTGAAAACACACGGATAGAATCACACGGGGAAACAAAAGTGTAAAACATTCAAAGTTTCTATAAATATAATGAACATTTTATAATAATTAGAAAAAAATATAACATACCGGTGCAATGTTAATCTTTGCTGATTTTCGCTTTTCCTTGAGCCACATCCTATAACACTACACTTGGGCATAATGATTAAATGTTTCTTCAATATCCTGTGTAATGTGGACAACGAGTTCTCAAAAGAAAAGAAATTATTAGTTATTTTTGTCGGAAGAAACGGTGAGTTGACACTTCATGTACTTCAGAAAACTGTAACTAAACATGGCTTTTTGGCCGCATTAGGCATTAACGTGGTTGTCAAATGACAATTTTTCCGATTATAGAGCTGAATGAAATAGTGTCATCTCTTTCCACTTATGAAATCAAGGCTGAGTTAGATAGAGAGAACAATAGTTTTGAGAACTCCACGTCGACATGCATGGTATTTGTATAACTGATTTCTGTATAGGACAATAGGCCCGGTCCATATATTTAAGTCAATGGGCTATACGAATGAAACTAGCGCCGCCAACCACAGACTATCCTAGACCTACTGTCAAAGGATGGTATTCTCGTTATTTACATTTTAAGGAATGGTATTCTTGTAAATTTACAACATAACCTCTAAACAAAACATCGGTAATATAAGAAATTCCCGCTTTTACAAGAAAACAGTGATGCTGTTTTAGATTATTTACTTAATGAGCAATCCATTGATACCTAGGTCGTTAAGGGTAGCGGAGATTTTAGTTCAAGTCACCACTTATATGAAAACCGCCGACGTTCTTTCATTTAAATCCATTGAGTAGTTTTGGCGTGAAAGAGTAGCAGACAGACAGACAGACAGAGTTACTTTCGCATTTATAATATTAGTATGGATGGATAAAGGGTTTCTTACCATCTTGCTCCAGATCATTTAATCGAGTGCAAGGCGATTTGGCCTTTATGACTTCTCGAATTTCCAACAATTTTCGCTTTTTATTCAATAACATATTTAACGTTATCTGAGCCTGCAATAAAATTGAACATAAACTATGTTATCAGAATTTATCAGGAAGTAAATCTATCGGTAAGGTTTAATTGCCTTTCCTTACCGATACCTATCCATTAAAAGTTAGTTAATACATAAAACCTTAGCTACAATAAAATAAGCCAATAGGTATAACCAACAAAACGTATCTCAATGTACTCACTTTTTCCTTGTCCTCCATCACAAACCACTTCTTAACACTTTCCTCGTTATTGATTATTGTCACGGTAACACCGCAATTATAATTAACGTTAGATTAGGTTATTAACAAAAGAGTCTGTTTTGTTGATGTATGACTGAATACACGATAATTTCAACAAGTGAACGAACGGCTAAAAAGGAGTGCAACCAACGTGACATAAGTTTAAACACGATCCGTTAAACAGTGTTACCAGCACATACATATAAAAAAGGGTTGAAAGTGAAAATTATATGAATTTAAAAATATAGAGTACAAGGCGTTTATTAAAAAAAAACACGAATTTGAAAGTTTGAAAGCATAATTTATATAAAGTAAGCCTTTTTTTTTTTTTTTTTTTTTTTGTTCACGCAGAGTGAATGCCGCCTTATGCACACCCGGCCGCTGGGAGACGACCAGGTAGTGTGGGGCTCTCCCCTGGATTGGGCCTCTGCTAATCAGAGGCCGTTCAAGGGCATACCCACTAAACACTCTGCGACTTTTCCCGGCAAATCCAGGCTCGGGGTGGGAAAGCGGGAAATAGGACGAACCTCATCACCGCAGACCCACCCATGGACAGCAAGGCACGCCAGTACGGCCTCTTTCCGACTCCCGGGGCTTAAAGCCCCCAGAGCAGCTCCCACTGCCCTCCGACAAAGCCCCAACCGGGCGGCGCCCGCATCGCTGGATTGCGATACGGGCGTCGCGGGCATGGGCTCCTGCAGAACTCTCCACAAACCCACACCCTGCTGGCTGCAGGGCAAGGTGGGGGAGAGTGCCTGCAGGCTTCCAAAAAACTGCCCCACCAGACAGCCCCACGGCCGGCTACGCTGGGTTACGCTGGGTCGGTCGCTGGGCGGAGAGGTGGGGTTTTTAGCCGGCCTTTGCCGCATCCCACTGGCTGTGGGACGCAGCGCAGACCAGCAACTAAAGACCCCCACAAAAGATGTGGGGGGTGGCGCCCGAAGGCGCCACACTCGGTGAGGCCCACGTCAAGGTGCGCCCAAAGTGGAGGAAATCCTCACAGGGCGCCGGACAGGGCCCCGGCCCAGACAGAGCTGGGCCTCAAAGTGCAGCTGTCAGCCGTCGGGTAGCAATATGGCGATAAGCCAATTGCTACCCGCCGTTGCCCAGGGACACCAGGACCCCTCCGGTAGCAGTTCCAAACAGAAAGAAAATACTACCGGGGAGGCCACACGAGGAGGTCGCCGCACCGTAGTCCCCATATAAAGTAAGCCTGCTTAACCAATGTTATATCTAAATCAGTGCCTCAAATGGCCAATCTGGACGATAACTGAACATTTCGTTTATTGGCTTACAGATAAAAATAGTCAAAATTTAAAAAATACAACATTTATTCAATAATTCATAAATCTGTAGCATTGTCTGAATTTTATTAAATATACTTATTGCGTTTGAATTGACAGGCATTATGCGGGAACAACTTGACAACTCGACTTTTCAAACTTTAATCAAGAACATGGATTCTGTGGGTAACTGTGAAACAAGCCGCATCGGCTGATGCAATCCAAAGATTTTTAATTAGTATCTAGTGGTTTTTAGTGTACAAATTTGGTGTTACTTTGTGCAGTAAAGTGCCGCAGGGTGATATTAATATAAGAATCATTGAATTGTGTCGTTTTTAACACTGCTATTGTGTGTCGAGTGAGTTGTCACGTGAACAATTTGCTTTGACCTAATAGAGTCTTAAAACCTACGGCTTTGTTAAAAATAGTCTCCACAGAATCCTTAGGACATTAAAACGCTAAACACCGATGTTTTATTGAGTGACTGTGACTTCGACCGACTTTGACTGTTGACTACACTTTATCAAACTACACTTGACATTGGCAAAATTAAATGTGTCATGAACACAATACAGGCCATATAAAAAAAAAAATAATAAAAAAAAAAAAAAAAAATCAAGAACTTGATATCTGAACATGTCAATTTATGTTTATTCGTGTTTGAAATTCATAAATGAGTAAGTCTAGTTGTATATTTTTGTACAGTGGCCAGCACATCAAGTTACTACAATCTGTCAAATTTCCTCAGTTGATATTGAACCAAACACGTTCGACATAAAAGTGAGGTTCGATTGAAGAAATTTGACAGATTGTAGTAACTTGATGTGCAGGCCACCGTACATTTGGATATGAATAGACCATAAATTGATAAATCGAGTTGTGAATCTTTATTCATAGTGATAAGTAAATATTTAATTTGATATGTCAATATGTCCAATGATGTTCAGTAAAACTGCAGTTATTCAGTTGTGAACGACGACAATTTTACCGCCATTTTTTAATATTTAGAGTTTTTTTTTTTTTCAGGGGTGTATCTTGACCATAGGAAGCCAATGAGTCAATAAAAAAAAACATGCAAGTCGACTTATCAATGTATTCACGCCAGGCACGGAAATGATCTTCTGAGATACTACTGAGGGCAGCTTATTTATATATCGCACCTTTACCATTATAGTGACCTATTCCAAAATTATGATTTTGTGGGAAATGCTGATTTAAATTTGCCTAATGCGCATGTTTTGTACACAACCGTCAAAAAGTATGTCAAATTTTAAAGTATATAATGATGATGTAATTTTAAATTCTAGTGTATATATTTATCTTCCAAACGTGAAATTGAGAACTATTTTGAGAGGTAATTAAATATTGTTTTAATTGTTTTAAAAAATATGTATGATATTGAGTCTTTCTGTTACTAAAATTTTGTTTTTTTTTTAGACATAATACTTTTTAGGCCTACATAGTTCTGAATATATGTATTTCTTTTTGTATTATTCCTAAACAAGTCAATGTGAAAATGAAAATACAAAATAATTATAGATCACTTTAATTGACTTAATTATCAGTCTTTCATTTGAACATTACAAAATATTACAAATTATTTTACCCTTAATGCTACTAAATTAACTTAACATGGCATAAAGTTATTCTTTTACCTTCTAACAAAAAGACCCTTACAAAAATAAATATTCTTTATTTTAAAAAACCAACTTATATTAGGTACCCAAAACAATAAAGACGTTTCCAAATAAGTACACAAAAGGTGTGAAGGTTTTTATCAATATTAACATCTTTTATTTAGAAAACAATACGGAAATCGCAAAGAAAATCAGCTATTTCATACAATTTGAATAAGCGGGTATTGCACATTGTATGAAATAAATGTTTTTTTTTGCGTTTTTTGTATTAGACTTAGAAGATCAAACGAACTTACCTGAAGTGAAGTTCGATCATAATTATCCTGTCTTCGCCGAAGAGATTTAATTCTTGACCATGTAGTCCCTGTCTGCTACGCGCTAACCATATCGCACAAGTTTTAGAGATAGAGAGAGAAAAAAAAACTTTTTTCTCGCCCTATCACTCACCGAGTGGCAGCCCGCGCCGCCAACTTTATTCTTTTTAGAGTAAGTAAACAGAAAGTGAGCACATCCCTATTAAGCAACATTGATCTAGGGGAACAAAGTGGTTCAGACTTTAGAGACTGAAACTTTTGGGTAGGGAGGGTCCTTAAATCTCTTCGGCGAAGACAGGATAATTATGATCGAACTTCACTTCAGGTAAGTTCGTTTGATCTTCTAATTATCCTGTCTTCGTCCTCAGAGATTTAATTCTTGACCATGTAGATGTTTAGAGAGCTGAATATTCAATGTTGCGTAGAAATAAAAAAGAAACAACGTCTTCCCTTCAAATCAAAATTATAATGCAAAACATAACTTCCTTATTCGCAAAAGGTCTAATTTAATAACAAATTAAATTACTTACTATGTTTAACAAATAACCTTATGATAACGAATCAATGAGAGTGCCGTCATTTACAATGGGGCGATTATAAAAAATTGCAAAGATAGCTGATTGCGCCGACCAACCAGCTGTCTTTCTAATTACGTCAATATTTAAGCCAGACCGCGAAGCAGCCGATGTTGAGGCATGCCTCGTGCTATGTGGCTTAAACACAGAAGTATCTATTCCACTGTCAGTTAAGGTATGTTTTATCCAGCGTCCTATAGTCTGAGAAGACGCAGGTTTATGAGGTTTCTTGTATGTTAAGATAATATTATCTTCCAAACTTGGCCTTATCTGTGATGTTACTGAAATATATTTTACGAGCGTGGAAGCTGGACAAATACCAGGCCGAGGGCGGAAATACGCTAAGTTTAAAACAGGTTGAGCTTTACCGATCGCGGACGTCTTGATTAAACTTGTGATAGTTATTACTATTCGGTCATCAAAATACTTCGTATTTGAAATTTTGATAAGAGATAAGGTTTGCGTCCTCTGCCTAATAGAAAGTGCAAGTAACATTACCAATTTTTTTGACAGTTGTTCTAATGTAATGGAATCATTATCATTATTTTCTAAATAATCTAATACAGTACTCGGGTCCCAAATATAATTGTAACGTGGAAAAGAAGGTTTTATCCTAAAAACACCTTTGAAAAAACGTCTCAATTTTAAATCTTCACTTATATTATTAATAGAGATCAATGATATGGCTGAGCGATGGTGATTTAGCGTTCCATATGAAGACCCATTTTGAAAACAATCAGAAAGAAATTTAAGCAAGGAAGAAGTATGAAAATTATATCAATCAATATTATGTTCTTGACAGAACACCCACCATAATTTAAGACTTGATGTATATTGGGATCTCGTATTTTCCGATATGGATGAAATCATAACCTCTAAAGCGGATTCAGGTACTTGCTTCCGGAATCCTTCCCGGATAACACACACGCCACCAGGGAAAGGTGCTGGTGTAGCGGGTGTGTTGACCTGAAGGGAGAGGATAAAAGATATTTACTAGGAGGAAATATCACTATTTCCTTGATACGCAGAGACATAAAAAATGGGTACCAAGGCTGTGAGGGCCATTTTGGTACTACGACGATTCCAGTAGCTTTATCGGCAACAATTTTATTTAAAGTTTTCAAGATCAGTGCGAATGGTGGAAACGCATAAAAATAAAATTGAGACCAATCAACAGTAAAGGCATCAATATTATAGGCAAAAGGGTCTCTTTTCCAGGATATGTACAAACGGCACTTAGTATTTATTCTAGACGCGAATAAATCTATACATGGTTCACCAAAACACTGTGTTATTTCTTCAAACTGCCTATGACCCAACTCCCATTCCGTGTCGATATTCATTTTTCTAGATTCACTGTCCGCTTCGGTGTTAAGTGAAGATCGAATATATGAAGCAAAAACGAATATTCTCCGTTTTTCACACCAAGACCAGATTTTACTTGCTAGCTGATTTAAATGAGGGTAGGGGAGAGTGGGTAACAGTGAATCATTTTTTTTTTAAAGATATGTTACTCCGTTGTTTATGACAAAATGATACATTTTTAAAATTAAATGATAATATGAATATCTAATCTCTAAAATAAAATACATTTCATGGCGTTTGTTATACAAATTTACAAGGTATAGGCACTTTTAGAAAAAATCATCAGGTGATCCACCTGCTCGCCTGCTACCTATCACATAAAAAAAAAAAAAAAAAAAAATGAGAAATGATCCACTGTGGCCCGTGAACGGGTCACTTTGGATCACTGCACGGGTAACAGTGAATCGGCTGGGGCACACGGGAACTGTATAGTTAGGTGTAAGCCTTATTGGTTTTTCGGGATCAGGGTTATTTTTACTTTCTTATAATATCTATATAACGTTTTAAATGGAATACCAGTCGACCTAGCAACGGCTCTTATTTTATGGCCATCAGAAATAAGTTTTAGAGCGTTACTCATCTGTTCTTCAGTATGAAGTCCGATAGTAGTCTTTCTTACTCGATTGCGAGGCATTTTTACCTAAAACATAAAGTAAAAATAAATCTTAGCTTGTTGAGTTACAATGAATCAACAGTTCACTGTGACCCAATACAGAATGATTCACTGTGACCCATTGACCGTTGTAGAAATAAAATATAAACCAAAAAAGAACTATCTATCTTGAGGACAAATCAATATGGATTACAAAGGATCTAAGGTATGACAAGTATACGTCATTGCAAAAACATCTACATTTCTTATCCAATTAGGAATTAAATAAATTTAAAAATCTCGTAAAAAAATAGGTTAGGCACTTACGTAGGGTCCGGAGTAAAGCAGCACATGCTCCCGCTTCAATAGCGCGCCGGCGACTAGTGCGACGCAAACAGGTATAGACAAGCGGCAAATGCAGGTTTTTTTGTGTGCGTGAGTGCAACACATACTATGTTATTGTACATTATCCACTGTGACCCGCGATTCACTGTGACCCAGTCTCCCCTACTGAACTCCACCCATCCTGTTTAAGTAAGAAATAGCTGTTGTGTTATCGACACGCAAAAGAATTTGACAGTCTACAGTGCTACCGACGGTAACTTGAGTGCTTGAGTGACGGCGCTTTTTGCCAGCAGTGTGAGAAACCACCTTAACGCGCGCTTCCCTCAGTGGATAGGGAGAGGAGGGCGCATTGCTTGGCCAGCGCGCTCCCCGGACCTGACTCCATTGGACTTTTTTTTATGGGGCCACATAAAAAACATAGTGTATGCAGTCCAGTGCTCATCCAGAAATGAAATGAAGCAACACATTATCGACGCTTTCATCACTGTGACGCCAGAAATGCTGCGGAACACCAGAGCGTCCAGTTACAGACGAGCCGGTTTGTGCATTCAACGAGAAGGTCGACATTTCGAACCATTTCTTTGAACGTAAGTACCTAAGCTATTACCTACTTTCTTTCTTAAGAAGTTCTAGGAGACTTTTTATGTGTTACCGCCTTTAACTATCCTAAATACAATACACACTTAGTTTTTCACCTAACTAATCGTAATAAAAAAATCAGTATGTACCTACCTATTTTCTAATTAATTATGTAAGTGCTGATATGGACCTAGAAACAAAATTTGCTATGGCAAAATAACTTCTAACACTAGTAATTTAGTATCATTATTATTTGTTACAGTTGCCAAATGAAGCACGGGCCGCCAAGAGCAGGCGATTCGTCTAACGATGCCGGCGCGCGGGCGGCGCCGCGCTGATAACCTAGCTTTGACGATTGCCGCCGTACCTACCTTACACGTGTAACTCGCCTGCCTACGTGCGAGAGGCGCGCGCGAGCGCTGCCGGTACCAGGCGACCAGGAGCCGCAAGGAGAATATTGTAAAGGGCGCGAAATGTGATGTATGAGGGCAGTGAACTCAATAGTGTTGTGCCACATTTGTTTACATACAAAACTTAATAAATTAATTATGGTAAGATTTTCTAAATTATTTTTAATAAATTTGAAACTTTGCACATAGCATCTACATAAGGTACACATTATTATCTATTATGGTTGATACCCCCTTTTTGTTACACCCTGTATATTATAATGGCTGTTTTTGCACAGCGGGTGTTCGTCTCTTCAAAAACCTCAAATTCCTTAGGAGAATCGGATACACTTCGTAGTTTTAATGATTGTGTCACTTTTATTTTATTTTTTGAATGTGAAAGCTAAACAACGAGCTAGTTAAAGCTTTGATGTATCATTTGAAGCAGTTATCATGGTATAAAAACATTCCATTTAGTATTTAGAGGGGGTGGGCAATCACTGAATTTTTAGAACAAATTTTAAGATTTCTTTTGCAAAACGTTATATTTACAAATATTCTTTAGATATTTGAATTGTTGCTGACTTATTTCAAAGCTAAACTACCAATGTTATATAAAAGTCGCACACTGCTACCCAATTGTTAAAATAAAGGATTTAATTGAAATAAAACTTTGCATCATTTTCTTAAGTGGGCAATCACTATCTCGATCACCCTAGATGTAAAGTCATTGTCTCAGCATTTAATACAAAACCCAGAAACTTACAAGTAGTATGAGGTACCAAATTACTTTTTTGGTAATCTTCTATACTATTAATAAAGAGGTAACGCCTCGGCCTGTGACTGACTGACTGACTGATCGATCTATCAACGCACAGCTAAAACTACTGGACCTAAAACCATGAAATTTGAAACATAGGTAGTTCATACTATGTAGGGGCGCACTAAGAAGGGGTTTTGCGAAATTCACCCCCTAAAGGGGTGAAAGGGGGGGTTTACGTTGGTATGAAAGTCTTTCAATTTAGATGTTAGAGATTTGAAAATTTGGATTATGGTTGATGATCAAAAATAAAAATTGACCTGTTTCAGTTTTTTTTTAAATTCAAGCCATAAAGGGGTGAAATGGGGGGTTAAAACAATGTATGGGAGATTTATTATTTTTAAAGCTAGAGTCTTGAAAATTGGTATTTGGTTTTTCCATACAAATTAAATGAATGTGATTTCAGCATTTTTTTTTCTTCAGCTTACAAAGGGGTGAAAGGGGGTTAAAAGGTCGTATGGAAGATTCGTCATTTTTAAAGCTAGAGCTTTGAAAATTGGTATTTGGGCTTTGCATGCAAATGTAATGAAACTCAATTCGGCATTTTTTTCTTCAACCTAAAAAGGGGAGAAAGGGGGATGAATCGCCGTATTATCAATTTTAAAGCTAGAGTCTTGAAACTTGGTAAATGGGCTTTGCATACAAATGTAATGAAAGTGAATTCGTTATTTTTTTCTTCAACCTAAAAAGGGGGGAAAAGGGGGTTGAAACGAAGTATTGACATTTTTTGAAGCTAAAATCTTGAAAATTGGTACTTAGGCTTTGCATAGAAATTTTATAAAAGTGATTTTGGTATTGTTTTTTCTTCAATCTTTAAAGAAGAAACCGAAAGCACCCCGCTTTCGGTTTCTTCATATTCAACCTCTATAGGCGTGAACGGGGGAACTGATTAAATTTGACAAAGTAAAGTTATAGAGTTTCCAGCATTTTTTAAATCAAATCTTTTTGAGATTCCTTCATTAAGGCTTACGATCACCAAAATTGAATTCTACTTCGTTCAAAAAATTAAAATACCGAAGCGAAGCGAGGGCGGGCCACTAGTTAATTATAAAACCTAACTTAGTTAACAATTGTATGGTAGTTCTCGCGTTTTGTAGGCACCCTTCTGCTGTACTTCCTAGACATAAAATGTCGTCTAAATACCGAACCGATAGGAATCCTTGAGATCGTAAATTAGTAACCACTGGTTGTAATATTTTTGTAAAAATGTACGGCGCCGAGCTAAGACCAAAAGGTAGTGCTAAAAACTCATAAAGGTTATCTTGGAAATAAAATCGTAAAAATTTTGTTTGAGACTTATGTATCGGTACTAAAAAATACGCCTCTTTGAGGTCAATGTTTACCATGTGACACCCTTTGGTCATTAGTTTGGTAGCCGTCCGTAAATCTTCCATTTTGAAGTGCTCTGTGTAAATACATTTATTGAGTTTTTTCAAATTTAGTATGAAACGCATACTTCCATCACTTTTTGGGATTAAAAATATATCAGAAACAAATTGTTCCGGTGTCTGTTTACAGCTTCTTATAGCCTTTATTTTTAATAAATGGTCTAATTCATTTTTGATTTGTGAAATTTCGATTTTTGAAAAAGAACGTCGAGGATATTCCTGTAGACCTTGTTGAGGTACTCTAATAAAAGGTATAGTGAAACCAGACACCGTTTTTAATATAAATTCGTCATTTGTGACAGATTGCCATTCATTAAGAAAATATTGCAATCTTCCGGAATGTACCTGGGCTGCCCTGTTACACACAAGTATGCTATTTTAAATTAGATGAGTTACGCGTAACCAGTGCGAAATACTCTTAAAAAGTGTGATCTATATGGCACTAAAGACAGTTTAAAAAAAAAGCGTATCAATGAGCCAGAAACTCATATGACAAATTCGTTTAACTTAATTTTTTATCGTTGCAGCCATGCCTAACTCATTCAATTTGAAGTTAACAGAGATAGGCATCATACACCGATAAATTCTGTTACTTAATCTAAATCTGTTAACTTGAAGTTGAAATAGTTACGCGTGGTCACTCGATGCGCGCGGAACAGTGGGCGGCGTGCACCTTGCGGCCATTTATTTCTTTACAATTCATGTCATTCATCATCAGCAACCCACACTCGTCTACTGCTGGACATAGGTCTCACCTAATATACGTCACTTCTCCAGATTTTCGGCCATTCTCATCCAGCCCACACCAGCCAGCCTTCCAATGTCATCATCCCATCTTGTCGCAGGGCGTCCAACACTTGGCTCACCGAGTCGCGATCTCCACTCAAGGACTTTAGGGCTCCAATGGTTGTCAATTCTACGGCTAATGTGACCAGCCTATTGCCACTTCAGTTTGCTAATTCGGTGGGCTATGTCTGTGACTCTGGACTCTGGTTTTCTGTCGGATTACATCATTTCTGATGCGATCCTTCAGAGATACTCTGAGCATAGCCCTTTTCATAGCTCTTTGAGCGACTTTAAACAAGTGGACTAGTCCAGCCGTGACATATACTGCGGCCCGGGATCACGATGGAGGACGCACTAGTTGAAGACTTTCGACTTAAGACTTTGAGGGATGGGCGATGAGAAGACTTGACGAAGCCTACCAAATGCTGCCCAGCCTAGCTGAATTCTTCTATTAGCTTCTCTCTCAAAGTTGTTTCTGCCTAATTGGAGCGTTTGTCCTAGATAGACATATTCCTGGACAACTTCGAGAGGTACTCCATTAACTGTGACCAGTCCCGGATTAACGAGCTCGGTGAACATGACCTTGGTTCTATCCAAGTTCATCCGAAGACCGATGTGTTTGGAAGATTCAGCCAGGCTGCTCACCATCTCCTGTAGGTCATGTAAGGTTTCTGCCAAGATGATGATGTGGTCTGCGAATCGCAGGTGTGACATCGCCATTAATATTGATTCCGCGCTCTTTCCAGTTAAGCGTTTCGAACATGTCCTGCAGCGCAGCGGAGAAGAGTTTCGGAGATATAACATTTCCTTGTCTCACACCACGTCGCAGCAGGACAGGCTCGGTTTGGCCATTTTGGATTACTACGGACATATTAGCGGCGTCGTACAGACACCTTCACACCTCGATATATCGCCAATCGACTTTGCACCTCTCCAAGGCCTCGAGAAGTTCTCGACGGAGTCAAAGCTTTTTCTTAGTCCACAAACGCCATGCACAGGGGCTGGTTGTATTCTTTGGTCATCTGTATAACCTGTCTTACTGTATGAATATGGTATATGATGCTATAACTCCGTCGGAACCCGGCCTGCTCTGCAGGTTAAGCTTCGTCAAGTCTTCGTGTAAGGCGATTCGAAATGACTCTTGAGAACAACTTTTAGACGTGACATAAGAGTGAAATTGGTCGATAGTTCTTCATTAAGGTTTTTCGCCTTTCTTGAAGAACAATACGACTAAGCTCCGCTGCCACGCCCTAAGAGTTCTTCCGGAGAAAAGTTCCTCCAGCACCGGCTTTCAGAAGCTCGGTTGTGACTCCGTCTTCTCCCGGGGCCTTGACTTTGACTTTGACTTTGAATTTATAAAGGTGTAAACTTCCGAAAGAATCTCTGGCTTTGACGTGGTGACTTCTCCATTTGTTATGGTCAACTTTGACAGGTGGCTCCTTCCAAGCTGTTGAACGAAGACTTTGAGCCCCTGGTTCTGCTCCATTGCTCTCTGTATTGAGTGCATTGAAGCTTCGGAGGTCACGTCTTAACAGCTTGGAGATGGACTTATTCAGAGCCCGTTGTTCTGCCGAAGTGACTGATGGATCGTTCCGCCTCTTGTCCAGGCCCAGAGTCTCTTTCGAAAGTTTAGACCGCTTGCCCGAACGTAACCACTCACAGAATTTTGCACCCTCGTCCCGAAGGATTTTCACCACTTGGTCGAGTTCTTCGGTCAGTGTGGTGTGGCGGCCTTCCTTATCCCGGAGATTCTTAGCACCCCCTGCCTGTCTGCCTGTCGTTAACAAAACCAGAATAGCAGGGCTGCCGCGAACTGGGGGCCGAGGCAATATTGTCTTCTTCATTAGGAGGATTTTACCATAACCCACCACGCTGGACCAGTGCGGGTTGGTGGGTGGTTCGCCAGGACCTCTTTCGTTGATTAGCAATCGCTTATTGGTTCAGCTAACTATTGGTAAAAAAATACATTTCAGCGATATTTACCAATTTGTTAAGGTTTTTTGACAATTGGTTAACCACTAGTCAGAAAACAGGGCCATCTAATACAACTAAATAGATAACATAGATAGGCTTTCCCTGCATCGTGTGTTTTGGTTGCACCCAACTCTTCTAACTTAAGTTATCACACGACGCTTAACCACATTTGTATGAAATTCTGGTTATGCGAAACTCGTTTATCTCAATTTAAAAATTAAGTTTTATAGATATAAAAAAAAATTATATGTCAATATGTTCTAGAAGCATTTACACACCTAATCTGTCAGTTTCAATTATATAGCATGTTTCCTTAATACACTACAAGTAAATGTTTGTTTAAAACTTCAAAGCCATTTTTCTCAAAACTATGTTTTTTGAGATAGCAGAGTTGTGCGTAACAGGGCAGTCACTAACTCTTTTACATCTTTGACTCCCAATCAACTCCGTAACTCAAAAGACTTGAAGATGTAAAAGAGTTAGTGAGCGAGACTGGATTCGATCGTATAGGAGTGAGTGAAATCGTCATAGCGGGATTTTATGAGACGAAAAGGGATGGAGCATGATTGGAACGCGTCGCGGAGTTCGAGAGAAAACTGACCCTACCACCGTTGCAATAAAGTACAAAATTATTTAGTTGTATTGTTCAAGTCTTTTGATTTACGGAGTTGATTGGGAGTTAAAGATGTAAAGAGTAAGAAAGGAAGTAAAGGAGTTACGGAGTTATTAAGTATTTTGCAAGGAATACATCTTTTAGTCCCAATCACTCCTGAGTTACACATGTCTAGTCTCAGTCATTACGCTGCTCATGTTATCTCCAACGGAATGTACTAAATATTCATCGGGATACGTGGGCGTGGGGTATGTTAATCCAAATTCAGGTAATGAACCCTCAACCATTTCGGGATGTTCTGAAACCCAATCGAATATCTATATACGAAAAATATTAAAAATTCGGGTACTTGGCAAAAAAAAAATTATAAAGGTAAATTTCTTAAAATGCACCCCAAACACATGAAATAGATCATAAATCTTCGCATTACACATTAAATTTATCCTCCATTACCCGATGAATGCATCAGGTGCGATTATTATAATTATAATATCGCAATAAAATATCACCCTATGAATGCAAAGGGTGGAAAAATTACCTAACCGGAGAATACTTCGGTAGGATTCAAATTTGTACTTCCGATGAATGCAACGAAAATACTTGCACTGATAAATTATAATAATTTGTTACCTTCATTTTGTACATCGCGTACATCCTGAGATATTACCGATTCCGTACGCCGTCGTTTTTTCTGTAATTTATTTTCATACCACTTAAATTTACGCAGCCATCTTTCTTCACGAGATTCTTCTGAATGTGTGCGTTTCGACATGATGTACCGATGCGCTTACTACGCTTAGCACTCGTGCGAACGCCGCGCGCGCACGGACAAGAATGAAGTTGGCGGCGCGGGCTGCCACTCGGTGAGTGATAGGGCGAGAAAAAAGTTTTTTTTCTCTCTCTATCTCTAAAACTTGTGCGATATGGTTAGCGCGTAGCAGACAGGGACTACATGGTCAAGAATTAAATCTCTGAGGACGAAGACAGGATAATCATAGTAAAAGTTGGTTGTGCATATTAAATTAATACATTCACTCAATTTTGTCTACAAAAGCAATCGTTTTACACTTTTTATGCGTAGTTAAAATTTGCGAATCTCAAAAATACAACTTTAGGCGGCTCCCATTTACCTAATTTAAAGTATAGTATCATAAAAAAATGCATAAAAACGAGGAACCAAGTTTTTGTTAACAAGTTCACGTAAACCTTTTTTCTTTTGTTCGCTTAGTTCTAATCTTTGTCTAAATGCTTTGTTTAGTATTATTTCTTTAGGGCCGTTCATCTTCTTTCTTTTGTTATGCATATTCACCTTCTTAAATTCGGTTTCACTTCTTGTAAAGAAAATGAAAACATTCTTCCTTATGAAATTTCAAAACTTTAACATTATTCAATGAAATGCTATTTCTATTCTCATCTTCATTAAAATTTTATGCCCATTGCTCTTGCAAGTCTTTTAAATCTAAAAAAAAACAAATGATAATTCTTTGACGTTAAATGGTTTTCCATTTTTACGTGAATTTTTAATCAGAGTTACATATTGGCAAGGCGCGTATATAGGGCCCGAATTTTTTTTTTTAATTTCTTTCTCTATTAGACTGTGGACATTATCGCCCTCATTTTGCGTGTGTCCCCTTATAATATACTTGTGGGTGATTATGTGAATATTTTCAAAATGTGATACTGCATATGAATATAAAGAGGTTATAAATTTATTTTTATTTTGCCCACATCAATTATCTGAATAAAAGGTTATGTGCATATTTTTGTTTGGATTATTATTGTGTACGTGCTGTAAATATTCTAGAGTATACGAGCCAATTTCGTTGGCTCCTCTTTTTGCTTGGGTTTCGTCCCAGAAATAGCTGAAAACATTTCCATAGGCCCCTATTTCAACATTTTCATTATTATTTTTTACTTTTTGTTGATCGGATTCTTTCGGCAATAATTCTACAATAGTGAAATTTAAGCAATTAAGTTTGGATTTGTAAAAAAATGACGATGTGTCGCCAGTTGAACACTGCGTTATGGCTTGAAGGTCGTAAACAGCACAAATATGAAGTTCATCAATATTACGACGATCAGAGCGTTTTTCATCTCGACACAAACACTTTTCTTTTAAATGATCCTCATATTTTCCTTTCAATTCAGTTTTGCGAGTCGAAACCGCTAGTTCGTATTCTAAACATAAATCGCACCTATCTTTTTTAGGCTGAAAGAAACTTATATTAAAATCATTTGTAAAAATATCATAGTAAAGCCAATAATTTTGCATGTTAGTTGTCTTTTCTCACGCTGGTCCTTGTCAAAGTCCTTCCATAGGTCCATAACGGTCTTCTCTTCACTAATATATTGCCGAGTAGTTGAGGCTCTTAAATAATGGGATTCTATCCTCGGAATTGAATTTATATGATTTTTAACAGCTTCAATAATCATCGGATCGATAGGCTTGCGTGCATTATGCTTACCTCTACGGTCTTTGCTGACAAAACCTTGAGCATCAGTTTTACTTATAACTGTTCTGATTTAACGGTCTCTTATTCCTAAAGTGTTTATAAAAAGGTCTTACAAACGCGAAGTTTATTGTTATCTAATGTAAAATAGAATGCGTGGTTTGGCAGTCGAGGAGTTGCTGCGTTACTGTATGTGTATTTAGGTCTTACTTCTATCATGCAAGACCTTATATAAGACCTCTGTAACTCAATCTCGCCCAAAGACCAATACGATTCAAACAATGTATTCCTATTAGCTTCATTAACTCTCTCAGGACATTTAAGTCTACAATTATTACACACATCTTTAATACAACGGGCAGGAATTTGTTTTTTATTTGACAGAGAAACATAAGCTTTTCCGGAATTCCTAAGAGATTTCGTAACATTTTGTTTCCATTTTGAAGGGTCTCTTTTTCGTGATCTTTTATTCATGTTTGATGGATTATTAGTATTGGTTCTTGATACTGCAGGGTTGGGTTCAGATTCGGAAGACGATGACGAACTTGACTCTGATGATTATTTTTCCTTATACGAGAACGAGATCTATGTATGAAAGTGGGATTTTCGTCACTAAGATCCACGTCACTTTCATTGGAATTAATAGGTGACTGGTGGTAAGTTTTGCGTCTTTTGGATAGCCTCGAATCAGTTCGGTATGAATTTTCACCCGCTGACTTGGATGTTGATGGTGCTTGATCAACATTTGCTTGATTATTTGAAACAATCTCACTATCAGATGCTGAAGATGATGAACTTGAAGATGACGTACTTGAGTTAGATGAGGACCTACTGGATGGGGAAGTGTTAGATGTTGAGTCACGCGACTTATTATTGATGAGATCTGGCTGCAAGGCTTTTCTCCCGATGCTTCACTTTTTTTGTTTGAGATAGTAAGTAGTCTGAAAGTTGAGGATTTTTTTAGACAAATACATAAATGTATGCCTCCGAGTAATTTTTTTAATTATTAAATGATATTACCTTTCCGTGAGTTTGGCCAAATAATGTGTTTACGTCATAAACAATGTATCTGTCAGGCGTATTTTCTATTATTGATAGTGAACTAATGTCTTCACATGGACCATTCTGGAAGAAGAATGATAATAGTTAGAATATAATTTAATTGAGGGTATACAAAGGCAAAAAAAATATTGGATGCGCGTCGTAACTAGTTACCTCATTAGTAGTATTAACTTCATTCGCTTTTGGAATAAATGATGAGTTAGTTTTTTCTATTATGACTGTACTAAGAGGTACCTACATTGTCTCTAATAGATTCATCCTGAAAAAAAAAACCTAGTGTCAATTATTAAATTTCATTAGTTAGGTACCAAATAAAGTATAAGATAACATAACAAAGTACATCAATTTATGTATTTTAGTATAATAAAATTAAAACAACGTACTAACGAGACATTCATCATTAGATTGTATTTATTTGTGACTTACGACAGATTACTGAGTGGTGCAATGCAAACTGCCTTGTACTGAACCCAAAAAAGTCAAAGCTTCTACTAGTTGGCACGAAATCTAACCTACAAAAGATGGATGGGAAGCCACTGATTGTTCACATTAATGGGGAGCCGATAGAGCGGGTAAATGAAGCTAGAAACCTAGGACTAGGAGAATTGACAGCCATCTGAATTTCGAAAGCCATACTGCCGAGTGCACACGTAACTGTTTCTACAAATTAAAACTACTATACAAAATAAGACCATATCTGTGCGAGAAACTGAGGAAACTTCTCTGTGAGACCCTAATAATGTCCAAACTAAATTATTGTGATGCTGTATATGGGCCGTGTCTCCTGAGCAGAACAAGCCACTTAATTCAGAGAGTGCAGAACGCCTGTGCTCGCTTCTGTTTTGATATTCCTCCGCGCTCACATGTTACACCTTTCATCAATGACTCAAACATGCTCAAGATGGAGGCACGTAGAAAGGTGCACCTTGCCACACTACTGTTTGGCGTCATTAGGACAGGGAAGCCGCAGTACCTGTTTGAGAAGCTTCAATGGGCTCGGGATAAGTGCAGGAACCCTCGTAGAACATGCACCCACACCTTCATCACTTCGAAGCATCGCACTGTGGCTTTTCGGGGCTCCTTCAGACACTCGACTAGTCAGTGCTGGAATAACTTGTTGCCCCCGCTGCGTGAACTGAAATCATTGTGTACTTTTAGAATACGGCTAAAACAGCACTTACTTAACATGCAAAAAATGCCAAACTCACCACTAGTGATTTCACGTCGCGTGACGGGGGCGACGGGCTCGGTGCCCCGGCACTTCTGAGGCGAGTATGCTGAGACCTAAAGCTCCTTCTCTGGCCATCCCACCAGATGAAGTTGCATCAGATATTGAGGTTGGGGCTACATCGTCATATAACGGTGGGTACTCCACATCACTTCCGCCTTCTAGCGGCCAACGCCCATCCGCTTCGTAACGAGGGTAATACAAAATTTAATAAAATAGTCATCATTATATTCGCTCATTTACATACCACACAAAACGAAAAACAATTAACATGCTACCTTATAATAATTTTTCAAATCAAATCAAATCAAATAATTTATTTGCATAATATAGGTATACATGTCATACATACAGGTCTTAAATTTAATAGTGTCTCTCTATATTAAGCCTGAGACAGGCATGCAAATTTAAATATAGTTGTTTAGTAAGTAGGTATACATTAAAAATTCAAATCAAATTAATTTAATTAAAATATATGGATCATAGATGTGACGTTATAATAAAGGGCAAGTTGTGACGCGCGGGCGCACGGAGCGGAGGGGGCATTACCCGGCCAGCCGACGACCCGAACGGACGCGCGTACACAGCTTGGTGAAACGTATATCTGTGTTTTATTGAATATCAGACGGGACACCACACGTGGCGACGAGCCCTCAAGTAAGTGGTTAAAATTAATGGAAACGCAAAAGTGTTCAAAAAAAAAAAAAAAACAAAGAAGGGAAATAACGAACCCTTGTCGTGTATAAAATTACCCGTAAATGTTCAAGCATAAACAAACAACAATTGAGTTGCAAATACCAATAACCAATATACTCGCACATACAAGGTATGCTTGTAGGTATGTAAATATTGTTTTCACTATTGTCCTACCCTACATAATAATATGCAGGTAGGTACGTAGATAAATCGTCACTGACCTAACTGCATCAAAAATTTACATGTTCTTAAATTTTACAATACCATATTTATGAGCTACTAATGTGTATTTTAATATAACCTGGCAAAAAAGGATGCTATTATAGGCTATTAGGAATAAATCAATATTCCGTGTCATCAATTGTCACAATAATCATTATGAAAGTACATGTTTCAACTAATGCCAAGCATCATTCGATTAGCAGGCACCTACCTACATACCTTATTGCAACAAACGTTAAAAGCTACCGTGATTGTAACTTTTACTGTATACCTTGTTAGAAGTAATACGACGGCCTCGATGGCGCGGTGGCTAAGGTGTTTGCCAAAGCGAGGAAGGTCCCGGGTTCGATTCCCGGCCAAGTGAATTTGGGAAACTGTTTTTTTAGTTTTCTTGGGTCTGTGTGTTCTGGGTCAGCCCCCAGTTAATAATCTTCATCAGGTTCTCATAAGTAGTAGGTATAGCGGTTGCCTTAGGTTGAGACCGGGTTGATTGGTGCAATTGTCTGGGCATTTATTTATTTAATATTGATTTATAAGTAACGCCCGTTGGTCTAATGGTTTAAGTGCCGGGCCGCGGTCTCGGAGTCCCGGGTCGAGCAAGAGTATGTTTCGTATTTTTCGAACATGAGGGTCTAATTTGAAGTGGACGTTACGACCGAATCGGAGCTCCCCTCTCTTTCACACGCGCTGTGCGCGCTTTTGTTTGAATGTGACAGGTATATTCTCATTCGTTACGGGACGTCTTCGTTATAAGCCACATGGCCCGGGTTTGCGATCGCTGATCCGCATTGGGCAAGCGTGGTGATTGAGATCATGGCCAGCGATGACTTGATTTCTGTGATGGAGGCTTTTGCCCTGCAGTGGGACGGTGTATGGGCTGATACTTTACCTTACTTACTTTATAAGTTTAACGTTCCTTTACACAGCATAATGTATCATAGTTACATATATATTTTAAGTCGTTACGCAGAATCAAGATTACGTACCTACCGAGTTGTCATGATAATTATTATATACCTAGTACAACAACAAGCCATCTAGTCTCCATTCCACGGGAGTCAGATATTGGCTAATCGAACAGGCTCATTGGTATTTAAATTTAAAATTGGTAAAATTAGCTTGAACATTAGGTACCAATGGTACAAACAATACAAATGGACAGAATGGTGCCAAAGAGCATTAATTGTTGGAGGTACAATTTTGCCAAGGAGCATATAACGAGAGTTAGGCAAACAACTCTGGACTTAAGTACCTACCTACCAACAATACAAATGGACAAATTATGCCAAGGAGCATGAATTGTTAAAGATAAAATTTTGCCAAGTAGCATATAACGAGAGTTACAAACGTTAACGAGAGTTAAAATGCCACCATGTCAATGGCGGAATTCGATCACTGTCCTGTACGCGACGTAAGAGTTTACCTTAATTCAACCTACTATCCATACGAAAACTTAAACATTAGTTTCGCTGAAAATAAATATTCATTAATATACGATCAATATGCAAGATTTCAACAGTCTTATTACGGACGTCGAGCTGAGCCGTTGTTGGGTTTGAGAGAGTTTAAAGATATTGCTCCCTTATTCGTTATTGACTGTTCTCGCCAACACGAAGCATTGAAGGGGTGTATCGATGTACGCTTGGAAATAGAAACCGATGCTGAGATACCCGATCAGACTTCTGCCTACTGTTTGATACTGAACGATTGCATATTTGAATACAAACCGTTAAGTAATATTGTAAAGAAATTATCATGAATGACAATACGGTGTTTGTGGACTTGCAAGGCTTCAAAGATCGGAATAATGAGTTTAAAGTAAAGGAATTAGCTATAAGCACTCAAGAGCATACCCAACAATTTTTGATAAAACCTCCATATCCATTCTCGACTTTAACTCTCGAAGAAAGGAAGCATGTTTGGTGGATAGAAAGAAACAGAGGATACCGATGGAGCGAAGGACACATTGACTATAGAGAATTTCAAAGAATAATAAAACCGTATACGTACAGCCACACAAAAAAGTATACAAAACTGTCAAATTTCTTCAATCAACTCCACTTCAATCAATCATCAAGCAGCGCACTTGTGACTCCACTGGTGTTGCAGGTGTCCATGGGCGACGGCAATTGCTTACCATCAGGTGATCCGCCTGCTCGTCTGCTACCAATCACATAAAAAAAAACATGTTACTCTCATACACATTCGATTGAATTATCAATTGAGAAAATTTGACAGGCTGTGGTAACCTGACGCGACGTGTTAAACTGACTGACTGTACAATACTTAATTATTATTTTGGAACATCCTCTTAGATAATTATTGCACCATTTAGTCCGGTCACATTCATTAACTCTTATAAACATCACAATCATTAATGAAAGTGTTTACCGTTGATTATCACGGTCTGATCACGGTGGACATTACATTTATCATTAAATCATTATTAAATGCCCTATGAAAGGGCACAGATACTCCCAAATGTATATTGTGATCTATATCTACATCTATACATATAATAAAAATGTAAAAAAGCTGTGTCTGTACATTGAAGATATTTATCTCAAAATAACTTAGGACGACTAAAAAACAGTAACGAACATGATCAATGATTTTAAAATTTTGTCTGTCTGTTTGTCTGTTTATCTGTTTGTCTGTTTGT